>JARBWK010000008.1:112764142-113338717 GCA_030556195.1 Anolis apletophallus
ACTGCCCTAGATCCTGCTCTCCCTTTAACCGACAAACACTAACTGCTCGGCCAAAGCTACCCTCTAGCTTTGCTGACAGGAAAACTCCATCTGCTCTCTCTGAGCCTCACAGCCCCCAACTAAATTCAAATCTCTCAGCATTCTAACCTAGCCTTGGCTGGCTCCGCCCACTGTTACTATGGTAACTCCACCTCCCTGCAGAGGGTGGACCTTCATATCATCCTGTTATGGCCTATGTTACCTTTAACATTTAACAGATATATAAAATTACATTTAACCTGTAATTAAAAATTAACACTTCACCACAGTGCCCTTGTGGTAGATCCAGTGATAAGATAGGCCTTGAACTTACACAGCACTTTAAACACAATTTTTTGGACTCAAACGTCCTCAGGATTGGAGGTTTCTGGAAATTATAGTCTAAAAAGCAACTTCTGCAAGCACATATTCTCTAGCATTTCACAGATGAAAACTGAAGTGTACCATTTTTTTAAATTCGAAGGTGACATAGATTGTAACACACACACTGATTTTGGTATCATCAATAGAAATATATATATATAGTTGCAAGACTTGTAGTTGTAAGATTTTAATTTTTAGATGCATTTATATTAAGGGAGATGTTGACACGCTGGAATGTGTCCAGAAAAAATGACTAAAATGATAAAGGGTCTAAAGAACAAGCCCTATGAGGAGCAACTTGAAGAGCTTGGCATGTTTAGTCTGCAAAAGAGCAGGCTGAGAGGAGACATGATGGCCATGTATAAACATGTGAGGGGAATTCATAGGGAGGAGGGAGCAAGCTTGTTTTCTTCTGCCCTGGAGACTAGGATGTGGAACAATGGTTTTAAACTACAGGAAAAAAGATTCCACCTGAACATTAGGAAGAACTCTCTGACTGTGAGAGCTGTTCAGCAGTGGAACTCTCTGCCTCAGAGTGTGGTGGAGACTCCTTCTTTGGAGGCTTTTCAACAGGCCGGATGGCCATCTCTCGGGGGTGCTTTGAATGCGATTTTCCTGCTTGTTGGCAGGGGGTTGGACTGGATGGCCCATGAGGTCTCGTCCAACTCTATGATTCTATGTGGTAAAGGGTGCATCTTAGAATATAAGAAATACAGTATTTAGCCAAGCAGCACCAGAGTGTGGTCAAGGTGGCAAATGTTATTCATAAGGACATACACACAAACTGTTAGCAGCTGCAGCAATTTGCTTTTGCCTGAGTCTACTGGAAAGAGGAAGATACTACCTCCTCCTTTCCTTTTTGATGCACTAACTGAGCGGAAATTGCTTTTGCAATTTTAAATCCAGATTGCAGCAGTTGAAATATGCTGAGGGAAAGAGGAACACAGTCGGAAAAAAAATATGATGACGACAGATTAATCAGAACTGTACTTGTCAAATCAAGACAGCTGGGGAGCATAAAAGGTCCATACAACTCAGTAATGCCAAACACTATGTTGGAATACAACTGTTTTTATCCCCTTGCAGCAATAGAGATTTGGAAAGGTCTGTTGAATTTATGCAAAAGAGACTCATGAATGACTTTACATTGTGGGGTGTTTTTTTTTTGGTAACACATACAGTTACAATTGTAACAAGCAAACAGATGTTTATATGAGATCAAATAAAACAAGTCAGCCTTCCCTTCATTATCAAGAAATTGGTTATAAAAAGAGACAATTGAGGAGAAATTGGATGAATCCAAAAGAAAGGAGAAAACAAAGGATTACTCAGTGCGACAGTCTGAGGCTGAAGTCCTGAGTTTACTAATCAGGAAGTAAATCCCACTGAATGCATTGAAACATACACATCTCACACCCCATCCAGATTTATACTACCAGTTCAATATTCTGTTTGATCTGAGAAGTCATGCTACCCTAACAAACTAAGAAGTATAGTTACTAGCCTCTATTCAAACTACAGGTAAAGGCAAGGGAGTATTGTATTCAATTCAAACAATGTATTATTTCCTAATGGACTATCAATTCATAACAATACACAATTAGGACATAATACATTGTTTGAATTGAATACAATACTCCCTTGCCTTTACCTGAAGTCATGCTACCCGTCTATTCTGCCTTGGTTAGACCACCCCTGGAATACTGTGTCCAATTCTGGGCACCACAGTTGAAGAGAGATATTGATGAGCTGGAATGTGTCCAGAGAAGGGTGACTAAAATGATCAAGGGTCTGGAGAACAAGCCCTATGAGGAGTGTGTCGCAACACAGATGCCTTAAAGCAGTGTTTCCCAACCTTTTTTGAGCCGTGGCACACTTTTTACATTTCCAAAATCCTGGGGCACACCACCAACCAAAATGACACAAAATGACACTCTAACACAGTAATACATATAGTTAATATGTTTTTGAATGTATTTATACACTCAGTGTGAAACCTGGGCCTGTTTCAATGAACACAACATAGATATCCTGGAAGGAATGGCAGAAAGACACAAACTTCCCACATAGAACTGCCACAATCAAGAGAAAATACTATAAGAGGTTGGTGGGCATTGACCTTGAGTTTTGGAGTTGTAGTTCACCTATATCCAGAGAGCACTGTGTACTCAAACAATGTTGGATCAGGACTAAACTTGGCATGAGTACTCAATATGCCCAAATATGAACACAGGTGGAGTTCAGAGGAAATAGACCTTGACATTTGGGAGTTGTAGTTGCTGGGATTAATAGTTCCCCTACAATCAAAGAGCATTCTGAACCCCACCAATGATAGAACTGGGCCAAACTTCCCACACAGAACCCCTAGGAGGCAAGAGGAGGTCTCTACTTGGGGAAAGGGAGGCAGGCCTTCCCAATGCATGGAGAGGGTGAGACCAAGTAGACAACGGGTGGGGAGGGGGGGTGTTTGTAATTTTGTGCCTTTATCGAGGTAGGTTTCTTGGGGTTTTTATACTTCAACACACTAGACCCTCCCCCCCCCCGGGAGGTTCCAAATTCCCACGGCACACCTGATGATCACTCACGGCACACTAGTGTGCCCCGGCACACCGGTTGAGAAACACTGCCTTAAAGGGCCAGACCAAGTAGTGTTTAAAGTAGTGTTTATTCAAAAATGTAGTAGTCAAATCAAAAATGGACAAACTGTCCCAAAAACACTTAGACTTCAGTGTGATAGTTCAAGTAACATAAAAGAATCAGCAAATGGCTCCAAAAAAACTCTAGCACGCAAAAACCTCAGATTAAATTGTCACGAGACCCACTTTATCCCAAAGTGCATCAAAGGAAAAAGCACACAAAAACAGTCATTGCTAAAGAGGAACACAAAGAGCAAAGAAGCGTCAAATGGAGTCAGAAGTCATCACACGGGAAGGCAGTCAATGTGTAGCTTCTGACGTCAGCAAAGCGAAGCGGCAGAAGTGAATCCAATTCGGGTTGAGGGATGGAGAAGTCAGCGAAGTCCAAGTAACCAACCAGGTCATACACAGAACAGGCAACAGGAGATCAGAATGTAGAACAGCAAACCACGCTGAACGCAGAATGGGCAGCCGCAGGTCCAAGAAGAGTTCACAGGAATCAGGAATCCCAGCACACAAGACGAGACATGGGCACTCAGCAACACTTTGCCAACTGTGAATTGCCTCAAACTTTAGCTGTCATTTATACTACAAATCTTCATCAGAGCTTGAATGAGCCAACAACCCTTCATTAACTTTCTCACCTGTGCCCACAGCTTCATGTGAAACCCTTTGTCTTCCCCTCCAATCCTTCCATCTCCTGTCAAGACTTAACTCTCCCCAAGATGCAGTCTGATCCTCTGAGCCCCAATTCTCCTCCCCATTAAACCCCCAAAAGGTATTACTGCTTGTGGGCTCTTCACAGATATATTGCACTTCCCTCACTTTAGTCCAGTCCATGCTGCCAGACCCACCCTCTGAATCCCCATCCCCACTTTCCATAACAGCCTCCTCATTGTCAGACCCCTCATCCCCAGAAAAGCCCTTAAAAACAATTCCTCGTCTGTAGCCTCTGTAAGTATCTGCCGAATCCTCTTCCAGTGTTGCTCATCATCTGATCCCTGCTCCCAAGTAGCCCGTTTGCTTCTCCAAGCGACCAGCCCCCTGTTTGCAGTGTTGTAGCATTACTCCTGCTTGTAACATTACTCAGAGGCTCTACTACAACAGAGTGGCTTAAAGAGCTGGTCATGTTTAGCTTGCAGAAGTGAAGACTGAGAAGAGACATGATAACCATGTATAAATATGTGAGGGGAAGTCATAGGGAGGAGGGAGCTAGCTTGTTTTCTGTTGCCCTGGAGACTAGGACGTGGAGCATTGCTTCAGACTACAGGAAAGGAGATTCCACTTGAACATTAGGAAGAGCTAATGTGGTGGAGGTTTCTTCTATGGAGGCTTTTAAACAGAGGGTGGATGGCCATCTGTTGGGGGTGCTTTGAACACGATTGTCCTGCTTGGCAGGGGGTTGGACTGGATTGCCCACGAGGTCTCTTCCAGCTCTATGATTCTATGGTTCTAAGTAATAATATATATATGTATGTATAAATCCACCATGTTCTTCCTTTCATACTCCTGCTGTTTGTTAAAGTTTTGCAAAAAAAAACAACCAAAAAATCCCCGGTGGCTTTCACATTTGTGAATAGCAGCAGCCTCATAAGTCTCAGAATTTCCTAAAATTGTTCCGTATCACGTGCTGTCATCTATACTATTTCTTCTCACCTACTAATTATACATTATATAGATCTAGTTCGCTTTGGACATAATACAAAATGTATTTCATTTATTTATTTTTCAGTTTTGTATGCCGTCCTTCCCCAAGGGCTCAGACGACTTACAGAGAATATTAAAAAATACACTTTTAAAATAGACTAACTCTATGAAAGCTTATGCTACCAACTTAATTCTCTTTGTTAGTCTCTACGGTGCTATGAGATCCCATTACATACTGACTGAGAAATAAATAAAAAGGGAGTTTTTCCATGACAATTCATTATATTTCCTGCATTTTAGTTTTTCAGTAGGGCTAACTTTATTTGCTACATTAACTTGTTTTATCGTGTCAGACGCGACTTGAGAAACTGCAAGTCGCTTCTGGTGTGGGAGAATTGGCCATCTGCAAAAACGTTGCCCAGGGGACACACGGATGTGTTACCATCCTGTGGGAGGCTTCTCTTATGTCCCTGCATGAGAAGCTGGAGCTAACAGATGGGAGCTCACCCCATCTTGCAGATTTGAACCACCGACCTTCAGGTCAGCAGTTCAGCCAGCAAAAAGGTTTAACCCAGTGTGCCACCGCGGCTCCTGTTGCTACATTAATTGATTGTAACATATAACAGTGAAGTCCTGAACTGGTCTAATCAGAAGTTAGCCTCTGTGAGCTCCATGGGAATTATTCCCAGGTAATTGCTGATATCAATATAGGCTTGATCAGCTGATAAGCATGGCCCTCAATTAGTCATGAAGCATATATATTCAGTAATATATATTTATGTCCACACATACATCCGTCATCTGTTCACACTTTTGTAATTATGCTAATTATGCTATATGTATGTATTAAAAAACCCTATACGGTTTGATTCTGAAGTAGTATCTTACTCATATGCAAATGTAATTGATAGCACAATCAACTAAAATTAGTATGATTCATTGATTAACCTTTTCATATTCCGATTGCAACTCTTAATTTTAGCCAACAGAAGGGTCTAATTTTAGCATACCATTTGCACATATATTCTGTTGATGACAACCTACAGAAAATACAAGACTGCTTTTGGCTAAATGAGAGGGGAGAATGATTGCCTCTCATGCTTCCACTTCCCCTTTTATTCTGTCCCTGAAAAAGGGCATTCAAAGGATTCTGGAAAAGACAAGGTTGCATGCAGCCCCAGAGATGCCCTTTGCTCTGATCGGTCCTTGTTATATTGTCCTCCAATTTAGACGATTTGCTTATCAGATTGGTAAGTTCCCTCCCATGTTTAGCTTTCTTAAAAAAAAAATAGAAGTAGACTTTACAGCCAATTTTAATTTATTATTTGTTTGCTTGTGAGGACTGGGGAAGTTAAACCTGGCCATCTATGCAGATCCCAGAGATCCCAGAGTGCCTGGGGGCAAAGTATTGGCATCCCCGTCCACTGAATTTTCTCATATAAGGTAAAGGTTTCCCCTGAAATTAAGTCTACTTGTGTCCGACTCTGGGAGGTGGTACTCATCTTCATTTCTAAGCCAAAGAGCCAACATTGTCCATAGACACCTTTTATTTATTTATTTATTTATTTATTTATTTATTTATTATTTCGACTTATATACCACCCTTCCCGAAAAGGCTCAAGGTGGTTCACAGCAATGAACAACAAAACACAACATACTTGAGAACATAATAAAAACAGATTAAGACCAGAGTAGGGGTTACGTCTTAGAGATTGAACGCCTGACGGAACAGGGTGGTCTTACAGGCCCTTCGAAAAGCCTGTAGATCAGTTATTGCTCGTGCCTCCTCCAGGAGGGCGTTCCAAAGGGTAGGCGCTGCTACAGAAAAAGTGCGCTGCCGCGTTGATGACAAGTGGCAAATCTTAAGTGATGGAACCTCTAGTACAGTGTTTCTCAACCTGGGGGTCGGGACCCCTGGAGGGGTCATGAGGGGGTGTCAGAGGGGTCGCCAAAGATCATCACAAAACATAGCATTTTCTGTTGATCATGGGGTGGGTGTGTGGGAAGTTTGGCCCAATTCTATCGTTGGTGGTGTTCAAAAGGCTCTTTGATTGTAGGGGAATTATAAATCCCAGCAACTACAACTCCCAAATGCCAAGTCTATTTTCCCCAAACTCCACCAGTGTTCATATTTGGGCATATTGATATTCATGCCAATTTTAGTCCAGATCCATCATTGTTTTGAGTTGACAGTGCTCTCGGGATGTAGGTGAACTACAACTCCAAAACTTAAGGTCAATGCCCAATGCCCAAACCCTTCCAGTATTTTCTGTTGGTCATGGGATTTCTGTGTGCCAAGTTTGGTTCAATTCCTCCATTGGTGGGGTTCAGAATGATCTTTGATTGTAGGTGAACTATAAATCCCAGCAACTACAACTCCCAAATGACAATATCTCCCTCCAATCCCACCAGTATTCAAATGTGGGCATATTGGGTATACGTGCCAAATTTGGTCCAGTGAATGAAAATACATCCTGCATATCAGATATTTACATTACGCTTCATAACAATAGCAAAATCACAGTTGTGAAGTAGCATTGAAATAATTATATGATTGGGGGTCACTCCAACATGAGGAACTGTATTAAAGGGTCACAGCATTAGGAAGATTGAGAACCACTGCATAGGTTTTGATCCATGGACTGTAGTGGTCTCTGGGGAACATGCAGGGAAAGGCAGTCATTTAGGTACACTGGCCCCAGACCATGCAAGGTCTTAAAGGTTAGCACCAGCACTTTGAAGGCAATCCGGTGCTCGATAAGGAGCCAGTGCAAGCGCTGTAGGACTGGTGTGATGTGGCAAGATAGTATCACTCCAGCCAGCAGTCGAGCCACAGCATTTTGCACCATCTTCAGTTTCTGGATTACCGAAAAGGAAGGCCAGTGTAAAGGGCATTACAGTAGTCCAGTCTCGAGATGACCGTGGCCTGGATTACCGTGGCCAGCTGGTCACTGGAAAGGTAGGGCACTAGCCGCTTTGCCTGGCGCAGGTGGAAAAACACTGCTCTGCTCACGGTGGAGACCTGAGCCTCCATCGTCAGCAGAGGGTCCAGTTGGACCCCCAGGCTTTTAACCAGAGGCGACGGGCTAACCACCTCACCCTCCATTATTGGCAGCCGGAGCTCCCCCCCCCGGGTGATCCAGCCACAGCACCTCAGTCTTCGACGGGTTCACCTTCAAGGTCATATGGCCAGCATGACTGCATGGAGCGCCGTTATCTTCCCCTATTGATCTACTTACATTTCCATGTTTTCAAACTGCTAGGTTGGCAGAAGCTGGGGCTAACAGCGGGAGCTGACCCCACTCCCTGGATTCAAACCGCCAGCCTTTCGGTCAGCAAGTTCAGCAGCTCAGCGGTTTAACCCACTGCGCGACCCTCCATTACTTAGAATCCTGATTTACCATTTCATGCAAGTGTATCCAGTAAAGCTGCATTCTTAGAATTGCATTGCCAAGTTACATTTGTAACTTACCAAACTTGGCTTTTTAATGACCCTGAGAAGCTTTTCTACTTCACTATGCTTTCTTCCCTACCCCAATTTATGGCGCACGTGTTATTTGAGCCTGTATTATAATAGTTTTCAATTACCTCCAAGCCTTGCTGAAGGGATTTGACCTTCTTAGTTGCTCCCTTCAGCTTCTTTAAAACTAATCGTCTCATTTTTCAAAGAAATCCTCACTTTTGAAATTTAAACATGCCTGGGTCAAACTTTCTGTGCAATTTCTCACATGTCAGCTTCTGGTTATAATTTAGGATTAACACAAGAAAAGCTTCTTGTTGCGGCTGTTCAATGGCTAACTGTTCTAAGTTGCAACTGTTTATGGAATCTAATACAGTTGCCTTGTTGTAATAATACAAATGTATGCTTATCCAGTCAATGTGAGGGCGGGTGAAATCACCCATTGTTATCACTATCACAGTTTCTGTTTTTGTAATTGTCATTTCTTTCTACATCATAGAGGCAACCATGGAATGGTGACTTTATTTATTTATTTATTTATTTTGAATTTTCCGGTGTAATCCACTGTTTACATGTACAAATAATATTCATTGGCCATTGATTGGGATTCAGGGCAGCTTACAAATAAGTTTTGGAACATATATAAATACAAAGAAGAAAAGCTACAGTGTGAAAAGCCATTGAAAATGGGTTGTTGTAGGTTTTTCGGGCTATATGGCCATGTTCTAGAACAGTGTTTCCCAACCAGTGTGCCGTGGCACACTAGTGTGCCGTGAGCGATCATCAGGTGTGCCGTGGGAAATTGGCACTCTCCCCCCTCCTAGCAGCCCCCTCACAGGTTTCCAAGAAACAAATTGAGCCTCTCCGCTTTCCTGGATTTTTCGAGAGTTGCCCCCCCCCTTCCCCCAAGGAACTGTTTATAACAGCTTCATGAAATCCATAGTTAACTGGAAGCAGGTTTCACTCCGGGTGAAATTTCACAAAGGTCTGGAGAACAAGCTCTATGAGGAATGGCTTGAAGAGCTGGGCATGTTTAGCCTGAAGAAGAGAAGGCTGAGAGAAGACATGATAGCCATGTATAAATATGTAAGAGGAAGTCATATATATGTTGTGTTCATCGAAACAGACCCAGGTTTCACACTGAGTGTATAAATACATTTTAAAACATATTAACTATATGTATTACTGTGTTAAAGTGTAATTTTGTGTCATTTTGGTTGGTGGTGTGCCCCAGGATTTTGTAAATGTAAAAAATGTGCCGCGGCTCAAAAAAGGTTGAAAAACACTGTTCTAGAAGCATTCTCTCCTGAGATTTTGCCTGGATCTATGGCAGGCATCCTCAGAGGTTGTGAGGTCTGTTGGAAACCATGAAAATGAACAAAATCTGGCTACTAGTATTTAAAAAAACCTCTAAAATTATAACAGTAAAACAGCACTCAAACACAGGGGAACTCCAGACAGGAAACAATCAGGGACAGCTAATCACCTCTCAACAAAGGACTTCCCCAGGCACTAAAAATTTACACCTAAAAACTGCTAGGCTATCAAATGCTAATCAAGGTGGCCAATTGAAACATTCACACCTATCTCCAACAGACAAGAGTTCTTTCTCCGACCTTGGACATTCCACAGATATATAACCCAATTTTCCTAGTTTCCAACAGACCTCACAACCTATGAGGATGCCTGCCATAGATGCAGACAAAACGTCTTTTGGTTGCTTCTTGCCATTCTTTCTGACTCATTCGTACCCATGTCATCCATACAACCAAGCACTCTAACTTGCTGTAGCAAAATGTGTTTAGAATTGTTTCAAAAGACGTGAGAGAGAAGGAACTTCATATCAATAACGTGGAATCAGCAGCCATCTAAGTACAAGACGGATAATTTGGTAACTGTTCTGGTCTCTCCTCTTGTTATCTTTGAAGGAAGAGAGGATAATCTCTAAGACTGCTTAATTTCCTTCTCTCTGGACCATTTTTGATGGTGTCTTTGTGTGCTTCCAGTGATCTAGAGAAGTCAGTGGAAAGGATCCTGAAAGATTTGACCCACAATCACCGACTTATCTCTGCACAAGAGCTGGAGGAGAAGTCCCTAGTGCTTAAGCAAGTGGGAGACACCTTGACCGACCTGAAAGGTGAGAGTGGGGCAGGGATGGGAAGTCAGATTTGATCAAATAACCCTGGCTAGATTGGAAGAGGGCATCTCCTGAATTATCCCATAGACAAGAATTTAAATTTGTGAAATATTAAGTTGAAATTTTCTATAAATGATTTATTTCAAAAATGAATTTCAGAACTTTGCATGTTCTGTGTCTACAGAATTCAGCTTTCCTGTTCTAAATACAGGACTTCCATCAAATGAGTTGATCTATTTGTGGAGTACTAGTGTATGAATGATTTTCTCTTGTTTGACCTTCTGATTTGTTCCTGTAGCAATTCTGTGATTCCATGCGGTGTTTCCCCTGCTTCATGCATGCCTGGTGCCCCTCTTTGCGGTCTTCCTTGTGCCTTCACCATGCCAGAATGAGTTCTCAGTGCAAAGCCAAAATTTTAGCTTGATAATAAAAAGGGGCTTTTTACAATGTCTTTGAACTTCATCCCACACAATAATTATACACTTTATTTATATTCTGCTCTTCCCACCCCGAAGGGGACTCAGAGCGGATTACAGGTACACATATTTAGCAGACAATCCCAGCCGTTTTTTCACGTACACACATATAGACGAACAGAGGCAAACTCTGGCCACCAGGAGGAGCTGACGCACTCTTCATCTCTCAGCGTTTCCAGCATCCCTTGTTGTTCCTTCTGCATTCCTTAGTGTTCCTGGAGTTTTTTTTAATGGCCTCATAATTCAGTCAAAATTTGCCTCCCCACTTAATGTGGTACCTTTACCTTAAGTAAAGTGTGTGGTGTAATGTAAAGTGTGCAATGTAATGTAAACCAGTGCTGTCCAACTTCTACGGGGTCCAGGGCCGGATAAAAGGTCACTGATGACCTAGGGGGCTGCTCGGCCCCGCCCCCCACGCCCCCCCCCCAGGCCCCGCCCCTCCTAAACGGGCCGGAAAAGGGCAGAAGCTGGCGCCAAGAGCAGCGCGTCACAGGCCTGGCGTGACGCGCTGCCCCTTGGCACCGCCTACTCTTCCATTTCGGCGCCCCCCTCCCTTCCTAGGGCGGAGGGGGGGCGCCATAAAGGAGGAGTAGGCGGCGCCAAGGCAGCGTCACGCCAGGCCTGTGACGCGCTGCTCTTGACACCGCCTTCTGCCTTTTTCGCGGCTCCCGCCCCTAGGTAGGGAGGGAGCGCCGAAAGGAGGAGTAGGCGGCGCCAAGAGCAGAGCGTCACAGGCCTGGCGTGACGCCATGCTTGGCGCCGCCTTACCTCCTTTTCGGCACCCCCTCCGCCTTAGGAAGGGAGGGGCGAAAAGGAGGAATAGGCGGTGCCAGGAGCAGCGCGTCACGCCAGGCCTGTGACGCGCTGCTCTTGGCGCCGCCTACTCCTCCTTTCGGCGCCCTCCCCTCTAGGAAGGAGGGGCGCCGAAAAAGGAGGGAGGCGGTGCCAGGAGCAGCGCGTCACGCCAGGCCTGTGACGCGCTGCTGCTGGCGCCGCCTTCTCTGCTTTTTCCGGCGGCTCCCCGCCCTAGGTAGGGAGGGGGGTGCCGAAAAGGAGGAGGAGCTCGCTCTCTTCCTCCTCCCTGCCTCGCCGCCCCCTCCCCCCGGCCCCCGGCCGCCATTTTTTTTAAAAAAATCGATTTTTTTTGTGAAATTTAAAAATGGCGGCTGAGGGCATAGGTGGGGCCGTGTCCAACAGGCTACGAGGCCGGATCCGGCCCCGGGGGCCGCCAGTTGACAGCCCTGATGTAAACCATGTGTAGTTCACGTTTGATCAGCCCACACACTGCCTTGCCAGAGAAAGAAAACATGCCACGCAGATAGATGAGCAATAAATAATAAGTAGTTTACTCTCAGTAGTTCAGAACACCTTATGTACAATGTGATCAGTTGCGTCAACTCACATAATATCCTTTTATGAGAGACTTACAATGGTATTTATTTGTCCTTGTAGATAAACTCCTTCAGCAGCTCATGAAGCAAGGGCACACTGTATCTCTCGCCAGCTCTCTTCTTCTCTCTCTGCACCTACATAGCTCAAGCCTGAACAAAAATGCAACAGTAATTAAAAGTCCCAGGCTCAGCCTGCTCCTCGGGCATTGCCCAACCAATCAGCTTCATGCATCTCATTTTGCAGTTGATGCATACACACAGACACCACACACTGATTTCTTGCATGCTCCAACAAAGTGTTGAGGATCATAGTTTTTCCCTCAAGCTTTCCTACCCCTGTTTGGAAATTAAACAAATGATTTTCTTACCCCATCACAACTATTGAATTTACTGTACATTGATAACAAAAAGATATAAATTACTATTCCTTCTATACTGAATCTATACTGCCCATCTTGGTTCTTCCCTCTAGAACAGTGGTTCTCATCCTGTGGGTCTCCAGGTGTTTTGTCCTAGAACTCCCAGAAATCCCAGCCAGTTTACCAGGTGTTGAAGGCCAAAACATCTGGGGACCCAATGGGTTGAGAACCACTACTCTAGAACATTATTGTTATATTTATAAGTGGGCAATGGGGAATTCCTATCTCAAGTTAAATTTGACGTTTTTACCCATCTTTATGTAGGGAATTTAAAATGAAGTTCATTACCAATCAATTTAGAAATAGTTGGGAAAACCACACTTTAGAAATGGGAAAGTACCTGTAATCTACAGTACAACCTTGCATTGTGTGAAGGGCTCAGTCAGTAGCTGTTTCTTAAATGTGTATAAACACTGATTTTACTGCGTGTGATGAAGTTCTTTGGGAAAAAAAATGGGGCTGGTTTCCTCCGGGATGCTGAACATTTGAGGGAAATATTTTTAAGTGAACACTTTTTCAGTATTTGTCATACAGATTATTAACAGCCTGTCTGCAAAAGCCTCAGGAAATTATGGGCTTCCCAAGATATTAGTCAGAACGACACATGAATCACAATCCTGACTCAGACCAAAGGTCTGCCAAGCTCAGCATTCCAACAGTGACCAGCCAACTGCCTCGAGACATTCACAATCAGAACAACATTTAGGAAGCAGACGCTCCCTGTTGTTTACTGTCAGCCTTGCTCTGTCATATTTGGGGATCTTCCTGCCGAGCAGGCCCTAGAATCCTACCCAAAAGTCCTGTCCTGGCACCATAACGCCAGTAGCTGTCAGTAGACTCATTTTCCATGAATATAGCGATTGTTTGTCCCTTTTATCTTTTTTTCATTGATGCTAGTAACAATCACAACATGAGATGAAAATGAATCCAATGAATTGCTGTATGCCTCTTGACATTCGACTTAGGTCAAATGTCTTGGTTTGCCCTTCTACCTATTTTGTGTTTTAGCTTCATAGATTAATGTTAGGTGTTTTGAGAAAGAAAGCATAGGTTATGAACTCAGATAACCAATTTCAAAATGAATTGTTGTTTTACTATTTCTGGACAATGCCTTGGGTTCCAATCTTTGGGGAAAGACAGCATATGAATGATAAATGAATGATTGTCACAACTTTGTTTTCTTTGCCTTCCTCTTGAGTGATCTGATCACACTACTGTGTTGTCCCTTCACCCATGGAGCCCTACCAACTTCGTTTGATGGGAGCCGGCTGGCTGCATGGATGACCTAGGCCAGGGGTGCTCACACTTTTTCAGCATGCGAGCTACTTATAAAACAACCAAGTCAAAATGAACTACCTACCCACTACTCAGAGAGCCATAAAAGCAAAATATTTGGAAATTTATTTCAGTGAGAGGCATATAATATATTTTATAGAAATTGGCAATTTAGTGGAATTGGTGGGATTTTGCTGGGTATTGTTTTTTCTTCCATTTTTAGCCATTTTCTATAGAAGCTAATAGGAGGTGGTAATAGCACCCCCCCCCCCCCAAAAAAACCTCCTGACAAGTCTATTTTTACTACTACTGCTAAAACTGTTTTTAGTTGTAAAACGGTTTCCCATCCAAGTAATTACCTACAAACAGAAAAACTATACTAAAAACACAAGTTTTGTTTTTAGTAACAAACAACTTACACCAGCCTACCATATACTATGCAGTGAAGGCTTAAATAGCCTAAAGGTACCAGATCTTATCTGATCTTGGAAGCTTATAAAGGTCAGCTCTGGTTAGCAGAGGTGGTTGATCCATAAAAAATTGATTCTAAACTCGTTTGGGGGGGGGGTCCGTTTCTGGGTCGTTATAGAAATTATTCCTAAAAATTTTAAGTAAATTTCGTAATTGAAACGTAATTACTAACGAATTTTCGTTATTATTCCTTATGCCAGCTGGGAGGGAAGAACGGAGGGCAAGCCCTACACTCTTCCCTCCCTTCCCCCGAGACCCCACCTCCTTCCTTGCTTGGGAATAAAGCGGGACAACAAGGGTTGTCCCACTTTATTCGCAAGCAGGGGAGGAAGGGTGGGGGCGAGCGGTTGTCCCGCTTTTTTTGCAAGCAGGGAAGGAGGTGGCGACTCACCCCCACCCTTCCTTCCCTGCTTGGGAATAAAGCGCCTGCCTCAGCCGTCAGCTGGTGAGAGGAGAAAGGAGTGTGTTGCTGCCCTCCAGTCTCCTCTCGCGAGTTGAGAACTGAGAGGGGGAAAAATGAACTAATAACGTGACCTTTACAAAAAAAATGGCGATCCCGGGTTCGGTTTTGAAACTTCACTTCCGGGTTGGACGCCAAGGGTCGATATAGGGTCAAAATAATTTCAAATACGAATTAACGGATTTCAAAGCATTTTAATTGGAGATATCCACCCCTACTGGTTAGTACTTTGATGGGAGCCTGCCAACAAATACCAGATGCTCTAGGTAATATTTCAGAGGAAGGAACTGGCAAAATCACCTCTATGTTTCCCTTGTCTTAGAAAATCCTGTGAAATTCTTGGGCTCACCATAAATTGACTAGCAAAGGCACATACACAGACACATAAACATACACATACATTGCAGATGTTAAAGAGGCACAGATCAGCTCTTTCACCCCAAATAAGAGATTTCTGTTTAATGTCCCCAAACACGCACATGTGTTTATTCAAGATATAGCAACATTGGTCCCCATGTAACTTTCAGGTACAGACATTCATACATATAAATATATTTATAGATGTGTGTGTGTGTGTGTGAATTCCCTCTGCATATTGCTTGACTGTGCTGGTTTGCACTGCTTTTTGCTGTTGGAGCATATTCTGGAGACTCCATCTGACATAATGTGACAGTTCTTTCTTTTTTTTTATTTGCCTTTTTCTTCCATGTAGATGGGCTTTTGGCTTTCCCTCCTCCTACATTATCAAGTTCCCCTTGTATCCTACTTTATTTCTCTGTGCTGTCTTGTCATTGGATTGGAGATCTCTCCCTGTGGCCATATATTTATGTTTTTAAACCATTGTTTTTATTCATTCATCACCAAGGCCCCCAAAGGGGTAAACAATAAAATGCATTAAAACAGTCATGAATAATAAGCGAATACAGTAGTGTTGAATGCATCATATTTTGACACCTTAAATTCAGGCCTCATCTACACTGCCACGTAAAATCCACATTAATTGCTTTGATGATCCGCAATATATGGCAGTGTAGATCCAGCCCCAGTTCCCAACAAAGGCAGTGCGGGAAGTGGAAAAAAGACAGAGAAACTGAGACAACTTAAAAGCAGCTGAAAAGATGGGATGACAGATCATTAATCAAGACTGTCATTGCCAATAGTTGGAGGGCATGCATTAACAATATATTTGGGTGGGAGGTGGCTTAATGCAGACTTTCAGATAATTTCCACTTCTAAATATGTAGGCATGCAAACGCAGTTTGTACCTTAGCCCCACTACTACGCTATGTCTCCACTGGGTGAATATCACAAGGTTAGTGGCAAAAAATCCACATATCCTTTGTCATATTCTGATTAAGGCTGCGTTTGTGGATTTTAGGCCCCCTGGTGGTGCAGCGGGTTAAACCGCTGAGCTGCTGAACTTGCTGACCAAAAGGTTGGTGGTTCAAATCTGGGGAGATGATCTGGAATCCCACTGTTAGGCCCATCTTCTGCCAACCTAACAGTTCATAAATATTCAAGTGTGAGTAGATCAATAGGTACCGCTTCTGTAGGAAGATAATGGTGCTCCGTGCAGACATGCCAGTCACATGACCTTGGAG
Organism: Anolis apletophallus; assembly: GCA_030556195.1. Classification (NCBI taxonomy): domain Eukaryota; kingdom Metazoa; phylum Chordata; class Lepidosauria; order Squamata; family Anolidae; genus Anolis; species Anolis apletophallus. The sequence goes on from JARBWK010000008.1 coordinate 112,780,518, forward strand.
GTGTCTACAGACAACGCTGGCTCATCGGCTTAGAAATAGAGATGAGCACCATCCCCCAGAGTCAGACACAACTAAACTTAATGTCAGGGGAAACTTTTGCCTTTACTTTGCGGATTTTGTAGATGAAAATTGGTGCTTCACAACACAAACGAATCACTATGCATTTTATTGAAATAAATGTTTGTGGCACATTTTATCCTCACCATTTTTTTTAATTTCTGCTATGAAAAGTTTTTCCCCTTTTAATTTTGTTTTGATGCATGTCACTGAGTCTCCACCAATAGATAAGAATAAGAATAATATTATGACTGTAGATATTATGACTGTAATCTTGTGTAAATTTCCCACGGAGTAAGAATTATTGGACTACTGAATAAACATGCCTGCTATTGTGCTTTTTCTTTCTCAGGTGTTTTTTTAATTCAAAATAAATGTTTATTTTAAAGATAAATAGCTGTTGATGCAGAGACGGATGACAAAAATAGCTCTACTGACATTGTACATACAGTCAAAGCTTACATATCATAAATATAGAAGACTGAGGTTTTGTGTTGTTTCAAAAAGCTATGCTCACCACAATGATACTGAATAGAAAGTACTATATAATAAAGTAAATGTCAAAAAATATGGCAGATGTTAGCATTTATCTTTAAGTGTAAGGGTTTTGATAGGACCAAGGGGGATATTTCAGAAATGTCCAAATGTCAGCCTCATTCCGCCCCTCTCACACACGCAGTGAATGTAGAAATAAAAAGGCAAATTTACAACGCAAAGATTTCTGACATTTCTTGCTGGGTCTACGATTTCCCCAGTACATGTCAATATACGCCATGTTTTTGGCATTTAATAAAAAGAGAAGCAAAGGACAAACCTTCGCAAAAGCAATAAAGGAGAGTTTCCTGAGGTCCCACGTGGGCTTGGAGTTGATAGCTTCAAGTCTGAATCTGATTGCAATTTCTCAGGACAAGTGTTACACATGTCCCCGGCGCCCCTATGGACTCTGATATGTTTTGTGCGAGAAAATTTATGGTAATTGTTAGCAGAAATAAAAGCCATACTGGTCTTGGTCTCCGCATCACCCCCTTTTTCTTACCAACTCCTCAAATCCTCATCACACTTTGTTAAAAAATAATAATAAATCGTGTATTTCAGATTTCATTTGTGTTTCTTTAAGTTGCTAGCCCTCATGAAACTAATCTTCACAGACGTATGCCAACATTTGAGGGCAGCACAACCTTGGCTTGGCTCCCCCTCTCCATTAATGCAGACACAAGCGCTTTGCTTCTGATTGGCTGTGCTCTTGGGAGGTGGGAGATGCTGTGGTGGGTGTTTTACAGAAGATGGTGGGATGTCATATCTCCTCTGGGACAAAGTAACCGCCAGGGGAGGCCTCACTTGTCACTCACCTGAGCCTCACCATCGTGTCCGCCTGCTTCCCTTCTTGGCTCCATGCCCCCCTCTTCCCCCCCAGGTGAAAGCCTTCCTTGGGCCTGCTCTGACCCCCATGCTTCTCCCTTCCCTCTCTCCCCACCCCTGGCATTGCAGCTAATTTCCCCAGCCTGCAGAGCAAAATGCGTGTGGTCCTCCGTGTGGAGGTGGAGGCTGTGAAGTTCCTCAAGGAAGAGCCGCACCGGCTGGACGGCCTATTCAAGCGGTGCAAGGCAGTGACCGACACCCTGACGCACGTCCGCAAGTGAGTGAGCCCCTCTCAAGTGAGAGGAAAGCCCTGGGGCCTGACAAGCTGGGTATTAGTCTCCTCCCCACTAGAATGCTCACAACTTTCCATTAAGATGCCCTACAGCAGGGGTGTACACACTTTTTCAGCATGCGAGCTACTTATAATAAAACCAAGTCAGAAAGATCTACCTACCTCCTCAAGGCTGGAGAGGGGAGGGGTGGGGGCGGGGCTTGGCATGGCCTGGCTCCGCCCCCTCTGGCTGGTAGAGCTGAAGCCAGAGGGGGCGGAGCCAGGCCGCACCAAGCCCTGCCCCCTCCCCTCTGGCTTTGGAGCTCCCAGCAGCTTTTCCAGGCTTGAGGATGGCAGTACCAAGCCAGTGGTGACTTACCTAGCACAAGGCTGGCTTGGCACTGCTATGCTCAAGCCTCAAGCCTGGAGAGCTGGGGGTAGCTTGGCACAGCCTGGCTCCGCCCCCTCTGAGAAGTGCCCCAGCTGGCATGGACCTCCTTCAGCCCTGGGGATCGACTTCCTGGGGGGGGGCTTGGTTCTCAACCTGTGAGACTAAGGGCCCTTCCACACAGCCCTATAATATCTGCTTTGAACTGGCCTGGCTGTGGGATTTTCCCCCTCTGAGAAGCGCCCCATCCGGCTGGCATGGACCTCCTTCGGCCCTGGGATCAACTGGGAGTTGTAGGTCTTACTTACTTATTTACTTACTTAGGCGATCCCTCGTACTTTGAGGATGATTGTCTTCCAGATGTGGTGTCTTGGCGGTGGGTCCATAGGTGGCTGTGGAGACCTATTCTTGATCCGCATGTTCTCCCGCAGTGAGGATGGAAGGCGGTCCCAGTCAAGGTTGGCTTGACGTGCTTTCCTCTTGGCATGTTTCTCCCTTTCACCAAAACACCTAAAGATGCACAGGTTGAGAACCACTGTCCTAAATGGTTTCAGTGTGGCCTTTAACAAGTCCTGCCGTGATAGTGACACAAAGAAACTAGTAAAATGTGAGCTAGATCATGCTACTATTAAGTGGATTGGCAATGGATTCAAATTGCAGGAAAAGGGATTCCATTGAAACATTAGGAAGGACCGCTTGGTGGTAAGAGGTGTTTGGCAATGGAATATGCTGCCTTAGAATCTCCTTCTTTGAGTCTCCTTTGAAATCTGGATGGCCATCTGTCAAAAGGGTTTTATGCTATTTTCCTTCATGACAGGGGGTTGGACTGGATAGCCTTTGGGATCTGTTCCAACTCTATAATCCTATGATTCCTTTCCAAGCATTGGCCAGTTTCACAAATGGCGAATCCATCAGGTATCTTCAAAATGTTCTCTAGACCAGTGTTTCCCAACCACTGTGACGCGGCACAGTAGTGTGCCGTGACGGACCTCCTGCTGTGCCTCGAGAAAAGCTCTCTGCCCCCCTTCCTTCCCCCCTTCTCCTGCCGAACTCCTGCTGCTTGGGGGAGGAGGAGGAAGGGCTGGGCGGCGGCGAAGAAAAAGAAGAAGGGGCCCAGGCACCGCCTCATTCAGCTGTTTCCCCAGCCAGCCTCCAATCCGCCATTACTCCCACCATGACTCTCACCCCTTGCTCGCTGAAGCCGCGCGGAGGAGGAAGCCGGGAGAGGGGCGAGTGTGGCGCGGCATGGCTCCGCCCCCTCCCCCTCGGCTTCCACTCTCCCACAGCTTCTTCAGCCTTGAGGGGACAGTGCCAAGCCAGCATTGTGCTGGCTGTGCCACCGCTGGCTTGGCATTGCCTCCTCAAGGCTGAAGAAGCTGTGGGAGAGCGGAAACTGGGGAGGAGGGGGGGCATGATGTGCCCTGGCTCCGCCCCCTTCCCCCTCCCCAGCTTCCGCTCTCCCACAGCTTCCCCAGCCTTGAGGGGATGGTGCCAAGCCAGCATTGTGGTGGCACTGCCCCCTCAAAGCTGGAGAAGCTGTTGGAGAGCTGAAGCCGGGGGGAGGGGCATGGTGTGGCCTGGCTCCTCCCCCAACTTCGGCACTCCAAGCAGCTGCTCCTAGCAGGCCACTATCCCCCAGCCGTTCTTTACTGTGTTAGAGTGTCATTTTGGTTGGTGGTGTGCCCCCGGATTTTTTTAATGTTAAAAGTGTGCCACGGCTCAAGAAAGGTTGGGAAACACTGCTCTGGACAATGTAATTAGGGGTGTTTCACTGGAGCCCTAACTCTGTGTTACTGAGGACCCTTCCCAGTGTTTAGGGCTCTACCACCATCATCCCTCCTATTGCCATTGCAATTCCATTTGCTTCTTCCCAACAGCCAGGGGCTTCACTGACACCATGCATGTGCAGTTTCAAAAATGGTTCTTGCTAGAGAAAACAAAACATAGCAACAGAAATGGCGGCCTTTTCAAAATCTGCAGCCACACCTGTAGGCTTCTTGTTCTTGATTTCTCTTATGCTCTTTTCTTGGCAGGCAAGTTGATGAAGGTATTTGGGACTCCTCCAGCAACCTCCTCACGCAGTCTCCAAAGAAAGTGGACCCAGACAGTGACTTCAGCAAGAGCTTGGATTTTGAATTGCCCACCAGCCCCCCCATGAACTTCCATGACCTCACCTCTTCCACGGATAGCCTGGGCACAACTGGCTATGGGCAAAGTCAAGGGCAGATCCACATGTCCAAGGGCAGCAACCCATCTCGGGGCTCAGAGATGGTCACTGTCAAAACCCAGACAGGCTGTGAGACCCCCAGCAAAAGAATCGTGGACAGATCTGTGTCTGTAGAGGTGAGAGCCATTTATGCTTAATACACATTTAATTAGTTTAGTAGCCCACCTTTCTGCCAAATAATAGTTGTGCTGCCTCCCTGGGGGAAACATCACCCTGTAGATACTAATAATCTTGTAATATCCCCTGTGGTGCAATGGATTAAACCGAGTCAGCGGTTCGAATCCAGGGAGAGCAGGTTGAGCTCCCTCTGTCAGCACCAGCTTCCCATGCTGGGACAGAAGAGAAGCCTCCCACAAGGATGGTAAAACATCCAACATCTGGGCATCCCCTGTGCAATGTCCTTGCAGACGGCCAATTCTCTCACACCAGAAGCGACTTGCAGTTTCTCAAGTTGCTCCTGACATGAAAAAGGTTTACTTCTTCCTCCAGAATTTTTTAATTTGTCTGTATGTTTTCTGGGGGAAGAGAAATAGAGACAAAACTGCAAAAATAAAAGGGGGGGAGAAAGCAGCAGTTCACATTCATAATTCAAAGCACCTAACATATTCTTTTGTAGTCCTTGAGGAGTGTTCAGTCCTTGACCCCTGAACAACACTTACCTTCAAGTGATGGTTCACATTAAATCTGGATTTCTAAACTAGCTGGCTTTGGGTATGGGAAGAAATTGTTGCACTTCTCTATTACGTTTTTCCTCTTCTGGGATATAAGGGTTACAGCTGCCTCAAACTCATACTGTGGTCTATCATTTTGAAGCCAAAAGTGAATTGGTATGAATCCTTCAGCCCTCCGCATTCTTCTTTAGTAGCAGCAGTGTTAGTAGCAGAAGCATCAAAACCTGGAAGGCGATAGATAAGCCACCTAATTTCTCAATTTATATCTGTTTATAATAATAATAATAATCACAATCTGATTGCATACAAAAATAAACAAAGATTCCTATAGGCATTTTCACTTATTAAAACACCTGAAATGGGGACAGCAAATTCGCATACATGTATCATTTACTAATTGGCTATATAATACTTTAATCCCCATCAAGTTGGCTGCATTTGAATTAATTTACACAAAAGTGAAATGGGGTGGGATGGGGGGGTTTAAACAAAAATTCAGCTTAATTTTATGATAGCCACACATTTCTGAGAGTGTGACCTGTGGTGTTGGAGGAAAATTCTGAGAGTGCCTTGGACCCCAAGAAGATCAAAACAGTCCATACTCCAGGAAATAATGCCCGACTGCTCACTCGAGGGAAGAATATTAGAGGCAAAGATGAAGTACTTTGGCCGCATCATGAGAAGACAGGAAAGCTTAGAGAAGACAATGATGCTGGGGAAAATGGAAGGAAAAGGAAGAAGGGCCGACCAAGGTGAAGATGGATAGATGTTATCCTTGAAGTGACTGGCTTGACCTTGAAGGAACTGGGGGAGGCCACGACCGACAGGGAGCTCTGGTGTGGGCTGGTCCATGAGATCAAGTCGGAAGCGACTGAACGAATAAACAACAACAAAACACATTTCTATTTTGTGGTGGGGGAATCCAAATTGGATAATAGCTATCTGCAAAAATGATTTTATCTTTTAATACCCCTTCTGTTACCCCAACTCATTTATCACTCATCACTCCCTTTCTCCATGATTTCTCTGTCTGTCGGTCTGTCTCACTCTTGTTTCAAATTCCCCTTCATCTGCACCTGTTTTCTCCCTGTTTTTACTGTCCTGTGGATGGACTACTCCTCTTAGAATCATAGAGTTGGAAGAGCCCTCGTGGGCCATCTAGTCCAACTCCCTGCCAAGAAGCAGGAAAATCGCATTCAAAGCACCCCCTACAGATGGCTATCCAGCCTCTGTTTAAAAGCCTCCAATGAAAGAGCCTCCACCACATTCCGGGGCAGAGAGTTCCACTGCTGAACAGATCTCACAGTCAGGATGTTATTCCTAATGTTCAGATGGAATCTCGTTTCTTGTCGTTTGAAGCCATTGTTCCGCATCCTAGTCTCCAGGGCAGCAGAAAACAAGCTTGCTCCCTCCTCCCTATGACTTCCTCTCACGTATTTATACATGGCCCTCATCATGTCTCCTCTCAGCCTTCTCTTCTTCATGCTAAACATGCCCAGCTCTTTAAGCCACTCCTCATAGGGCTTGTTCTCCAGACCCTTGATCATTTTAGTCGCCCTCCTCTGGACACATTCTAGCTTGTCAACGTCTCCCTTCAATTGTGGTGCCCAGAATTGGACACAGTATTCTTATATATTCTTACATCTCCATATGTCTCTCTGCTTGGCCAGTGTTTTATTGTTTCCTTCTTCTGTGTGCCCTCTCTATTCTAGCTTCATGTGATTCCCTCCCTCTACTCTTTTTCCATATGGCTCTCTACTTCCACTTCTTTCCTTTCATCTTGCTTCATCTGTCATACATCCACATTTTCTCCTCCTTTCTTTTTCTGCACGGGCTGACTTTCCTTTTTCATGTGTGCTTCTGCCTTTTGAGACCACATGCTGTATGCTCCCTCTTCCTGCTCCTCCGCCTCTCCCTCCTGTTCACCCCTGCGTATTTCTCTTGCTAATAGCCATTAACAGTCACCTTCCATTGAAGGAAAAAGTTCAGTGAGAATAGTAGGGGAAGCAGTGGCAGGGGGAACGGGACAGTATGGCAAATGAACGTGCTGCCTCCATGTCACTCCTTACGAAACGCTCTCAAAATTACACCAAGTCTTGTAGTGAAAAGAGGTGCTTTGATTCTGATCTCTGTTCGGCAGATTGCGATTGTTTTCAAAAGTAGATTTTCTTTCTTGACAAGCCACTTTGAAGGAAGTTGTGCAATTTGGAATGGGAAAAGTGCCATAATAGCACTTAAGCCTTTCTCTACTCACAGTTCTGTTACAGCCTCTTCTCACATGCATCTTATCAATGTTTTACCTACATAGACCTTAAGGATGCTTTTTGTTTTAAGAGCTCTTCCCAGTTCTCAGAGTACTTTATACAACTAACCCAGTCCCTGGAATCTCTTCAAGGTTATCATCCCAACCAGAATGACAGCTTTCCCTTATCTCAGGGAAGCTGCATTGCACACTTTCTAAACAGCTGAAAGGTCTGTGAACATCCATTAGCACTCAGCTGATCAGTGTTAGAAACTTCACTGCCACAAATGTAATAGAATATAGATTGTTCTGCGAAGGAAAAGATCCAACTCACTAGACAGGGACTGCATCATATCTCGGCTTGGAGTGGATCCTCCTCCCCAAATGTGCTAAAGATGGGGGAAGGGGGGAACTGAAATATGCCATCTTCACTCCCTAAAACAGGGGTGGGCAATTACCGGCCCTCTAGGTGTTTTGGGCTTCAACTCCCAGAAATCCTAGCCAGTGTACCAGCTGTTAGGATTTCTGGGAGTTGAAGTCCAAAACACCTGGAGGGCCAGTAATTACCCACCCCTGCCCTAAAAGGAATAACATCCCTTACACAGTGACAGCCTTTCTGTTTAATGTATTGTCGAAAGCTTTCATGGCCAGAATCATTGGGTTGTTATAGGTTTTTCAGGCAGTATGGCCATGTTCCAGAAGCATTCTCTCCTGACATTTTGCCTGCACCTATGGCAGGCATCCGCAGAGGTTGTGAGATCTGTTGGAAACTAGGAAAATGGGGTTTATATATCTGTGGAATGTCCAGGGTGGGAGAGAGAACTCTTGTCTGTTGGAGCTAGGTGTGAATGCTTCAATTGGCCATCTTGATTAGCATTTGATGGCCTGACAGTTTTTAGATGTGCCTGGGAGAATCCTTTGTTGAGAGGTGATTAGCTGCCCCTGATTGTTTCTTGTCTGGAGTTCCCCTGTGTTTGAGTGTTGTTCTTTATTTGCTGTTATAATTTTAGAGTTTTTTAATACTGGTAGTCAGATTTCGTTCATTTTCATGGTTTCTTCCTTTTTGTTGAAATTGTCCACATGCTTGCGGATTTCAGTGGCTTCTCTGTGTAGTCTGACATGGTAGTTGTTAGAGTGGTCCAACATTTCTGTGTTCTGAGATAATATGTTGTGTCCAGGTTGGTTCATCATGTGCTCCGCTATGGCTAACTTCTCTGGTTGAAGTAGTTTGCAGTGCCTTTCATGTTCCTTGATTCGTGTTTGGGCCATGCTGCATTTGGTGGTCTCTATGCAGACTTGTCCACAGCTGCCTGGTATATGGTAGACTACTGCAGAGGTGAGAAGATCTGTCTTGTCCTTTGCTGAAAGTAACATTCGTTGGATTTTCTTAGTGGGTCTGTAGATAGTTTGTAGGTTGTGTTTCCTCATCCGCCTCATCAACCTTTCCGTTTCTCCATCTTCAGCATCTCCCCTTTGTCCTTAATGCCCTGCCTAAGAGTAATCGCCATGATAGTTTATCTAGACTTGCTTTACAGGCTGCCGAGCGAGACTGGGAGGAGAAACGGGCCGCCTTGACCCAATACAGCGCTAAAGACATTAACCGCCTCCTGGAAGAGACCCAAGCTGAACTTATGAAAGCCATCCCTGACTTGGAGTTTGCAGCAAAGCACAAGCAGACCTCCGGTGGTGGTGGAAGTGGGAGTGCGGCCTCAACCCCAGAGCACAAGTCCTCCAAGCCACAGCATAGCCAAAAGACCACAACCAGAATAGACCCCAGTGGCCGTCGAGGATCAGGTAAAAATGGTGCAGACAGATTCTGTGGGGCTCACTCTCTGTTTGTCTGTGTACACACACACAAACGTTAGATAGGGAGGAAAGTGGAGAGAGGACGGGCGCAAGAGAGAGAATTTGAATTGATATTGAGATCTGTTTTCAAAGTTTAAGGCAGGTTACAGTTTTATACATGTGAGGAGAACTTGGAAATTGAAGCAAGAAATACTAATGTGTGGGCATTATTGTTATCTGCATGAAGAAGTTTTGGTTTATTGCTGATTGCTCCATGCTGGCCCCAGATCAACTGTGATGGCAGTTATATGCCCTGGGCCACATCCTCAGTGATGTCACATCAGTGTCCGGTCAGGTCAAGACCAATTGGCTCCACAGACCCGTCTCCTTTTCCTCCATGTTTCCCTGTGTCACTGCTGCTGTTCTTTGCCAGCTACCATGTTCCCATACAAACGCCAGACTGTGCAGTTGTATCTTCTGAAGGCAGAACAGGATGCTCATGTGATCAGCAAGGAGAAAGTAAAGCAACTCCTTCCTGCTTGCTGACTGCTTGGATGTCCCGTTATGACCTCAGTTGACACAACCACAATGACTAGGTGCTTGCAATGAACTGTTTAAGAGCAGCAGTGGTGACAGGCAAATGACCCACCCCCTTTTTGCACTGGATGATGATGTTTGGGACTCAATTCAAAGGTCCAAAGAGCTGCAAATCCTGAGGATACACTGTATCTTCCTTTAAACTCTGAAATATCCACAACTTTGCTGAGCCTGGAGCAAAATTGGGTTAAGTGCTGAAAACTCCAGATACTTACCGGAAGTCGCTGAGTGTTGTGATGACTGACAGTTTCAGGTTGAATGTATGCGTGTGTTTTTTCTAAGTGTAGACACAGCCTGAGAGTGCAGTGAATGAACTGCCTGACCCTTAATACTGACTTTATCATTTCCCTATAGATGAGTTGACAGTACCCAGATACAGAACTGAGAAGCCCTCCAAGTCCCCACCTCCTCCCCCTCCCCGGCGGAGCTTCCCATCCTCCCATGGTCTCACCACCACCCGCACTGGAGAGGTGATCGTCACCAGTAAAAAAGAATCCAGTTTCATGAAGGTATGGCTATTCTCCCTATGAAAAAGTGTCCATTATGTTATTTGAGGGTAGAAAGTTCGTCCCTTATAGGGCTAGTTTATTTTAAAGCAGTGATTTCCAACCTTTGGTCCACCAGTTGTTTTGCACTTCCACTCCCAGAAATCCTAGTCAACTTACAAGCTTATAGGAATTGTGGGAGCTGAAGTCCAAAATGCTTGGAGGACCAAAGGTTGGGAACCACTATTATAAAGGATAGTACCTATTCAAGGATCAGAAAGCTTTCCTTTTGTATAGACAGAATAAGATGCCCAAGGATATATGAACAATGTGATTTATAAATGTAGACAATAGGGTGGTTTCATAGGAAAATGCATATCTACGTGAACTGAATCGAGGCTAGACTACTGTAACGTCCTCTACATTGGCCTTTCCTTGTCGACAATCTGGAAACTTAAGCTGGTGCAAAATGCTGCTGCTCGATTGCTGGTGGGAGCATTGGCAAGAGAGCATATTACACCAATTTTACAGCAATTGCACTGGCTACCAGTAGAGTACCGGATTGTCTTCAAGGTGCTGGTTTTAACCTTCTAGGCCTTGTATGGTCTAGGGCCAGTGTACCCGAGGGACTGCCTCACCCCATACGTTCCCCCGAGATAAGTGCGATCAGAAGAACAAAACCTCCTGGTGATTCCATCTGCCTGTTCCTGCTACCTTTCAACAACAAGACAAAGAGGTTTCTCCATGGTGGCGCCAACTCTATGGAACGAGTTACCAGATGGAGCTAGCGCTATTACAGAGTTGGCCCCTTTCTGGAAGGCCTGCAAGACGTTCCTCTTTAAGCAGGCTTTCAATCTAAGCGCCTCCTGAAAATTTCTATCCATGTCCTTGTGTATTATGCAATTAAATGGTTTTATGTATGTTTTATAGTTTTATGTAAACCGCCCCGAGCCTGCAGGGAGGAGCGGTATATAAAAGCGAATAATAAATAAATAAATTATTTATTTATTTATTTATTTAAAACTTTTGTACCCTGACCTTCTCACCTTCTCAGACCGGCATAACAGCAAAAATTCAATGCTATACATTTAAAAACAAATACAACAACATATTAAAATACATTAAAAACTCAACATGAAACCACATTGCCATTAAAACAATTCCACTCAATCTGTAAATGTGGTCATACATTCAGACAATAGCCAATCTCAGCCTATTCTGGGAAGGCTTGGTTCCATAAGATAGATAGATAGATAGATAGATAGATAGATAGATAGATAGATAGAATAGCTACTTTCCGATTGTCAACCAAATGACATTAATTTCCAATGTTCTTTATTATTGTTCTGCAAACTTGGCAACACTAAGAGTGGGCTAGTGTCAGTCCAAAGACAGCCACTGGACTTTGCCCCCTGCCTCTCTCCTGTTCCCCACATTCACAACCCAGTTCCTGCCTCCTTCCCATTCACCTCTCCCTGCTTTTTAATTCCAGAAAGCTGAATCAGAAGAGCTGGAGACTCAGAAGCCACAGGTCAAACTGAGGAGGACTGTGTCAGAGGTCACCAGGCCTGCCTCAACACCCCCCATCATTGCTTCGGCCATCAAAGATGATGACGATGAAGACAGGATCATTGCTGAACTTGAGGTAGGAGGGGAAAGTGAAAGGAGGTGTTTTGAACTGTGGTTTGCAAAGGGTCTTCAAAACTGTGGCTGCAGTATATGTTTTATTTGGAAGTTGAAGATGTGGCTACAGCATGGTCATTTCCATACAAGTTAATTATTTTCACAGTGCTCACGTTGCCCTTCTGGCCAAACTTGGGAAATGCAGTCTTGTAAAATTAACAACTTCTAAATTTTGTGATGAATAGATTTTAGAACTTGGACAAATACCTCAGTGAAACCCCTAGATGGAGATTCTCTATATAAATTATGTTGGGCTAAATATTAGCAATATTTTTGTAGATTAAAGATATCTTATGCTCCTGTTCATTCAGCCAGCGTTGAATGCTTTGTGGGCCAAATATTGATCCCCTAAAGTATTTATAATTTGGATCAAATTTATCAAATTCTCTGCTTCAAAAGGTAACTGAACACTGACATTTTAATTTTGAATGAATTATCACTCTACCAATCTGTGACAGGCCATTGGATCTCCATGTCCTTCTGTCACCAGTCAATAAAACTCAACAATTGGGAGTTAGATACACGTTGTATATCAATATGTGTGTTTATAGCCACTTAGGGTTAAAAACCTTTTAAAAAGGAAAATAACTCACCTAGCCGCCATTTCCCCTTTTTCGCTTCTGGAGCCCCCCTTCTCTTGGTGTGTCATTGGTATGACCCAGCAAAAATGGTGACCAGGTGAGTTATTTTCCTTTTTAAAAGGCTTTTTAAAGGGGTTTGGTGGGCTGTTTTGGGTTTGTGTAGGTGGGCACCGGAAATCGCGGAGCACAATCTACACAGCCTCGGGTCTTTCCAGAAGACAAATTACCTTGTCACAAAGCTGGGTTTTTCTGCTTTGTGCCGAAAGCATTCGTTTTTCCCTGAAGTGTTTTCTGGACACCCCAGGGAAAAACGCGGGAGGGTGCGTACTATAGGTGCCGTGTGGATGCACCCTGAGACCACTGCCTTTTCTAACAAGCAATGCTGCTTTTGGAAAGGGACAGATTTGGAAGTGAAAATGAGTGGAGGATGTGATCACTTCTATTTTCACCATCTTCTCCGTAAAAAATCACTTTACCCCTCCCATTTTTCAAACGTTTATTTCCCCCACCAAATACAGAAGAGAATAACTTTTCAAGTATTTTAACTAAACGTCCCTAATATTCTAACCACAGTGACAGGACTTTGCGACAGATATTTCTGCTGGTCCTGTTATATGTCAATGTATAGTAAGCCACCACAATTCATCAAGTAGACTGTCTTCTCTCGTTTTGCCTTCCTGTGTTGCTAAAAGGTCAACTTGCTCATAATATGGCTCACCAGACTCCACGGAGCCAATTCTATGTTGTAGCACAATTTCTTTTTCCAATACATTTTGGGAGAATATATTGCTGTTAATATACAAGAGTGTTATATATGGTTTCAACGTAACCCAGGAGAATTAATAAGGAGTTTCATGATATATTGTAATACCTTACAGCTTGGACCTTTCTAACAATCTTTCTCTGGTATATTAAATTCACTTTGTTACAGGACTGCCGTAGATCCATGAAATCCTAGTTGTCTTGAGTATGCCTATGACTTGTGCCACATATATTTTCGTGTGTGTGTGTGTGTGTATACTGTATGTATGTGTGTGTGTGTGTGTGTATGTGTATATATATACACATATATATATGAGAAAATCTCTAGAGAGCTGGCATATAAAGGCATATAAAGGTTAACTTAGCTTTTCTTTACAGTTATAAGCCCACTGTAAGGTTGGAACTGAAACTTATTTATTCCTTTTTCTGCTCTCCTTACAATCGTAACCTTTAAGTTTAATCTCTAGTATAATTCCATTGAGAGTTTTAGAAATAATGGGAAACATTCAAATATTTACCCGTGCCCTAGCACATCAGTTCTCTTTTTGTGGATTTGTGTGGATTTGACTCCTAAAATATGAAAGACATCTTAGGAAGTGATTCTGCATTTTAACTTATCCTTCATTATAAACAGCATTTGAACCACCATTTAAAAATGTTATGAAGCTAATACTATGTACTTGTTCTTTGATGGTCACACAAATTTGTTGCCATATAAAAATATTTACCTTTTATAATTACAAATATGTTTACAAAATCTTCACAACTCCATGTATAAGTTAATTCTGGTTGCATGTACACCATCTCAAACAGATGTATATTACACTATCAAGGGGCAGTTAGTGACTTCCATGTCAATGGGAGTTAAAGTCCAAACTGAAACTCAGAATGGTTTTACGAGCTGTCCAAAGAACTGAATCATATGACCAAAGGTCCACCATCATTCAAGTTCAGTTTAAATACCAAAATAGATTTATCATGCCACTATAAATTCATGACATTCAAAAAGGCCAATACATCTACAGTGTTGTATTTTGATACATGTGAAACAGCCTTATCAGCCATAGTAGGTACTAGGCTTGTGCCAAAAATCAGAAGTGTCGGAAATCGGAAGAAAATTTGAAGTTTTATCAGTCGGAAGCCATATTCGAAGTGTTTGCATGGCCCATACCAAATATTTTAAAATCAAAACTTACCCCATACTTTTCATTTTAGTTTTGTAAATCTCGGAAGGCTCCCAAAGTCAGTTCTATATTCAATGCAAGGCAAAGGAAGCAAAGCCAAAGGCCACCTTAGTAGGTTGCCAATCCTCTGTGAAATTAATGTAGCCTCGGCATTTGCAGCCGGCAAAAGAGGGAGCAGTGTATTTGAAACTTGGAAATTCACCAAAAATCAGTGGATAAGTGAAACGTTTTGAAACTTGATGGGCAAAGAGTGGTAAACGTGTTTTACCATTGTAGCAAGCTTCACACCAAATAGCTTTAAAAATTAGGGTGATGGGAGCCCCTGAAGTTTGCCCAATTATAGCAATTTCATTTGCGCAATTACTGTAACAAAATAGTAATGAAATTCCGTTAATCTCGTTATAGTAACGAAATTTTCACCAAGTATACCTTAGAAACACTTTAGAAACGAAGTGCCAGTGCTCCCCAGGTTTATAATGACTTTTATTTATTATTTACATTTATTTAAAACTTTTATATCTCAATCTTCTCACCTCCGTAGAGGGACTCAGACCGGCTTACAGCAAGGATTCAATGCTACTAATACAAATTAAAACCTCCTAGCACAATACAAGATTAAAATACATATAGGTAAAATACATATAAGCCAAATTTCAAATCCATAAATCCTCTGAGTCTGGAGAGTCGAGAAAATAGAATACGTTCCAGAACATGCACCAGCAATGCCGCTTTTAGGAATTTGTCGAGTTAGGAATTACTATTATAAAATGCAGATAAAATTGTATAATAGGAGTCAACTTGGAAGGGTAACCAAGGTGAGAGTTGAGAAGCAGTTTGCAGATAAATGCTGCCTCCTGATGGGAATGCTGGGAATTACACACACCCAGCTCAGATACTTCTTTTAAAAGTTTATGCTTTTAAAGTAATTTGCATCCTAGCAGGAGTTGATGGAAGCACTTTTGATCTTTCAAAAAGAATTTGAAGACCTGAACTTTAAACCTTCCTACTTGAAATACAAGTTATGGCAAAGGTTACTAGTAGCAATGACCATACCACCCCTGAACATGCCAAACACTTGTCTGATTCCAGAAACAAGGATGATCCTGGTTCATACTTGGGTAGGGGACTGGAACTGGAAAACAAAATTATAGTAGATTGTGTGGAGGGAAACTAAAAGGGACCTTAAAACAAATGTCTTCACTGTGTCTTGTAAAGCAGCAGCACTGCAGCTTTTGAGTAAAACAAGTGACTATAAAATAGTGTGATTTATGGAATGACTCCTGGAATATGCTTTTGGACTGTGTGATTTTTAATATAACTATTTTTAAGATTATGGGGTTTTAATTATTGATTTTAGTGTATATGTTTTGTTTTATTTTATGTTAAAAGTGGCATCAAATTGTGCCTTTGTTGTAAGCCGCCCTGAACCTTCTGCAGGGTTGAAAAGGACAGGATATAAATGCAGTAAATAAATAAAGGAATGAATGGTCAAGAGAAGGTAAACCAATGCAGCCATTTGATAAATTTATGTTCTGTTGTAGGAGAATTTCAGCTACAGACCACAAGGCTAATTTATTTATTTATTTACTTACTTATTTACTTACTTTATTTATATTCCGCCCTTCTCACCCCGAAGGGGACTCAGGGCGGATTACAGGTGCACATACAAGCAGATAATCCCTGCCGTTTATCACAGTACAGTACATATACTTTGACATATTACACACATAAAAACGAACAGAGGCAAATCTGACCACCAGGGGGAGCTGACGCACTCCTCATCTCTCAGCATTTCCAGCATCCCTCGTTGTTCCTTCCGCATTCCTGGAGTTCTTTTTTTATGGCCTCATAATTCAGTCCAAATTTGCCTCCCCACTTAATGTGGTACCTTTATCTCCTACTTGACAGATGCAACTGTCTTTCGGGCTGCAAAGGTCGACAGCAGGCTACACTTAAAGGCCTCGAACTCATGACCTACTGGTCAGAGAGGTCTTATGCAGCTGACACTTAGCCAGCTGCGCCATATTCCCGGTGCTAATGTTTGAAAGTATTTATTCATCAACTTTCAAGTTCTAAGTTGTTTGCTGTGACTTATTAACTGTTTGCCTCTTTGTATGTATTCCTGTTATCAGTTATTTGCACAGAACAATGCACGTTAGGTATCAGAAGGACAGTCTCATCATTTTGTTACAGGTCTTATGTTTTCAGCCACTGACAATATTGCAAACCATAGATCATTTCTAAAATTAAGACTGTGGTCAAATCCCTTGTTCTGGGGTTGACTTTGTTTTTCTTTTGAACACTTCACTTTTGATCCGTAACTTAATTATTTGTTCATCCAGAAATAGTAACCTAGATTATTTTGATTTTTTTTGTATACCCCCCCCCCAAAAAAAAACAACCACCTTCAATGTTCTGACTTCCTCAGGTATTTCAAAGAAGCTCTTCATTTATTCCTAAATTCCGTTGTGACCAGCTTGTGCCAGATGCAGACATGTGGTCCAATGGGGCCACCATAACAGCAGAAGGATGGAAGGTAACAGCCGTTGTTCGGACGAGTCGCAAATCCCTCCTTCTCTTCTTCCCCTCCGACTGGTTA
Organism: Anolis apletophallus; assembly: GCA_030556195.1. NCBI lineage: Eukaryota > Metazoa > Chordata > Lepidosauria > Squamata > Anolidae > Anolis > Anolis apletophallus. The sequence goes on from JARBWK010000008.1 coordinate 112,797,409, forward strand.
CCCACCACTGCACCTCTAACAGGATTCGTCTTCCTTTCCCGCAGCTTTTGTTAACTCCTATTTCTTTTTCTCCCTTTACATTAACCAACTAACGTCTCTTTCGCTCTTTCCCACATCACCCATCTGACACAAAGTAGCGTGCGTTGTACTGACACGACATGGGATCCAGGGAGCACTAACTGTGTGTGTCTCTTCTATGAGGGTATATAAGGGATTCTGACCCTCCACCAGAGAATGCTGGGGAAAATTGGACTGGGATGAAATCTAGTTTGTTGGTCACGTTATTTGGGACTATTTCACCCTTTCTTGTTTGCATTTAAATTCTGTTTGCACTTACAAAATTGGGGTTGTTGTTGTTTTTTTCTTGATTGCATTGCATGCCCTACGGCAGAGCCTGGATTCTCATTTCCACTGCTAGTTTCCAAGTGCATGCCTCCTAAACTTGGAAATGTCACAAGGTTCAAACAGGGCCTCAACCTTTGTGGGTTTTTTCTCCCTCTTTGAATTTAGGATCTCTGTTCTGGTGTTAGTTGCAGCTTGACAGCACTTCTTAATAATTCCTGGAAATGGAAAGAAGTTTTAAAAGTTGGTATTTGGGGTTTCTGCAAAATGTTCCCTGGAAAAGTCTTGGAAACAAAGAAACTCACTGGCTTCAGTGTTGTGTTGAGTAAAGTTAAGAATATGTTTCAGTTCATATGCATTAGTTAGGAAGCATAGGATCATGGACCGAGTCGGAAAAATTAGTTTGGGATGACAACTCTCAGTATCCCATGGTTCACTGAAGAGAGGGATGCCTGTTGTGTGGATTTGCCCACAGAACAATGGAAGGGATCTACAAAATCAACTAGGATGACAACTCTTTACTTAAAGGGCAAGCGGAACTTAGCATGAATTACTTGCACCAATCTATCCTCATAATCCAGACCACATTTTGCCAGTAATCACGGAGAGTTTGGCAAATGTGTTTGCTTGTTTTGAGTACTACATTTAAAAAATATAATTTCCAAGAACTCTGTGGGGGGGGAAGTGGATTACTTATTACAGATTACTTGAACTAATTACTTAATCAAATGGCCAAAGTTATACGTAGCAGGAGAACAAAGGAAATCCCTCAAGGGTGTTGCCTGTCTGATCTGGCAAAATGTCCTTCCGAGTGGTCAAAATGGGATCTCAGAGTATAAGTAAAGCAATCCACCAGCTCACACGAAGGCCATTTTATTAGATACCACTTAAGGATAGAGCAATCTATTTCTAATCCGTGGTTTTGAAAAAGATTGCTAAAAGTTTGGGGTCAGTAAAAATGGGTGTTGGTATAGCTCAGGCATGGGCAAACTTTGACCCTCGAGGTGTTTTGGCCCTCAGCTCCCAGAAATCCTATGCAGTTTACAGGCTGTTAGGAATTGTAGGAGTTGAAGTTCAAAACACCCCAAGGGCCGAAGTTTGCCCTTGCCTGGTGTAGTTTATGTGGGTTCAGGAAATGCTGAAAATGGTCCTCTGACATTCATTATATCCTGATTTATATGCAGTACACCCAGGGGCAGATTTAACGGTATGCAAACTATGCGGCTGCGTAGGGCGCCACGTGGTCAAGGGCGCATCCGGCCGCCAGGTTCCATGCCTTTGGTGCGGTTTGAGTCGTGCAACTCCAGCTGGCCGGAGACTCGAATCGCCTTACATGAGGCCGAAAAGGAAGAATGTTCCTCCTTTTCAGCCTTGTTTAGGGCAATTAGCATCTCTGTCCAGCTGGAATCGCGCCGCACCAATGGCACATGCACGGAAGTTCCACGCATGCGCCATTGGTGCAGCACGACTCCAGCTGGATGGAGACACTAACCGCACTCCACGAGGCCGAAAAGGAGGAACTTTTTTCAGCCGGAGACAGGAGGCTCTGCCCCGGCTGTACAATGTTCCTCCTCAGTCTCTGTCCTCGTGGAGAGTGTGCATGCACGCTACATGCGCATGCGCAGAGCCAGCTGGATCTGCGTGTGCGCATCCAGCTGCATGCGCACCAGATGCACATGTGCACTCTTCATGAGGCCAGAGAGCGAGAGGGTGCCAAAATAATGTTTGCTTACCATTTTAAGTTATCTTAGTCCAGCCCTGGGGATGGGCCGGGATGCCTTGGGATGAGGTGCCAGCCCTATTACCTCAAGCTATCGTCCTCGTACCTTATTCCAGCTAGAGTAGATCCATTCAATCAATTGTTGAATGGTGAGTTGTCACATAGGTAAATCCCATTGCTTTAATAGGTCTCCTCATCAGAACTAACAATGGGATTTAGATCACAGAATGAAATAAATTGTTTGACATTGGGGCTGCAGCAGCAGGTCAAGAGATAAAGAGTTAAACGTTTTCAATACTATTTTCCCACTTTCGAGTCTCTTCCCTTGGCTGTTTATTTAAATTTGGAAATATTAAATTAATTGAAGTCACACAATTAACCTCACATTTAATTTGGTCCCATTCTAACACTGGCAATAATGTTCATAAGTGAAAAGATAGTTGAAAAAGAATCCCCCGACAAGAGGAATGAATGCTGTTGCCTCTCTCCATGACAGAAGAAAAGTTGATTGATTATTTTCTCTTTGGTAGATTTTGTTCACAGCCTCCCAGAGAACATGAAAAGTAGGAGACGACTCCTAGAAAATCAAGTGGTATTGTGCTGCTGAAATGCCCATGAGAACCACCCTCAGGAATCCATTTTGCAATCCTAGTAACCAGGGCTAGTTTTAAAAAATTGCTACTTGAGACTGAGCATTATGACAACCCCCTACCTGCCTGTCCTTGTGAAGGTCAAGATTACCCAAACCAAGCCCAGTTATTTTGAGCATGTAAAATTGAAAATCCCACATACCTATCTCTCATTCTGTGGTAGTACAACCACTATAAAAAATTAATTGAGTAATGAGCAATTTATTTTTTTCTTTCATGACTCCCCAAATCTCCTTCTCAGATTATCATCTCACTTTGCCTAATAGTAGGACTATTCCTATAGTGGGCATAAATAGATATTGGAATGAGGGATACTCTAACACCCATCTCTTCTACGGTTTCAAAGAGAAGGGAAAACTCAATCACTACATCTCTCCTGGCACACAAGCAGAGAGAGATCTCAAAGCACACAGTACATACTCTCCATACTCTCCATACTAAAGTGTAAGAAGCGGAAGTCAGATTCAAAAGCTTGTAGTAGAAAGGTATCCATTTAAATAACCAATCAGAATGAGAGCAGAAACTGAGACAAGAGAAGAAATATATATATATTCCCGACTGTTATTCAGGAGACTTGAGGGAAGGGAAACCCTTAGGCCAGGAGTCAGGAACCTTTTTGACTCAGAGAGCCATAAAAGCAAAATATTTGGAAATTTATTTCAGTGAGAGCCATATACTGTAATATATAATATATTTTAAGACTGAATTCAACTAAATGTGAGTATATACATACATACTATGAGAAAAGGATTCCCCCGGCAGAATGACAAGACACTTCAGACCTGGCTCTGCAAAAGGAATGCTCAGGACTCTGGGAAAGAAGAGAAGATGGAAAGAAGGGGGAAAGGAAGGAAGGAAGGCAGAGGAAATAAAGGAGGAAGGGGGAACGGAAGAAAGAAAAAAACAAACTATGGAAAAGGGAGAAAAGAAAAACAGGAGAGAGACAAGCAGGGGAAAAGAAAGAAGGAAATGGGAAGGGAGGAAAAGAAAGGGTGGGGAAAAGAAAGGAAAGGGTGTGAGGAAAAAGTAAAATAATGAAGGGAAAAGAAGAAAATAAAGAAGGGGAGAGAGGGAAGTGAAAAGAAAGGAAGGAGAAGGAAAGGAAGACAGGGAAAGAATAGAAGTGGAAGGGAGGAAGAGGGAGGGAGAATGGAGGAAAGAAGGAAGGTGAGAAGAAAAGGGTGAAGGGGAGAAAGGAAGGAAGAAGGAAGGAAGAGCGATAATGGAGGAAAGAAGGAAGGGGAGAGAGGGAGGGAAAAGGAAGGAGAGAAGGAGAAGGAAAGAGTGAAGGGGTAAAGGAAGGAAGAGGAAAGAAGGAAGAGGGAGAATGGAGGAAAGAAGGAATGGGGAGAGAGGGAGGGAAAAGGAAGGAGAGAAGGAGAAGGAAATGGTGAAGGGGGAGAAAGGAAGGAAGAGGGAGAGCCAGATGCAATCATGAAAAGAGCCATATCTGGCTCCCGAGCCGTAGGTTCCCTACCCCTGCCTTAGGCTATACTAAATTAACTAAAATGTTCCTAATTGAGGACGTGAGACTTGGGCAGTGGGGTTGACTTCCAACAGGGATGAATTGCGAAAGCACTGGGAGTTAAGGCTAGCCTATGGAACCACAGGGAGTGTTAGGGTTAGAATGGGTAGAACCTCTGTTCTTCACTTTGCATTATTTTATTACTGTCTGCCACTGAGAAACAGAGGCATGAACTAATGTATGTAACTCATCTCCATGCTTCCTCCCCCCCCCCCCCATACACACAAGGAAGGTGAGATGAATGAGGAAACCCAAATTGACAGAAGATGGATGAACAATCTCAGAATGCCCACTATCATTGTTTTAAAGCAAAATTGCATTTGTGCACAGATTTGGAAAGTCAGTTCTAATATGATTCGTATTGCTTTATCTGTCACCAGGTTGCTCTCATTGATGCTGAGTTGCAATCAACCATATATTGCTAATACGTAGTGTCAGATCAATTCTGATATCACTTAGCTGACTGGCCGGCTTTTTTTCCTACCTGATTTTTTGTATCTCTATTTTTTAGTCTTGACAGGAAATCTTGTTTATTATTAGCGATGTGACTAGTCACTTGTTCCCGCTGAGGAAAAGGAGACAGGACTCTTTACACTTTTGGATTTAATTGGGAGAAATAATTTTGGGCAAAAATAGACATGGTTTTCCTAGACAGAAAACATCTCTTGTGTAAAAATATAATAATCTCTGTGCAAAAATATTGATTTCTAGACAAGAGAACACACGTAGGGAAACTATATGTAGGCCTAAATCCTATTGCTATTTTTAACTAGAGTAAACCCATTGAAACAATTTGGATTTGTCAATTATTCAACAGGTTCAACAGGTTCAATTCTTGTTGGGACAAAAAAAAGCATCCGGATATAGTCGTCCCGTCCCCCCCAAATGTGTAACTATACATAGAATGCATAGTTTCGATACAAATAACAGAAAATTATTCAATTTATATAAAAACATGCATGCCCATGTAAAAAAAGTAGTATCTCTATATGAATTGTCTGTGCAATAAACCAGTGCATTTCAAACATAACACACTGTTTCTTCCCAAAAATATGGGTTCTGCACAGAAAAACCATTGGCTGACATACTTTTAATGAATTAAAATGACATGGATCTAGTTTACACCATTATAAAATAAAAATAAATACTTTATTTATAGACCGCCCTCTCTCTGAGGGGACTCAGGGTGGTTTATATACAGAAATGCAAACATTAAATTACATAACCAAATTCAAACACATCAAAATAATGCAAAATAATACAAAATAACCTCAGTAAACATATAACTATATAAAAGAAAAATAAAAATTAAAATAAAAAGAATACAAATACTTAAATAAAATATAATTACACTAAAGACATGTGCCCGGGACAATTGAATGACAAAAATGCATAAAGTACCTATCATCAGTTGTGATTTTAAATATACCATAGCAACCATAAAATATGAGTAAATTAGCCAGCATTCTGGTGAGATTGATTTAGGGTTTGCTAGTCTTCCTCTCCATATGCATAAGTGCATTTTCAGACTTTTTTGAAGGAGAGGGGGTGGAGGTCATTTTTATTTCTTTAGGAAGGGAACAATCCCTTCCTAAAGAAGCCATGGGGAGCAATCATGGGGAAGATCCCATCTCTCATTCCCACCAACCGCACTTGTGATGGAGGTGGGATCGAGAGCAGGACCGCATCCACTAACCACAGTAACTCCCTTTTTTATTGTTATAGAGGTTGGAATTCTTTACCAAACATACAATGACCAAAATCTCATACACAACTTTTATGTGCTGCAGCAACTCTCCATTGACATTTTCTGGCTCATGGAGAGTGGGGATATAACAGAGAAGTATACAGCTATTTTACTTTTGCTGGATGAACAACAATAGGCATCATTCAGGAGCTCCTGAGATCCCTCCAAAATTCCGTGAGGTGACATCCTTTTTCTGTGTTCAGCTATAGGAAAACAGCTGGACACTTCTCTGCCAAATCTGCTAACCAGAACATGGGGAGAAGAAGAAGAAAAAATAGGTTTTTTAGAGGTTGGATGGTAACTGTATTGTGGTGATGCATGTGCAATACATATAATTATAATAACAACAACAACTTTATTTATACTCCGCCACCATCTCCCCGAAGGGACTCGGGGTTGCTTAAATGAGACCAAGCCCAGCAAATACAAATACATCAGTACATCAACAAAGCAAACAAGCAATAAAACAATATAAAATATAACTAAACATATAAGCAATAATACACAAGAGATTTAACACACTATGGCAGGGCCAGATGTAATAGATTACAATTTTAAAACACTAGATGTGTACAGAGTAGGCCATGTCTAAACATGGGGGTTTTAGAGAGTGATGTAGGGAGATCAATCCAACGGATAGATAAAGTGCTTCAGAGGATATATAGAAGGAAATTGTATTTTTGTATTTTTGTGCAAATGATTTTTTTTTCTCCAGCAAAGACCCAAAGTATGCATAATGCTCAAAAATCACACAGAAAATCTCATTCAAAAGCAATTACAGATTATCCTGGTTCCATTTACTCTCTCTGCAAACTCTCCCACTTCATTAATAATTGTCTGAATTTTCTCTTAGGAAGCAGGACTCCCAAAACCTTCATCTGGTGACAAGTCTCATCCCTCTCATATTGTCCTTTCTGAGTGGGTGCCCAGCTTGCCACTTCCTGAATTTCAAGCAGAAGCAGGGTTGGAGCTATGCAGTCCTTGGACCCATAACAATCATGGTACTGATAGAAAGTTCATTGAATGGACTAGGATGGAAATTAAAGCTGGTCCAAAGGTCTTGTTGAGCAAACTGAGCGAGAATGAAAGGAAGCTGAAATCTTTAATTCATGCATCATCTGGTCTATCCAATAAGGTGTCCACATATACTCATTCATTACCAGCAAAACTGAGGATTCAAGAATGTGTGTCAGGTCCTAGGACTGGGATTTTTCATAACACTGATTACAAAGTAAAAGGTGGCACAGTGGCATTTGAAACAACAAAAACATCACTGAATGATAAAATGGTTCCACTCAAAGGAGAAAACGTAATGGTTATAAATGATGGGGACAGACAACCAAATAAACTGCAGACATCTGCCCAAGAAACAGAAACACATACATCAGATAACCAAGCAGCTGTTATCCCATCTAAGGTCATACATAGTTGTAATACATTTTCTTCATCCATTGACGACGGCAAAACATTTATAGAGCTGGATAACAGATATGGCACTGCGGAATCAAAAAACAAAGAAGCCAATCAGACGAAAGAAGGGGTGCTGTTAGCTTTGAAGGACTTGGATGTTGTTTGCAAACACATGTGGAGAGACAATCAGACAGATGTTTCAAAATCTTGTTTGCCCTTGCAAAATCCCCAGTCAGCTATAAGGAAAGAAGCCAGTGAATGTAACATGGTGATTCGGCAGAATGGCCTGAATTCTGATGGTTCAAGAACCGAAGAGGATGAGATACATATGACGAGGGAAAGAAGGCAGCAAGCCCTAACAGATCTGGAAGAGAAACAAAAGGAAGGTGGATCTTTTGATGCTGGGACCATAAGAAGTCAAGAGATTTGCAAAGACACGTACCAAAGGTTGGACAACCTAGAAGAAACCATAAGAGACCTAGAAATAGCTATCAGTAAAATTAGTAGTAAGGCAACAACAGAACTGATATGTCCTCGAGATTATTTTGGACAGTTGAGATCCAAATATGCCAAAAATGAAAAGACAGACACAAATGTGTCCAGAATCAACAGTGATGGTATCGAGAATATGGACTCGAACAGCACTACGAATCCAAACACACCACCCAGCTTCAAACCACTTTTGCTGCCCAAACCACGTTTCCAGCTGAACGGTGACCCACAGGTTCACTTTTTTATATACTCCTCTTGTTCTGATGTGCCAGTCTACATTCTTCCTGTAAATCTTCTCTACTGTCTCTCCTCTCAAGATTTCCCCTGCTTTAAAGAAACAAGATTTAAAAGAAAGCTGGACTTTGGGGTCTCCACGAAGCTACTTGAAGTGGGATTTCAGGTCTACTCTTACTAACAAGCAAAATAAGATCCTCTTTACTTCCTTCAACTGTTCTTTTTATCTGACTTGGGAATTCTTTGGAATGATTATTACTCACTATCACTTTCTTTACCATGATTGTTACTGTCAGTTTCCACTTTCCTGGTTGTGCAACATAGTTAAACTGCCTTCAGACTGGCTCAAATGTTTGCGAATCTTATTCAGAAATAGCATTGTTTGTTGTCATGAGGTTAGATTGTTTATAGACTCTTTCTAACTTCTTCCATTAGAGAGAGATCTCTCTCTGTGTATGAATGTTTACCTTCCTTTCCATCATATATAGCTGTAGGGCAGGTGAAGTGGTGTTTGTGCTTTCAGGCTTGGATTTGAGGTGCCCACTTTTTTCTCCTGCCAAGTTTCTTGAAAAGGATGAGCTCTGAGAACTGATCATAAATCTTTCATTTTCCTTTCAGCGGCTGGGCAGGCTTACAACATGATATGTTTGGGATGAAGCTGGCTTTGGTGACCTGCAACATGTCTGATGGTTTTTGCTTTAGGGTAAACATCCTGGGGACATTTTTACTATAGGTTTAGTTTAACTAGGCTAGTTAAAGCTCCCAAAATATAAGATCGTAAATATGCCTCCATTACTCAACTCCGCTGTGTCTTTTTGAAGCAGCGAAAGTTTCAGGTAGTCTAGAGCAGTGCTTTTTGGATTATCAGATATGACAGACTAGCAAACACCCATCCAGCCCCATCACAGGGACTGTTTCTACATTTGTGCCCATAGGGTACACTTGTTTCTTGGAAACTGCCAGAGACTGGCATCCAATACCAATATTTTAAGTAGTAGTGTTTTAGATCAGGTGAGGAAAATGTTACTTTTGAGGGGTTCTAAGTTCCAGAATCCTCCAGCCAATATGTTGCAGCTCCCAGAATACCCTGGCTGACATTGTCTATAGTTCGTGTGCTTTAGGCCAGTGTTTCCCAACCTTTTTTGAGCCGCGGCACATTTTTTACATTTACAAAATCCTGGGGCACACTACCAACCAAAATGACACAAAATGACACTCTAACACAGTAATACATATAGTTAATATGTTTTTAAATGTATTTATACACTCAGTGTGAAACCTGGGCCTGTTTCGATGAACACAACATAGATATCCTGGCAGGAATGGTAGAAAGACACAAACTTCCCACACAGAACTCCCATAACCAAGAGAAAATACTATACGAGTTTGGTGGGCATTGACCTTGAGTTTTGGAGTTGTAGTTCACCTATATTCAGAGAGCACTGTGGACTGAAACAATGTTGGATCGGGACCAAACCCTGGCATGAATACTCAATATGCCCAGATAGAGTTTGGGGAAAATAGACCTTGACATTTGGGAGTTGTAGTTGCTGGGATTTATAGTTCACCTACAATCAAAGAGCATCCTGAACTCTTGCAACAATGGAATTGAACCAAACTTGGCATATTGAACTCTCATTACCAACAGAAAGTACTGAAAGGGTTTGCATGGGAATTGACCTTGAGTTTGGAAGTTGTACTGTAGTTCACCTACACCCAGAGAGCACTGTGGACTCAAACAATGTTATGTTATGTTGTTGTTTGTTTTCTGTCCAGAATCACAATGTTGGAAGGAGGCTCGCCACTTTAAGGTCCCTAAAACAGGCATGGGAAAACTTCGGCCCTCTGGGTGCTTTGGACTCCAACTCCCACCATTCGTAACAGCCTGAGGCCCTTTCCTGCTTAAGTGGCTGAGGGGGGGAAAGGAAAAGGGCCTGAGGCTGCTAGGAATGGTGGGAGTTGGAGTCCAAAACACCTGGAAGGTCCAGGTTTGCCCATGCCAGCTTTCGACAGAGACCTCTTCCTCCCCCTTCCCCTTCGCGCCCTTTCTTCCCCCTCCTGCCGAACACTTACTTTTTCTTCTACACTGCCGCTTCTGCCGCCATTTTGATCCGAGGGGGCAGTGTGAACGTGTTCAGGACGGGAGGGGGCAGGGAGGAAGATGTGACCCATGCGGGCGCTACTGTGCAGACTCGCCCCGCGTCTTCCTCCCTCCCCCCTCCCCCCTCCCCTTGGATCAAAATGGCGGCAGAAGCGAGCAGAGCAAGGCTGGGAAGAAGGGAGCCCGAGTGGAGAAGAAAAAGTGTTCGGCAGGAGGGGGAGGAAGGGTTCCAGTTTCCCACGGCACACCTGATGATTGCTCACGGCACACTAGTGTGCCACGGCACACTGGTTGGGAAACACTGCTTTAGGCAATAAGTAACCTTCTTGTGTCTACTCTAGACTTGATGTTGTTCACCACAAATTAGTTTGCATTCAAATTTTTCTTCAACTCACCATTAGAAGAGTTGAGAAAATGAGCGGATTTTTTTTTAAAATGTGGAGTCTGTTGCATTACTACAGGAAAGAGTGTGACATAGTGAAGCAGGGTGGCTTGTGTTGACAATTAATTCAATGAGACATTTGCTTCATGTCTGCTTTACAACAACTTCCTGTTTTTGAAGCTCTTCTCCCAATCCTAAATATATAAGAGCTGGCTGTCATCATCCAAAGATGATAAAATGCCATTCTCTACTATTCTAAACTTCTTTTTTCTTCATTTCCATTTCTAGTGTTTTTGGTCCAGTTTGAAATTGGAAACAGGTGTGGGAGCTGCAACGTGACTCTCCTTGGTCTACATTTCTGTCAATTATTTATATTCTATCACTTGTACATTTTCAACAAACCTATATTGGATTTCCCTTTTAGCAGAAAAAGATTTGTATTAATTGTGCACATTTATTGCCACGCAATGAGCATGCTTCTATTTAAAAAATTAGTTGTTGAGGTCAATAATTGAAATCTACACACCGTGTTGGTGGCAGTTGTGATAAACTAATGTTATGGGAGATCCTGTCCACTTATCTCACTGCAATGCAGTAACATCTTCTGACATTCCTTTGGTTCTTTGGATCGTGACCCAAGTGTTTATCAGCACTTAAGACAGAAAAGGTCAATCCTAATGCCCTTCTGATTTTTTAAAGTTGTGAATTGACACCTGCCAATTATTATTATTACTCCTTTTTGACAGATGGCAGTTGGGGTAAAATGTGTGTCCCGCAAATGAAGACTGAGACTTTATGAATGCATAATTCTTTGGTGGCATGTGTTTAACCATGTGACCCCAGCAAGGCTCTTACAAGCATGCATTAGTGTCAGTTCATTCTGTCCCTTAGTTTCTTTCATGCTGTCGAAATCAGTAAATGGGAATGGCAGTTATTTATTTAATGAGCACCTCCCAAACCTTTTTACAGAGGGGCAGTTTCAGAAACAGAACTCAGAAATGGTGTTTAGCAAGGAAAGTTTAGCCTTGGATTTGTCTCAGCAGAGGCTCCAGCAAGGACTAGAACAGTGGTTCTCAACCTGTGGGTCCCCAGGTGTTTTGGCCTACGACTCCCAGAAATCCCATCCAGTTTACCAGCTTTTAGGATTTCTGGAAGTTGAAGGCCAAAACATCTGGGGATCCACAGCTTGAGAACCACTGGACTAGAAGCTCTCCTAGTTGTCAATAATCAATTTTGGCTTGGCTTGACCATGCCAAACCCATTTCATTGCCACCACAAGTTGAATATGGAGTGTGTCGACATCTATAAGGCCTGCAGGCCATTTTTATTATTTATTTATTTATTCGATTTTATACTGCCACTCCCAAAGGCTCGGGGCGGTTTACAAGGAAGAATAAACAATACAGAATAAAACAGTGGTTTAAAAACTCAACAATTGTCAAAAGCCTACCTGAAGAGGTGGGTTTTGCATGCTCTACGAAAGGAGCTCAGATCTCGAAGAGCCCGAGTCTCAGGTGGCAGGGAGTTCCACAGGACCGGACTTATGATGGAGAATGCCCTCCGCCGGGTTGCTATTAAATGAAAGGATCTGACACTAGGAATAACAAGAAGGTTCAAATCTTCCGACCGTAGTGACCTCGGGGGATTGTAAGGGAGCAGGCGATCCCTTAGATACACTGGCCCCAGACAATGTAAGGCCTTAAAAGTAAGAACTAACACCTTGAAAGTGATCTGGAATGCAATAGGCAACCAGTGCAGGTCTCGCAGAATAGGTGATACATGACAACTCGCAGGCTTCCCTGCGAGGAGCCGAGCTGCGGCGTTCTGCACTAGCTTGAGTCTCTGGGTCACAGTCAAGGGAAGGCCAATGTAAAGAGTGTTACAGTAGTCAAGTCTTGAGATGTTATGTACTGTCCCCAAAATAATTGGCCATTGTACACAAGTCTTAAAGCGCCATCCTTCATTCTTCACCATCCTCATCAAAACCAATGGTTTATTGTTGTAATAGATTAATATAAGCAAAGAAAAATTCTTTGCAGGAGATTTGCAGTCTCCAGACACATGAAAATGAGGAGAGACAGGGAAAAGAAGAAACCAGTCAAATAAAAATAGCATGGCAGGTGTCCTATCATGCAGATGGAGGCTTTTATCAACTGCCAGATGAAAAGACGGTTGTCAGAAGTCAGAAGAAAAAGGCCGAAAGGAAAGAGGCAGTTATACAATAATCCATATGAAGGAGGAGGGTAGCTATCAGCATGATGTATAAAGCGACAAAAAATTCAATAGTAAGAGAAAGAGAAACAGATGTTATAAATACAGGAAGCAGAAATAAGTGGCTTCAGCAGTAGTACAAGATCTTGAAAAATAGAGGGAATAAGACAGAAATGAACAAGATGCCATATGAGCAAGCCATTAGGAACCAAGAACATGTCATGCCTTAAATATAAGAAGTGAAAGATGGAAGAGATGACTGATCTCCAGAGAAGATAAATGATGAAATTAAAGAGCAGATAAGATGATCTAAACATGGGAATTAAGAACAGAAATCAAAGGCCAAGCATGAGAAACAGACATCTCTCTGTAATTCTAATAGCATAAAAGAAGGGTAGCATCAAACACAGATGACCAGAGATTATGTAGGAAATTAGATAGCATTACAGTACTATGTACTATATCATATTTAGTTATGCATCTAAAATCACATAAGACAATGATAAAATCCAGAAGTAAAAGCCAAATGAACAGTCAAACATTTTCACAGGTGGTACCAAGAACAGGAGGAGTGTTTTCTGACATTGCCGTAAATCTCCCAAAGGTAGATGAATGCTAAATAGATGAATATCCCATGGATATTCTCGGTCTCGAGAGGTACTTTCCTTTGATTTAGCATTTTCCATGCTGTTTTCCTTTCTAAGCTTTGACAGAGTAAGGGCATTTTTGCAAGTGACCCTGAAAATTTCCATGTGACTTGAAGTGCAGCTTAAAAGTGATTGTAGCAATGTAAAGAGATTACATGGGGCTGATACCACATTTAAACTGGGTCATTGGTTTCAAACTATGATGCAGTCTTATGGCGCCGGGTAATAGGATTCTGGGATGTTAAAATTGTGCATATATGAAACAGCAACCTGATTTAAACAGGACGCTACTCTCGTTGAAACCAACAATGGATACTTTAAAAAACACATCTAGCATGGCATATTCATTTCTTTAGAACCACAAGCAGGACAAGTTATTCAAAAGGTATTCAAAATATATCAAGATAGGTATATTGTTCAATAGGCTAAATCGTCATATTATGCAAGCCATATGTACATAGAATGTATCAAGGCAATACAATTACATTTCATGGTATAGCACAGGGCTGTCCAACTGGCGGCCCCGGGGCCGGATCCGGCCCCATAGCCTGTTGGACACGGCCCCACCTATGCCCTCAGTCGTCATTTTTAAAAAAAATTTAAAAATCTATTTTTTTTTTTAAAAAGGCGGCCGGGGGGGAGGGGGGAGGCGGGGCAGGGAGGAGGAAGAGAGCTAGCTCCTCCTTTTTGGCGCCCCCCTTCCCTACCTAGGGCGGGGAGCCGAAAAAGGGCAGAAGGCGGCGCCAAGAGCAGCGCGTCACGCTAGGCCTGTGACGCGCTGCTCTTGGCGCCGCCTTCTGCCCTTTTTCGGCGGCTCCCCCGCCCTAGGTAGGGAGGGGGGCGCCGAAAAGGAAGAGTAGGCGGTGCCAAGGGGCAGCGCGTCACGCCAGGCCTGTGACGTGCTGCCGTTGGCGCCGCCTTCTGCCCTTTTCAGCGCCCCCTCCTTTCCTAGGGCAGGGAGCCGCGAAAAAGGGCAGAAGGCGGCGCCAACAGCAGCGCGTCACAGGCCTGGCGTGCGCGCTGCTCTTGGCACCGCCTACTCCTCCTTTCGGTGGCTCCCCGGCCTAGGGGGGGCCAAAAAGGAGGAGTAGGCGGTGCCAAGAGCAGCGCGTCACAGGCCTGGCGTGACGCGCTGCTCTTGGCGCCGCCTACTCCTCCTTTTTTCGGTGGCTTTAGGAGGGGGCGGGGCCTGGGCTGGGAGCGGGGCCTGGGGCGGGGCCTGGGGCGGGGCCGAGTGGCCCCGCAGGTCATCAGTGACCTCTTATCCGGCCCTGGACCCGCCAGAAGTTGGACAGCACTGGTATAGCACACACACTTACAGAATAACAGGAGTACCTTAGGGATGGATGTTGAGGCAAAATATAGGGAAAATCGCAGGAAGTAGTGAGTTCTTTACTCAATGTCCATATGATCCGCGAATACCATAACTCCCAACACATTGGAATGCAAATGTCCAAAGTCCTCAAACAAAATCCAAATAGTCCAGGTACTCGAATAATTGTCCAAATTCTTTTAAGGCGTGACCGAAATAAACCAGAGTAAGGCCTTGAAGAGAGCCAAGGAGGATGTTGGGCGGGCCGCAACGGTTGGGCTGTAGGACCCTATCCGTTTTGCCCCAATGGGCTTTTTCAAGCGGTGAAATTCAAAGCCAGATATAGCGCGTCACAGGAAAGAATTATTCTGTAAATAAATAATAACATAATGTAGTGTCCATTTTCTACAATACAAGCGTCGGAAAGATAATGTACCTACCATGGCAGAAGTGGAAAAATGTGCCGTGTTTCCTGTGGACCCGAGGGTAACTCCACACTGAACTCGATGCTATAAATACATGCACCTGGCCAATCCCATGTTTTCAATTCACGTGAGAAGGGCGTTGAGGGATAAGGGTTCATTCATCCCATTCGGCGATTCTGTTTGGAGATTCATGATCCACCAGGTTTCTCTCTCAATTAGAAGGTTATGGTTGTTGCTATGGGCGTGTGTTTTGACCTTTTCTAAGCCGGCAAATTTAAAGGATCCCGGGCTATGGCCAGCCGTCAAAAAATGCCTTGATACATTCTATGTACATATGGCTTGCATAATATGATGATTTAGCCTATTGAACAATATACCTATCTTGATATATTTTGAATACCTTTTGAATGACTTGTCCTGCTTGTGGTTCTATGGTTACTTTTCTACAGTGAATTTGTATGTACTTAATATTCATTTCTTTAGCATTTTAAATTGGGCTTCAAACATAATTTAGGAAATGCAGATTTTCTTTAATACCAATTAAAGGTTAGTGGGTTGCTGTGAGTTTTCAGGGCTGTATGGCCATGTTCCAGAAGCTACTTGCAAGAATTCGGATCTGAATAGCACAGAAAGACTGTTGTCACTAATTGGAGATGGTAGCAAGCATTTGGGTTCTGTTTCAGATGTTGAGCTAGCATTGAACTTCTAACTTTTCGAGCCCTTCAGGATTTTTGGAGGACAGTAGAAATGTTGCTGTTTTTCCTAGACTTGACTGGACAGCTCTTATTATGATTGGCTTTACTTTTATCTTAATCGTTTTGCACTATTTTAGACAAGTGTATTTAATTATAATGCAAATTAAACAGTTGTTAATGTGCTCATGCAAGTGTCTGGTTGTGAGCTGTTTCAGGTCCCCGCTTGTGTATATGTGTGAGGCAAAACTGAAGGAGACGTGAGGAAGCCTTACTATGATTGTGAAGCACAATATCCTTGCTTGTAGGGATTCCACATATGGATCAGGGTCAATGTGTGAAGGCACTGACATGCTGAAAATAACACTTTCTCATCTCTTTTCTCATTTTCTGCTATTCAGCTGTGATTTTGTGATTGTGACTCTTCTCTGACCCTTCATTAAATCCTTTTCTATTCCCTAAACCTCTTGTGCTTTTCCAGAGTAGCAAAGGGACTGGTGTGGGGATAACGAAAGAATCAAAGAGTCATTTAAAAATCAGCTGTATCTTGAATTTGTAAGGGAAAGATGGATTTAATGAACCTCTAGAATCAGCAGGGAACACTTCTTTTTCTGTCAGGTAAAGATGGTCATAGCTATGACATGCACAGTAGGGGACTGTGGGAAGGAAGATACTCAGCTCATCTTTGGTGGAAAAATCTTGTACTTAGTCACAGAGTTTGTGGCGTATACACTCGTCATGTTTAAGCAGGTCTGATTGAACAACAGTCCACTCTTTTATCTGGATCCAGGAAGAGAAAACTCTCCTTCTGAGTAGTTAGACTGTTTGGGAGCATTCCGTGATATCTTCAGTCAAGCAAGGTATAGGGGAGATCCCCAAGATGTGATAAGGGCTAGCTATTCAATTTCTATACAGTGAAGCAGCACAGCCATTGAATGGCAAGCCATGCAGAGAAAACAGGCAATTACATAAGCTTTCCACACTTTTGTCCTTTAACTTTTCTCCAATACTATGTTTTCATCTTTTCTTTTTGCAGAGCGGTGGTGGTATGGCAATTCCAGCGATGAAGATGGTCAACCCAGCATCACGACTGAAGCAAACCCAGCAAGGCAGCCCAGACAAAAGCAAACACATAAAACAACGCATGGAATACATGCGCATCCAGGGACAACAACAGGTAGTCTATCTGTAGGCACCCGCACCACTTTGTGTTCTCTGTGCCCTGTGGTGCATACGGGCTGAATTAACAGCCTTTCATTTCCTGACTTGGACCACATTGAGGGATTGTTAGGAGACATGGTGGGTCAGAAGGAACCAGAACAGGGCAGAGCTTGGACAAATTACTTCTGTGGGCTGCAATTCTCATAAAGCCCCAAACAGTGTGGCCCGTGACCATACTGGCCAGGGGAGTCTGGGAATTGCTATCCAAAAATTTAACATTTTCAAGTTCTAGGAGCAGCCAATTTGCATTATCATTGAAATCAAACTTAAATTGCCACTTTTGGGACAATGGTTTTAGAAATTATGGCTGTAAGTATATCTTCTTATTGCCTTTAACCATCCACAGTGGCTGTCTAACACTGGGAATCCCTGTATAAAGGGAATACTTATTTGTGATGTGGCAGTGATTTTGCCAATAGAGGAGAAAGGTAGGAATCTGCTGTCCATAGACATATGGATCCAGGGCCATACCTGACAAAATTAATGACCCATATGTATGTGTGTGTGTGCATATACTGTATGTGTGTGCATATTGTGAGGACAGAATGGGAGTTGCACCTTCCCCAAATCTTGGTCCTGTTCATCACTCACTGAAGTTCCATGCACTTGTACCTTCTGAAAACATTTCCCTGAATTCCAAGAACCATCAACTGAAATTTAACACCATGACAAGAATCCTAACTCTTTCTTTGACTATATAAACCTAAGCATTCCATTTTTCACCTGGCTTTATATTTATAGTAAGTTAGTAGTTCCCCTGCATATGGGCAATGTTTAAGCATGCACACACTTAAAAGATCTAGTCCAGCATGTTAACAGAGGCGCTCGTTCCTTTTGGAAAATGCATTGGCATCAAACATCTCATCCCCCTCTTCAGTTTCACTACACATGCAACTCCTTCCCAGACTATGGCATACACAGAGAATTGTTGTGTAAAGAAAACATATGAGAGAGATACTTTGTGGGGAAAGGAAAGAGGAAGGCAAATACAGGTTGAGCATCACTTACAGTATCTGGAATTCCCAAATCAACTTGAAGGCACAAATCAATAGTTGGATCTTATATATGTACAGGCAGTCCCCAAGTTACAAACAAGATCAGTTCTTAAGTAGAATTAGTTTATAAGTTGGAACAGTTACATTTTAAGTGTAACCCCAGTCACATATATTTTAATATATTAATGTTTCTTTTGCTGTCTCTGCCAAAAAAATTCTCTTCATTTTCTGTCCCTGTGATCATTGGACTTTGAAAAAAATGGATTGTTGTGGAAACAAGGATTGGTGCTAAAGCTTCAGTGGAAACACATTTTTCCCCATGATAACTCTTTTAGGAGTGTATTTCCCTTCCGAGGGGTAGATTTATCTCACTTCCTGTTGTCTCACCTCTGTTCTTAACTGTGGGTCATTTGTAAGTCAAACGTTTGTAATTCAGGGACTGCCTATATATACATATGTACACACACAAGTATATGCCCTGATCCCGCTGCTATGATTACATTTTTAAGTTCCTAGATATGGTCACACACAATGCAACATGAAACTAGGCCCCTAATTTCATTTTTGAGCTACATTAACATTCCTCTTGTCTATCTCAACCTCAGGTAACTGGTTATTTAAAACATGTAAATATGATGTAAGTATTTGCAACTATGCATTGGCGATGAATAGTTCTCTGTTTCTTAGAGCAGTGATTTTCAACCTTTTTTGAGCCGCGGCACATTTTTTACATTTACAAAATCCTGGGGCACACCACCAACCAAAATGACACAAAATGACACTGTAACACAGTAATACATATAGTTAATATGTTTTTAATATATTTATACACTCACTTAGTGTGAAACCTTGGGCCTGTTTCGATTAACACAAAATAGATATCCTGGCAGGAATGGTAGAAAGACATACACGTCTGTGTCATAATTTTGTCCAGGGCCCTGTTCGGCATTTGCATTTTCTCTTCTCAAATATTTCTCCATCACTGTCACTCGCTTGTCTTGCTATGATCCCAAATTGCCACTGTCACTTGACGCGCAGCTGCAGCACTAACTTTGTTTACTTAGCTGCGTCTGAGCGAATCCAAGATGGTGCGACCATAGCATTCTCGCGTCACTTCTTAGGTGACGCGAGAGTGCTATGGTTCCATTTCTTAAAGGGACAGATGTGCCTTATAGTTTATATATGAATGAAGTTCAGAAATAATTTCCCACGGCACACCTGATGATCTCTCATGGCACACTAGTGTTTCGCAGCACACTGGTTGAAAATCACTGCCTTAGAGTATCCCTGTCCACACCATTTGTCCTTTTTCCACTGCCCTCCAAAATGCCCACATGCATTAGCATTATTATCTTAGTGGTTAGGACAATACACTTCTGCTGGGTTCACACGCTTCTGTATTCTTACTGATGCTAACAGTGTGCCCAGTGGTTGGCCAGCTTTCTGAGGCCCCAAAGCAAGGTAACAACTGCCAGTTTTTCATCCCTTAAACCACAACATCTCTATCTGTTCCTCTGTGCTTTGTTTCTCAAGGCTTGACTTGACTTGATTTCTACCTTCCTAGAAACCTTGCCATCTCCCTTCCCAATGCATTGTCCCTGGCACATTTGATATGTTGGCCCGTTTACTAGTATTCCCTGCTGATCCTAGATTGCTCTTTGTCTGTTTTGTTATGCTAGAGCTATATGATAAATGGCAATGACTGTGGATGCTTCCTTTATCCTGTCCCCAATGTCTCTCTACACCACCCTCCGTTTTGCTTGTTACCTACTACTATGAATGCAAAAAGATCACCCCTGCTTCCCCATAGTCGTGGAGGGTGAATGGATGGTTGTGAAATGTATTTCCCCTCTGTGGCCTTTCAGTCTATTTTGAGACCTGTTTTGTGAGCAAAATGAGACTGTCACCCAATAATGCATCCTCTACACCAGTTTCCTGAACAACTCCTTCCATCCTAAGCCCAGGCACTCCAGTACTAACTACATCCTGAACTGGTTTGCCACAAGCACAGGTGCTGTTTGGCTAAGTGGTAGCCACAGAATACTTTTAAGGATTTACCATCTCCAGTGATATTTTCATGAATTGGTTTGCAACTGAATATTTATTTATTTATTTATTTGCCATGCTTCTATACTGCTCCTCTCAGCCTGAAGGCGACTCGAGGCGTTGAACAAGCGGCAACAAGTGCCCATATACAATACATCACAAGATAAAAACAGTCATATAAAAACATATAAAATTAACAGTTAAAAACTACAAAATAGAGTTGCCTGGCAGAATCTCACCCAGGTAGTGCTGAAGCAGAAACAAGACTGTATACCAGATACAGTCGCCTGCTGTGGTCTGTAGGTGGTTGAAGCTGAGAACTTCCCACGACATATCTGGGGTTGTTTCCAAAGTATTGTTTGCTCTTGCTTCCTTTTACATCAAAATGTCAGCAGTGGGAGGTGGAGATACAATTGGCACAACCAACATATTTTAAGGAACTAATGGATTAACAGACAACATAAACATCTTCTCCGATGTGGAATATCCTTGGAGGAACAGACATGAAAGGCTGTAGAAACGTCATCCTCAAGATCTTTTAAGAATAGGTCACATTTGCCCCTAACTGTGAAATGGGCGACCTTCATAGAGTCAACAAGTCATAATTCCAGTCATAGTAGTCATCACTAGAGATGTAGGTGGATGGGTAAGTATTGGATACAGATTCCTCCTGTTGCCTAGGCACCACATTGAATTTTAACTATTAGTTCCCTTCCAGCTCATTTGTCTCTGAACTAGATGTCAGTCTGTTTTTGCTCATGGATTTTTCATGCAAATTCCACAAGGACTTTCCATTACTTGCAACATACACTCCCTTTTACAGGGAGACTATTGTGCTGAAACAAATCTTTAGGGAAAGACCTTCAAACTTTAAAAGGTCAAGCTTCTAAGGTTTTTAATAAAAGTTTTCTTAAAATAAGAATTATAAAAGGAACATCTGCTTCCATAATCTATCTATTACATATAATAAAAGTCAGTGTTTGCGGTGGTGCGGCCGAGCGAGCGAGTGATGGGAGGAATATGTGCCAGCGTTTCGATTGGCTGCCATTGTGGGATTATTTGCATAATGGGCTCTAACTGGCCAGCCTCAGAACTCCAACATTCTACGGCCCCAGACAGAGGGATTGGTTGCCACTGAAA
Organism: Anolis apletophallus; assembly: GCA_030556195.1. NCBI lineage: Eukaryota > Metazoa > Chordata > Lepidosauria > Squamata > Anolidae > Anolis > Anolis apletophallus. Next base: position 112,818,701 of record JARBWK010000008.1, read on the forward strand.
TGGAATTTGCATAACTGCCTCCAAATGGCCAAGCACATTCAAACATTCTAAAGTGACTCAGAGGGAAAGGCCCACAGCACTGACAGATCAGGACCAAACTTGGCAACAGGCGACCAATGGCCCACTTCACTATCTGGTGTGGTTTAGGGCAGGAGGGGCCACGAATGATGGGATTTGCAGTACCTTCACGTCATTCACTTCCCAAACAACACTAAAGCCCCTATAAAACACAAACCAGCCCCAAAATTGACAGAAAGGCTTCCTTAACTTGATTTTCCTGACTAGGCCTCAGCTCATGGGATATTGTTAGGCTTCCTTAACTTGATTTTCCTGACTAGGCCCCCGGGACTCGCAGTACCTTCACTAAGTTCCTGAGACCACTGCAAGCCACATAAACATCTAATAGGAACTAACCTTGGCACACAATGCCTTCCTCAAATAACCCGGGCACCGCCGGGTCCTCAGCTAGTTGTTTTATATTTTATCCGCTTATGCTTTCTGCCCTATATCTTTCCCGTTTCCTCACCCATTGACAATTATGGTAACTGCATCCGTATCAAGAGTTGTCATTAAAAATAAATAATGGTTTCCTCCTGCTGGGTCCAAACTGAGTTATAGATTGCAAGTGGAGGATACTCTCCAAAACAAAATGGCACCTATCAGTGTCTCCAATATAATTGATCAACAAAATTACTCTATTTGGGGCTACCACTGGTAAACAGCACCTCTGTAGTATAGTACCCTGCATTTCATCCTTTCCTCCTGCTATCCCCAAATCCCGCTCCCCTACCTCAGTTCTTTTCAGCTAAACAAATAGTGTTGTTATTCTAACATGATGTCCATGGCCACAGACTAACATTTCAATTCTTGTCCCTCCCCATTTTCTTGCCCTCCCCTCCCCTGCCCCGCCCTCCCCTCTGTTGCCTGCCTACGTGTTTGTTTTCCCGTCTGTCTATTTTGGGGGTGCCTTCTTTTTGTCTCCTTTACCTCCTCTAACAATCACACCTTCCCATTGTCTAGTAAACTTATAGAAACCAGCTCATCTTGTACTGTTTTGTCATATGGACCTTTTGCGTCAGGTCTAGCCAATGCTACTGCTTCTGATAGAAATGTTCCTAACTAGTCCCCACTCTGTCTCTTTTTTCTCTCACTTTCCTTCTCTCTCTTTTTCTCTCAGCTTTGAGAAGAAAATGTTTGGTTCCCCCCACCCTTCTCCTTTTCCTCCCTCCTCCTTCTTCTTTTCCCTGAATCTTGCTTTTCTTTCTAGGCCGCTAGATCAACCAAGGATCCTAGCATGATGAATGAGACTTCAAGCCCAGTCTCAGAAAAGCCTACTTCGGGCAGGACCTCCATCCCAGTACTGACTTCCTTTGGGTCACGGAACTCCTCCATTTCGTTTTAAAAGCTCCGTTGCCAACATCTCAATCGGTTGTTTTCCTACCTACTGCTCCTGTGGGACTGGGGAGGGTTTGCATCTCTCTTTATGATTTCCTCCTCCCCAGATCTTATGCAGGCACCTAAAATAAAGCCCCCCCCCCACGACATATTTTAAGGTTCTTTCAGCATGACCAACCTGCGGTCTCGTTTCCTCCAAAATGACTGACATACAGACTTCATGTACTCCAAAGGATCATTTTCTGTAACACAACAATGTATTCCACAATGACCCGTTTCTTGTCTCCTCCTCCAAATCAACCAATATATTTTTCCCCTTGGTTTTTTTTCTGCTTCTCCTCAGAGCTTTCCCAACTTATCCTGCCTTACTGTTCTGTTCTAACATTTTACATTGTTTAAGTACAAAGAGTGTTAAAAATCTTGCCAGCTCCACAGATGCCAGGCACTAAGGCTGTTGGGCAATGGTGGTCTTTGCTGTTCCTTTAAAGGGACGGGTAGAAAGGAATCGAACCACCGGAAAAGTATATAAAAACAAGGGGAAGAAGCCCACTTCTAAAAATGCCTCAGAACCCCATGGATATTTGCTGCTATTCATATTTCCTTATGTTAATATATATAAATATATATATATATATAATTGTAATTAATTGATTAACATGGATCCTTGTAGGTGTGTGCTGAGTCATTCATGAATCAATGGTGTTTTGACTTGGGGGCATGTATGTGCTTCCATTTTGTGGGTTTTCTGTTCTTTACTACCTGTATCAAAGACTGTTCCTGGAGCGGGGGATATGCGTGTATGTGCGTGTTTCGCAAAATTGATATATCTGTTCTTTTTCTTCCAAGTGATTGGATTAAATGTGGAAGAAGAGCAAAGACTTGAACAAGCACTGACTTTTCATCCTGTAAACCCCCCTCCCCATCTTTTCAACCATGGAGAAGCGACCAACTGTTAAAATAGCGAGGGGGGAGGAAGACTGTTATAAGAAGGGACACAGCCAAAGAAGGTAGCAGGTGGTTTGTCTGAAGGATGCTGAGAACAGGGTCCAGAAACAGAAAGTCATGCTTCCTATGACATTGAGACACATAAATGTAGCACTTTAAATATCTGTTTAGTTACCAGATGTGTGAGATTCCAAAATTCATGGAATACCAAATAGGAGGCAGAAGTCAGGGAGATGAGGGTGTCAGGGTATCCAAGAAGCTGGGTAATCAGGGAAAAGGAGAATGTGGGGTGAAGGAGATGAAAGGCTGCTCTGTCATTGTTCAACATGAGCTTTTGGTGGATAGGAATGAAGGTGGGTCAGATCATGGAGAGAATAATCTCCTCTCCAAGGTGAGATTCCGTCATGAGAAGGTGAAGCCCAATATAAACGCAAAACCACTGTGCAGCCTTTCATTGGCACAGGACCTCACAACCTCTGAGGATACCTGCCATAGATGCAGGTGAAACGTCAGCAGAGAATGCTTCTAGAGCATGGCCATATAGCCCAAAAAACCTACAACAACCCAGTGATTCCGGCCATGAAAGCCTTCGGCTATACATTGGCACAGGTTCTATTCATCATCTATGGAAGCCTCAAATGTAGTAATTGAGAGACAGCAGGGTAGTGGAGGGAAGACAAAATTGCTAAGGAAATGTTCAGTGGGATGTATGTATAGTATAATTTCCCATTGGATTGTATGTGTGTGCATGTGCCTCACAAACAAGACTGTGTCTTGGACTAGTGGGTTTTGGAAAACTCAGCCCAACTGGATGGATCTTTCCTTATTTTTTTATTTACATTTCCACACCTTTAGGAGCTTTGATTCTGGATTCAAATAGCTAAGTTAGCTTTGTGAGAAAAGTTGAGTGGGTTGTTGTGGGGTCCATTCTTTTTTTGGCCTTTGCAATGCAGAAATATTCAGGATGCAGGAAGCACAGCAGGTCATAAAAAGGAATATTGTATATTGAAGGAGACATGTGTGGTGTGGGACTGCAAGAGTGTTATGCGACAATGGCTGAGTCATTCGCCAAGTTCTGAATCACTAGTTGGCTGGCAAGAAAAGTGAGGAATGGTTTGTAGTGGAGCTTGGAAATGGTACCATTTGGACTACAATTCCTAGGTTTCCACATCGGAATTATAATTCAATACATGGTTACCATTTCCTAAGCTCTAGTTTGTAGCATGAAATATTTTTTTAAAATAACATTGTATTATGAATGTGTGTTTTCAGGCTCACAGACCAGTATAGGGAGAGGAATGTTCTTAAAGAGAGAAATAAGGGCACAGCCTAAAGGAGGAACATGTGATCTTGCACAGTTGCCATTAAACAAAAAAAGAACTGCACAAAATACATGGCCTTGTTCTCCACACAGTTCCCACTTTTTCCAGTTATGAAGGCACAGGAAAACGTATAGTGGGATTATGTCCTCTAATATTAAGCACAGAGAGTAAAAATTAAGAAATAGCTGACATGTCATGTGGCCACATGCACAAAATGGGATTATATTGTGAGCAGGGTGTTTTTTTTTTAAGGAAATGGAGAGTCTGTATGCAACACAACAATGTTAATCATTCCTTGTTTTGTTGATTCGCTTGTCCTTTTTTATTATTATTGGGTTTTTTGGGCGGGGGGGGAAATATGGGCGTTTGGTTTTTTTATGTTTTTTCTTCTTTTTTGTAAATCAATCATTTTTGTATAAAGATTTTGAGAGAGCCTTTTTTTCGATAACAAAGTTTTTTAAAAAGTCAAAAAAACGAAATGTTCTGTAACAACGATCCAACAAATATGGAGAAAAAACAAAAAACAAAAAAGCAACCTCTTTACATTTAAGTGAAGTGTCTTAACATTTTATATATTTGTTTTAAGAAATATATTTACATATTATATATATATAATATACGTAATATAAATATATATATATAAATATTGAAGAGGAAAAGAAAATGAAATTCCTGTTGTGTCTAGTATATTTAGAGGGAGGGGGGAGAATGGTGTTTGTTTGTTTTTCCACTGATTAAATTATGTATGTTGCTCTTTGTGCTTTAGGAAACTAACAAGGCATTGTTGTTGCAGTGGTGGTGGTGGTGATGCAAATAGAGCTAGAAGGCACCATTTGCTGGGAAAGTCCTTGCTCTTGAGCAGCTCCCGTCCTTTTTGTCGGGGTCTGCACAGGAAAAGTCCTCCAGCCAGGTTGTGCCCCAATGAGTTTAGAAATCCTTCTGCTTTGCTAACATTCTGTCTCTATGGCTTTTTGTCTCCCATTTCCCATTGTCTGTCACTTCCATATTTCCTTTTATGTTTGCCGCTGGCAGGAATGGAATTTGCACTGCCTACTATTCCATACTTCTGGTTTTTTTTCTCTCAAACTTTTCCTGTTTCGCAGCAGGAAGGAGCCAAAGGTAGAAAAGGAGAGGGTAAGGTATTGAGTCACTAATATTGAGCTTTAATAGGTGTGTCAAATTAGTAATTGGCTTCCCAACAGCTTTTGCCTCCCAGAGAGGCATGCAAAGTATTGTGTTAAAAATCAAGTGTGCAAAACTCAAGTTAATAGTTGCGAAAAGCTAATTGCTAGTCATAATCGATTGAGATCTTGCATTGGACATGTAGCTATAATATTTGGTCATGCACTATCTCTTGATCTGACCCTTTTCCCAATCCACCTTTAAATCCAGGCAATCATACCGAGGGATGAAGTTATACCATGCTAGTGAACAGGACCCCGAATGATGATGTGTCCAGCTAACTCCAGCAATGAACGATGGTGCATCAAGTAGTCATGGCATGACTGTTTTTGCTTGTCACACCACACATCACTGGTGTGAGAGGGCTGGATGCACCATCTTTCAGCTCCATGGAATTCCTTCCCTTGGCACAGCTGCCTGGCTTTTAAGGTGGATTTGAGGGTGTCTGTGTCCTGGTAGTGGTGCCACAAATGTCAATCTGAATATCAAACAGTTATAAGGTTGTAAAGTTAGCTTACAACATGGTAATTGCCTAGCAGGATGTCAACCAATGTTTTTTCCCCAACAGTTAGGGTATAACTAAGCTATATTCAAGGGGTAAATCTGCAATGTTCCTGTACCTTGAAGATACCTTTATAGCAGTGGTTCCCAACCTGTGGTCAGCAAGTATGAAAATATGGTCTACGGCAGGGGTGGGCAATTACCAGCCCTCCAGGTGTTTTGTACTTCAACTCCCAGAAATCCTAACAGCTGGTAAACTGGCTAGGATTTCTGGGAGTTGAAGTTCAAAACACCTGGATGGCCGGTAATTGCCCACCCCTGGTCTACGGCCATTACCACACCATAGCATCAGAACCACATGGCAATGAGAGCAACTGATCTCGTGAAACCCTCTTATAGTGCCGAGACAATGGGAATGTTGGAATGAGAGAGGCTGACTAACCACGAAAGATTACTACTACCACATCAGCTCTAGATTATTAAAAATGGTTTTCTGTAGGCGAGCAGATGGCGACGACTGGATGGCATATGTTCTTTATCAGAAACTAGAGCTGATGTCGTCTATCCAATGCAATTTTCTAAATCAGCATCCCAAATAACCAAACTGGATCTAAAGTTGACCAAAAACTGATCCGTAACCCTTTTGGTACTAATGTTGGAGAGTGGTCCCTGGTCAAAGTGGTCCCTGGTAAAAAAAAAGGTTAGGAATCATTGCTTTATTGTAACAGGACCTCACAAAATGCTAGTAGAAAGGAAGGAAAATTAGCATATAGTTCAAGAACAGTGTTACTTTGAGCCTCTTGCTTTATTGTAGATATTGAAAGGAAGAGTTTGCATTCCATGCCACAGATCAGCTGCTTCTATCATTCAGATTTCCAAAAAAGCAACGAAAAGTAACAATTTTTGTGACTTTAATGATTTCATTATAACTGCAGATGCTTTGGCCTTGGAACTGTACATTACTACTTGTAGAAGTATCTTCTTGAGTTCTGGAAGTTGCTATCGGACTCTCAGTGGTTTTGCACCCCCCCCCCAAAAAAAAAGCCCAAACAGCTTCCAAATCCCATAAAAAACCTATAGCTCCATGATTCCAGTATGGAAACTGGAACTATTTGTACAGTGTTTTTGAAATGGGGTGGAGTGCAATCCCAATTATCTTCAATGACTATAAAACCCACTGAAGATGCTAAACAGGGAAGGGTTATATCTGGATCACGGAAGGTCTCTTAAGTTAGACCAGGGCTATTTGTGGAATGGGGAGAAATAACTGAAGCGCTAAGCCCTGCAAAGGTAGGGCCAAGTGCCAGTCAGCTTGCTATCCTAACTCCTAAAAATGTGGTCTGGTAATAATGCTACTTGTTTTGAGTTACATGACAGATCACTGATTGTGATTATTTTAAAAAATGAATGTAGTAATTCAGACTTGTTAGTAAACAGTTTCTTTCTTTCTTAAGAAGATGAATTGACTAAATCAGTGGTTCCCAAACTTTTTTGGCCTACCGCCCCCTTTCTAGAAAAAAAATTTACTCACCGCCCCTCTAGAAATTAATTTTTAATTTTTAATAGCAATTAAACAGAATGTATTAATATTTCTACCTTTTTTGTAAAATATAATAAAGTTGGAAATTAGAAACATTGAAGTTTGAAATTATGAAACTATTTACTGAACTTAGAATAGAAAGGTAATACAAAAAAAGTTAAAACATTCAAAATTATCTTAATGAGAAGGATTAACCTGGTATGCTGCTACCAATCTAGTAATCCTCGGCTCTGTTTTCGTCAGCAGTAATCTCAAATCATCACGATTGACTATTTTGCAATAAATTGGTTACCGCACTGAATCCACATTCCACTAAATATGTTGAAGGACATTATTATTGTTATAAGACACAACCAGTTGGAAGGGAACCCCAAAGGTATTATTATTATTATCCCTTGCTTGGCGAGAGAAGGAGGAGGGAGCAGGAGGAGGGAAGAAGAGAGAGACACAGAGATGGATGGTAGCCTGTCACCTGGCTCACGCCACGGCTCCCACCACCCCCTTACAGGGGTTCAGCACCCCCCAAATTCTCCTTGACCTTCCGGCGCCCCCTATATCGCTCCACTGCCCACCAGGGGGTGGTACCGCCCACTTTGGGAACCACTAGACCAAATAGAAATTGAGTCCTCATTTGAAATAAAACTACCCCCAACTTCTCCCACTTTTTTGAGCCACAGCCATTTGAGCTGCTGCTTGGATTCACACAGGAGGGCAAGAAGGGCATCATATTCTCCTTTGCAGCTGGCAAAGTTTTTTTTAAAAAACAATATTCATGTAGATATACTTCACATTTGAAAAAAAAGATGACCCCGCTCTCTACCTAGTACAGGCAGTCCCCAAGTTACAAACAAGATAGATTCTATAGCTTTTTTCTTAAGTTTAATTTGTAAGTCAGAACAGGTACATTTGTATAGTGTAACTTATATCTTTGGATACGATAGGGAAGGGTTAACACCACTATGGAGTTTCTTTTGCTGTCTGTGCCCCTGTTCAGGAGATTTTACCTCCCTTTCTGTCCTTGTGATCATTAGATTTTGAAAAAATTGGTTTGTTGTGGGAAAGCTTCAGTAATAAAGCTTCAATGGAGACATCTTTTCTCCATAATAACTCTTCCAGGAGTGAATTTCCCTTCTGAGGGGTGGATTTCTCTCACTTCCTGTTGTCTTACCCATTCTTAACCACAAGTCAGGAGCCCCCAGTGGCACAATGGATTTAACCCTTGTGCCAGCAGGGCTGATGACCTGCAAGTTGGAGGTTCGAATCTGGGGAGAATGCGGATGAGCTCCCGCTGTTAGCTCCAGCTCATGAAAGAAGCCTCCCACAAGGATGGCAAAACATCAAAACATCCAGGTGCCTCCCCCCAAGTAAAGTCCTTGCAGACGGCCAATTCTCTCACACCAGAAGCAACTTGCAGTTTCTCAAGTCGCTCCTGACACAAAATAAAACTACAAGTTGTTTGTAAGTCAGATGTTTGTAACTTGGGGACTGCCTGTATGTTAGATGGCAGCAAACAACATTGAAATATATGAGAATAAGTTATTGTGAAGGCAGTTATTTCAATAAGTAACACAACTTTATTTCTTAGAAGGAAAATCCCAAGATGTTATTACTCATTTTCTCTTATTTTAGCGTTGGATGCCAACTTAGTCATACTTGGAGCTGACTACTGAAATCAACACGACTTAAATATGATTTCAGTATGACTAAGACGGTCTAAATTTGGGTATAACCAATTATTTTAATGCAAAGTTCATGCATTCTGACAGCTGAGTACAATTGAACAAACAATTTAATTCCTTCTTATTAAAAACCACTCTGCCCATTTAAAATCCATGGGATGCAACTACAATTATACTACTGGGTTGCTGTGAGTTTTTCAGGTAGTATGGCATGTTCCAGAATCATTCTCTTCTGACTTCTGGATCATGGCCATACAGCCCAGAAAACTCACAGCAACCCAGTGATTCCAGCCATGAAAGACTTCGACGACACAATTACACTACTTTTTGGTAGGCGAGGGATCATATTTAATTTCTCTATATGCTAAAAGTTCCTGCTGTCTTTCAATCCATCTACAAAAGTGCGATAAAGTTTCAGATATCAAATATAATATCAAAAGTGAGTATTCAATACACCGATATGCAAGACATGGATTATTATACACAATTTAACAGAGGGTGCATTTATGAAATCTTACTGTACTCTGCGGAGTTGATAAATCAAAAGCGAATGCAGTTCAACGGTGGAGGATCCACAATATCAGAATACACAGTCCATAGGAAATCCTCAAGGGTCAGAGACCCCGACCTCTGTTTAGGGATAAATCAATAGTCCAATCCATGTATAAAGTCCTGCAAAATCGGTGGTATTAATCCAAGCAGTAGAATGGGACAAACAAGAGCCTATAATCCGCACTTGTAAATGAGGAGCGATGGAAGGAAGCCGACGGGATGTCTATACACAAGTAAATTGGCAACCAAAGGTCCGTTTCGCTCCAAACGGAGCTTTCTCAAGGCATCAAATCATACATAATATTGTCCATTCGACGCAGGATCTGGTAACAACATAACCTTAGAAATGCTGCAAGGTGACCACAAGGACTATTGATTTATCTCTAAACAGAGGTCGGGGTCTCTGACCCTTGAGGATTTCCTATGGACTGTGTATTCTGATATTGCGGATCCTCCACCGTTGGACTGCATTCGCTTTTGATTTATCAACTCCGCAGAGTACAGTAAGATTTCATAAATGCACGCTCTGTTAAATTATCCATGTCTTGCATATCGGTGTATTTAATACTCACTTTTGATATATTTGATATTTGAAACTTTATTGTGTTTTGTGCTACATGTGTTTTGTAGATTGTATAGACCAGGGCTGTCCAACTGCCGGCCCTGCAGGTGTTTTGGACTTCAAATCCCAGAAATCCTAACAGCTGGTAAACTGGCTAGGATTTCTGGGAGTTGTAGGCCATAACACCTGCAGGGCCGGCAGTTGGACAGCCCTGGTATAGACCCTTGCTCTGTTTAGTAGAGTCTTTCAATCCATGGCACAGGCAGACCATTCGTCTACGTAGCCAATATTGTTACCATGGACAGACATCAGCTCTCCAGCCCTACACAATGATGTCAAGGATTGAACTAGGGACATTTTACAAGTATTGCACATACTTTCCAACAAAACTACAGCCCCTTTCCTTAAAGACTTCAAGTAGCATGTTTAGAGATTATGTTGGCCAGCTGTCCGATTCCAGTATATATTTTAAAACTGTCCTTAGGCAATTGCCTTAGAATTCTATATTTTTTCTGTTACGGAATAAGAGATAATTGCAGGTTATACTACTGATTTTGTGTGACACTCCAAAAGCAGTTTTCACCAAACTCCAGATGTGCTGAGCTACAATTCCCAAAAACTCACAACCTAAGAACTACAGCTCAACACATCTGAAGAGCATCAGTGGGGGGAAAGCTGTCCTAAAGAATAGTACATTGACAAAGGCCAGTCCTATAAAAAGGCAAGTCAAAGGGAGGTTTTCGGTGACATTAAGAGAAGCAGAGTGGGAGACAGGAAGATCAGAGAAATACAGCTTGTTCTAACAGCATGTCCTGTTCACCCGCTTTACTCCAATGGAGGATGTTTGTAAGAGCACCTCCTGTTCCTTTTCGGCAAGCTTTGTGAACACGCTGCTGAAACGTGCCTCACCTTGCTTAAATGAATGAAGAGGGTTGTTATCTACATATCCTCTCCCCAGCAAGAAGCAAAAATAAATATTGGATTTGCGCAAGCATGCATAGGTTTTATTCTAGGTTGTTGGATTCTAACTGAAGGAGCCCAGGGATTGCAAGATGGTTATGGGGATGCAATCTGGGATTGCAAATAGCAATCCCAGGTGTAAGTCTTCACTGCCTTAACACCCGCAAAGATTTGGATCTTCAAGGAACAAACTGATGACAAGAACAAAGAACAAGCTGATTACACCCAGCTTGTTCTGAGGATGGAAGGACAACCAGACTCCGTACCCTCTTGTTTCCATCAGTGCCTTGAGGCCATCACTGGATGGCTGTGTGCCAGTAGATTGAGGGTGAATCCAGCAAAGACGGAGATACTGTGGCTGGGACGTCCGGTTGGTGGGGCAGTCCAGTCGCCTACCCTGGATGGTGAGGCATTATGCCCGTCATCTTCTGTAAAGAGCCTTGTGGTTACTAGACCCTTTGCTGACGATGGAAGCTGAAATCTCCAGCGTCAGCAAAACCGCTTTCTTCCATCTGCGGCAGGCTAGGCGGCTGGCTCCCTACTTATCCAGAGGTGACCTGGCCACAGTGATCCAAGCCATGGTCATCTCGAGACTGGACTACTGTAATCCCCTTTACAAGGGCCTGCCCTTGTCCTTGATCCGGAAACTTAAGCTCGTCCAGAATGCCACTGTGCGACTTCTTACTGGAACCCTGGTGAGAGATCACATAACGCCCATCCTTTTGCAGCTTCATTGGCTTCCGGTCGAGCACCAGATCATTTTCAAGGTGATGGTGTTAACCTTCAAGGCCTTCCATGGTCTGGGGCCGTTGTATTTGAGGGATCGTCTTACCCCCTATCAACCCCAGAGATCACTCCGCTCCGAACACCTGAACTTCCTCGAGGTACCTAGCGTTAAATCTATCCGCCTGGGATCCACTCGGCGTAGAGCCTTCTCTGTGGTGGCACCATCAATTGGGAACACCCTCCCAAATGAAGTCCAGGCCTTGCAAGACCTACCATCATTCCGCAAGGCCTGCAAGACTCATTTCTTTCGGTTAGCATTCGACTGCTAAATTGTGTAACTATTTTTGGTCAACTTCAATGCTGTTTGTAGTATGTTTTTATGTAACTGTAAGTCGCTCTGGACCCTCGGGGAGTGGCGGCATACACGTTAAAATAATAAATAAATAAATAAATCAGTGGTTCTCAGCCTGTGCATCCCCAGGTGTTTTGGCCTTCAACTCCCAGAAATCCTAACAGCTGGAAAACTGGCTGGGATTTCTGGGAATTGTAGGCCAAAACACCTGGGGACCCATAGGCTGAAAACCACTGATCTAGATATTTGCAAGTATTTATTTTTACCCAGGTGTAAACTGCATTAAAAGTTTTACTCCAGGTTAACCCCGAGATGTTACATCCAGGCTAATGTGACTTTTACACTGCATTTTTTTGGCAGTGTAGATAGGCCCTTTGGAAAGAAGTAGTTGAGGAGACAGTGGTCTCAGGACCCATTCCATTTTTGTTTCTTTCACTTTCCTTGTCTAAAACACTTTGTTTTCTTTTTACATGTCTGTTCTTGAACTCAACGGGTGTGTGTATGCGTGTGTATAAGTGAGAGAGAGTGTCACTGTCATGGCATTATCCAACTGCTGTGTGAGCAACAATCATAGAGAGTTTATTTAAATATATATATACAGATTATATATATAGATAGCCCACACTTTATTGAATTTTTATTTAAAATGGGGAAAAAAGTTTTTTAAAAAGTTTCAAAGATGTAAGTTAGAAAGCACCAAGCTATGCATGTATTTTCGGTGTGTATGTTTGTGCGTGTGCGTGCGTGCGTGTGTGCTGGGGGGAAGCAATCACCACTGCATGCCATGAGCCTCGCTTTACTCGTGTGGATGTTGTTTTAAGAGAAGTTTAAGCAATTTTGAAAGTTTTTTTTTTAAAGAAAAATTTTAAAGAGAGAGAAACTTTTAAGCACTGTGTAGGGAGGATTGATGATGTCATGTGTCTCTTTCGCATGAATTTTATTGTGAACTGGTTTTTTTTAAAAGGAAAATTTAAAAAGCGACAAAAAGTACCTATCAACAACACCACACCAAAACTGGTCATAAAAAAACAACCGTTCTGAAAAATCTGTAACTTTTGTAAATCTTTCCGCTGCTATCTGTAGGTAGAGTTCTGTGTATAAAAATCTATGGATGCCATGTTTTATTCTGTGACAAATGTGATCATTGTTAGTCAAGAATTCCAAATGAAGGAAGGTTGCTTTTTTCTTTAATTTACTTCCCCTCCCTCCTCTTTTTGTTTCGTTTCCTATAAAGAGTGTCTGACTTTAATAAACTACTCTTTCCCCCCTCTGTGACACTTATTTTCACAATGCTTTGTTTCACCTCATTCCTTAAAGGAGAAAAAGAGCAGAGGTGTTTGCAGGATCCTGGATTTGCTTCAGGACTTCTAGTAACACAGAGCTCAACATTGTGGGCAACTACTCTTGATTTATAAAAGGATGGACCTTGGTTACCACAGCATCCTCTAAACAGGTCTCGACATAAAACTAAATAAATCAATTGCTACTGATTCAACGTTGAAGAACATCTTTCTCGGTACACTGTATCTAAGACTTTCAGCGTAGCCTATGGCAGGCATGGGCAAACTTTTTTATCCTGGTGCACCTTGTGGGCTTAGCTACAAGGGCAAAGCTGTGGGGCGGGGCGGGGCTGGAAGGGGTGGAGGGGACTGGAAGGGGTGGAGCTATGGCCAGAAGGGTAGAGCTGGGGCAAGGAGAGGGACAAGCTACGACTTGTTTGTCCCCTAGCTCTTCTGGGCCCTCGGAAGGCAGTGGCCTGCCTTCCCCAGCCCAGAAGATGGAGATAAATACGCCGCTGTCAAGAATGCTTGACAATGCCATGTTTGTCTCCCTGGCTCTTTTCAGGGCACCAGGAAGACAGCGGTCTGCATTTCTTGGGCCCAGAGAAGGTCGAGGGTAATAGTATGATAGCTGGATCCGGAAGCTCAGAGAATTACGCTGTTTCCGCTTCGCTCCTTTGGGAGCGTTGTTTGCACAATGCAGAATGGAACAGACTGAGGTACCGTAAGCCATTCTGGACACAAATATTATAGAAGAAATGTAAGAGTTCTTTCATGGTAAAACCCTAACCCTTACCCTAACCCTAAACCAAATCCCTAACCCTAATTCTAACCCTAAACCTTACCCTAACCCCTAGCCCTAATCCTAAACCAAACCCTAATTCTAACCCAAACCCTTACCCTAAACCTTATCCTAACCCTCCCCTCCTTTCTATCCTTCCACCAAATGCAACTACGAAATATATTCCCGCCCTCAGTGTGCCGCTCCCCCCGCTGGCACTCCGCCCCTTCTCTGGACCACGCCATTGCAGAATGTGCATAACGCTAGGAGCTTCCGGACCCAGGTATCATACTATCACCAGGGTGAGAAACATGCCGTTGCCAAGTTCTCTCCAGCCCTCCTCTCAGCCTATGGACGTGATGGGCCACTGCGTCCACATACTGAAAGGGAGGCCAAAGCAGGCAGGGACTGGAGCAAAGAGCTCAAAGGGTTGTGTTCGGCCCACGGGCCTGGGTTTACCCATGCCTGGCCTATGATCAACTTCCACTGGAAGCTAAACAGGAACTAACTTTGGAGGAACTAGAGATTTCTAGAGAGGTTTTCTCTCTAGGTCCTCCAGCATGACAGGAGGAAGTTAACCATAAAGTTACATTGGGAAACCTAGAGATTCCTAAAGAACATTTGAAATCAAATCCACAAATAATCAAATCTGACCAAGCCAAAACCACAAATATAGAGGGACAACTGCATTTAAAATGCTGTCCAGGGATAGTTCTGCAATGGAAATGGTATATAATGCAATTATATCTGAATGATAAAAAGCTCTAAGCATGGGGCACAAAGTTGGTCATCAACATTGGATGGCAAACTAAGCAGGCACACAGAGCACCTTGTCACAGTCTTCCAGTTATGGTGAAATGTATTCTAGGTCTGTCTTATAATTAAGAATTGTGTCAAACTCTACAGCTATCCATCCAAAATTGTACATACAATTTAATGTGAATTTATTTTGACCTTTGGGAGAGGGCAATGAACATTCGTCTTCATTCCACCATCTCACCTCAACCTCTGCACATGCACAATGAATAAGTGGATGCCCAAACATGACCTGGAGGCAGAGCATCATATCTGCTCAGTTGCCATAGTATAATCAGCTATGTGCAGAAAGTCACAAAAAGGTTAGTATGAAAGGACCTGTGTGTATTTAATGCCCTTTCCTTAGGCCTGAAGCAAATACAAGTCTCTTTTCCTGCCAGCCATTTTACCTTTAGGTGTGTTTGTTTGGGGGGGGGGGGGGAGTTCTTAATACTACCAATGAATATCAGACAATTGCATAAAAGAAAGAGCAGAAATGGAAAGGAGAAGGCACTCTCTGCTTTTCTCCCACTTAGATTTGGCCTCCAGTGTGCTTGAGGGATGGGAAATAGAAATACGGCTTTAAAAAAATCTACATTTTATGGTCACAAAAGTAGTTTTAAAATATGTTGGTAATGTTTGATGTAACCTATATAACCAAGAACTATTTCCTTTCACTAGTTAGTTGCAAATTAACACAGTTTTTTTTAAACCCATAGAAGAAACATTGGTATGGTTAATTTAACTTCCCAATGGTATTCAGTGTCTTCCCAATGGTATTCAGAACCAAATGTATGACGTTTTCACCTCAGATTGCAAAATTGTAAAGGTTAGAATTGCCTTTGTGAGTTTAGCATCAGTTTGCTGCTGTGGGATGAGAACGTACCTTCTGTAAAGCTTCCAAATATATAGAATTATAAGGCGCCAAATGAACCCTTTGTACTAGTCTAGAAAGCAGTAGACCATCAAAACTATGGGCTAGAATCCAACATGATGCACATGGTCTTTGTAAGTAAGCTTGAACATGTGAGAAACAGAGTATAGTTCTGCAACATCTGTATTCACCTGGGGCTGCCATGGCATTACAACATATGAATGATGCAGCATGGAACACTTCTGATGCACATCTGCAACCAGCTAGGAAGTGCTGGAGCGCAACAAGAGTGCTCAGTGTCCATTGGCAGTGTTTCATGTGAATACCTTCGGTAAAGCTCCCATTTATATAGAATTATAAGGAGCCAAGTGAACCCTTTGTTCTAGCCTAGAAAGCAGACCGTCAAAACTATAGGCTAGAATCCAACATGGTGCACATGTTCTTTGTAGGTAAGCTTTCACATGTGGGAAATAGAGTGAAGTAGTTCTGCAACATCTGCATTTGTCTGGGGCTGCCATAGTGTTACAACATATGACTGATGCAGCATGGAACACTTCTGATGCACATCTGGAACCAGCTAGGAAGTGCTGGAGCACAACACGAGTACTGAGTATCCCTTGGCAGTGTTCAATATGCTTCAGATGTTCTGGATGTGCATCAGGTATGTCTGATGCTCATGAGAAGCTCATGATGCACATTGGTACTCTTTTGCCTATGACCAATTGACAGGGATTTGGGGGAGGGTTTGTATTCCTCCAGCTTAGTAATCGAGCTCCAAAGCCAGAGGGGAGGGGGAGGGGCTTGGCGTGGCCTAGCTCCGCCCTCCTGTGGCTTCCGCTCTACCAGCAGATTCTCCAGGCTTGAGGATGGCAATGCCAAGCCAGCCTTGTGCTAGCTATGTCACCACTGGCATGGCATTGCCATCCTCAAGCCTGGAGAAGCTGCTGGGAGCTCCAAAGCCAGAGGGGAGGGGCTTGGTGTAGCCTGGCTCCGCCCCCTCTGGCCAAGCCCCACCCCTACCCCTCCCCAGCCTTGAGGAGGTAGGTAGATCTTTCTGACTTGGTTTTAATATAAGTAGCTCACATGCTGAAAAAGTGTGAGCACCCCTGTGCAAAGATATGAAATGTAGACTGTGATGTAGAATCTTGGCCGCAATGTTTACAATTAGTTTACTTTTTTTAAAAAAAACAACCACAAAACAATCAAACTAGTTCTCTGAATAAGCCAGTTTATTTCCGATATATATATAACTGTAATTCTGAGGCTATTTTCAAAGCAGAGCTTGGGTTTCTTCGGTTGTTTTGTGACCGTATATGTACGTCTGACATTGTACAACACATGTAGGAAGAGGGACAAACCATGCATGCAGGCAGGGTTTCCTTTTTTTACGAAAAATCAACACTGTCGTGTCATTCCAGCTTTTAAAAGAAGCCAAACAAAAACGTCTGTTTTTTTTTTAAAAAGGATCTTATAAACTCTTTTATCATATGTTACACATTTAAAGGCTATTTACAAAATAAAGTGAAAAATACACCTTTACAGCAAAGAGTTGCATAAAAGGAGAAGAACAATGCATAACAGTATAGCAAATAGTTTAGTCTTGTTCAGTCTTGAATTCACACCACCACACACTCCTTTCTCAAGGCCTCGGCAGAATGGCTGAAAGAGGTTCACCAGAACATGGGAAGTGCGGACATTTCTTGCTAGTTTGGGTACAGAACAAACTATAGGCAATTTGGAAATTTTACATTTTTGGAGTTCTGCGTTGAACGTTGTTTTGTGTCTCTAAAAGGATGAACAAAATGTACCTCCTCTGTGTCTTTTTTAAACCCCTGCCCCTTTGTTGAAGCCATGGATATCTCAACATTAGAGAATGGGCCAGTCCCTCCCTTATTTCTAATTGAAGGGCAGTTTGTACGCCATTTGAGAAAAATCGGGACTACGTAAGTTTCCAAGTTGTGCAAAATTCTTCCCTACACAGGAGGGATCATTAGGGTTCCTTGTGAGTTTTTGATCTCTGAAAGCTTGTATACACTTGCTACCTTCAATGGAAGTTATTGTTGCATACTATGCATTTATTAGCTTGGGAGGTTACAACTACAGACCAGGAGGAATCATAGAATCATAGAGTTGGAAGAGACCTCGTGGACCATCCAGTCCAACTCCCTGCAGGAAAATTGCATGCAGGTCAATAAAGAGATGGAAGAGACCTCCTTTCATAATAGAAGGGTGATGATGACTGACTAGTCCCAGCTAAAATAGACCCATCCAATCACTTGTATGGTCAATCAGCACATAGGTCGATCAAAGTGATTCAACAGTTCTACTGTATTCAGAACCAACAAATAGGAATTAGGTCAATACCTGAATTATAGCGGGATTCCAATTCAGTATTCAAATCTTAGCATTCCACACATCACTGTGGTTGACAACCAAACTTAACCAAACTTAACCTAAAATGGACATCGGATATTACTTGGTGGCATCAATTTGCTGTTGAATCTACATGGCTTTTACTAGATTGTAGCTCGTCAATCTTTCGTGCTATAATTATTTTAAACATTAGACAATCTGAAATGGCCTTGTGAATGTGTATAACTGTGACTACTGTATATTTCGGAATACAAGGCGACGGGGTATAAGACGACCCCCCCCCCAACTTTTAAAGATAAAATACAGCCAATACTTGGCATTTAAGACTACCCCCCCCTTCCAAGACTATGCCCCCGCTGCTCTCCATTCAAGAACCTCCTTGTCGTCACCGCTTACCTCCTCCGAAGGCCACTGTACTTGCCTAGGCCCAAGGAAGTGTCTCCGGATGACTCCTAGCAGTGCTGGGCAACAGCGTGCCTTGGATATGCTCCCAGAGGCATGCTGGGAGCAGTAGTTTCCTGACTCCTGCTGCTCCCAGCATGCCTCTGGGAGCACATCCAAGGCACCCCGTCGCCCAGCACTGCTAGGAGTTGGCATCCGGAGGCCCAAGGAAGCGTCTCCGGATGATTCCTAGCAGCTAAGTGACGGTGTGCCTTGGATTTGCTCCCAGAGGCATGCTGGGAGCAGTAGTCCCCTGACTCCTACTGCTCCCAGCATGCCTCTGGGAGTACATCCAAGGCACGCTGCTGCCCAGCGCTGCTAGGGCGGAGGAGATCCTTGGAGAGTGGCGGGGGCCACAGGGAAAGCCCAGTGGGCCATCATCCCCAGCCAGTCTCTGTGGCAATGCGGGCTGCTACTCCTCCTCCCCATGCCCTCCCTCTACCCTCCTCCTCCTCCCCCCTCTCACTTCAAGCCACGCCACTAGGGGCGATTTTATTTTTTTCTTTAACTTATTATTTTAATTTAAAGCTGACGTACTAGACGACCCCCAACTTTTCATAAGGTTTTCCAGGCATAAAAAGTCATCTCGTATGCCGGAATATACGTAATCACAGACAATGTAGTCTATATGGTTGGCCCATTCATTACTGTTGTTCATGTGCGCATTGTCTATGTTTAAAAGACTGCAGGGTCTGGAAGAAATACGGAGAATTCTTACTAGGATCCAACGGGCCAGATGTTAAGTCTGGCTCTCAAAACCTATGGAGGAATTTTGCCTGGCTTTGCTTCCCACAGATGCGCAGAAATAATTAAGAGTGATGGTGAAGTCAGAGAATGATAATGTAAAGCACTTTAAAGACCAAAAAGCTCAATATAAATGCTGTTTTTTAAAGTATATAAGTGCCTTGATTGCCAAGCCATCTGTGCCTTCATTCTCTCACCAAATGAGAAACACACACACCCCTGAAGTTGTGTATTAATTCACACATTAGCAATCATGTCACTCACATATAGATTTTACACATCACTAGCCCTTAGAGGTCAGACTTGTCACAAATGTGCCCATCACTTGATTTCTCACTGGAGCAGCGGATGACTCGGAGTTGTACCTTGAATAACTCCCACCAAAACACCGGGCAGCCTATGTGCAGTATTTATAAGCCTAGACAAATGAGCAGGCCTACAGTTGAAAAAGATCATCACGTGTGCAGTGCCTGCCATCCCCGCGAAGTGATGTGTATGGAGACCAGAGTTCAAATTCTCATGCAATCAACACAAGTTGCTGAAAAGCAAAGGTATGCCTCATTTGCCCTTTCCCTTGCGTTTGCCTCATTCTCCTAGCTGTTCACTTGATGTTAAACTAGATTTCTCCATTTTGGACATAATTGGGAAATGAGGCTTTAACAGAAGTCAGAAATTAAAATACGAATGTACTTGAGGAAAGGGGTTTTTTGGTTTTTTTCTCTAAGGGAATCTGTGTGTGCGGAGAGTGGCCGACTCTGAAATTCAGTCATAAACTATGATTTATAAAGTCTGGAAACATAATGTGAGCCAAACAACCTAGCAGGCTTCACAGGGCTGCAATGAAAATGAAGAGCTGATTCTGCTCAGAGGAATCATGATACAAGTATGTAAGAGGCCCCATCTACACTGACCATTTAATGCAGTTCGAAACCAGCTTGAAATTGCAGCGGCCAGACGACAAACTTGTACACAATAAAGCCCTTAATGTGAATCAGTGCTCTGTGGCTTGTGTAATCACCATCCAGGCCTCAAACTGGTTCCAGTATTTCCTATGTAATCATCAGTACAACGAAACCATTCTTCAATACTGGTTTGAAACTGCATTAAACAGTCAGTGCAGGTGGGGCCATATGGGACTTGAGGACTTTTCACATATAATTGCCATCATGAATCTGGTATTGCAGTCATTTCTAAATGGTGGAATGCAGTATTTTCCGTATTTTATTTACTACATTTGAATCCTGCTATTTTTTTCAGTGAGTCTAGCCTCCTCTTATGGCAGTGGTTCTCAACCTGTGGGTCTCCAGATGTTTTGGCATTCAACTCCCAGAAATCCTAACAGCTGGTAAACTGACTGGGATTTCTGGGAGTTGGAGGCCAAAACACCTAGGGACCCACAGGTTGAGAACCCCTGCCTTATGGAGTAGGCAAGGAATCTTCTTACTTGGTCAGAACCACCCTTAGAAACTCATGACGAGGACAAAGCAGTTTCTTCAAAAAATATTTGACTCAAATGTTTAATTGTTGACCTGATCAGATGAGTTTGCCGCTAGAAGAAAGGTTATCTGCGTGGAAACAAGAGAGGCTCACTTCATGGTGAAGCTTCCTATCTCCCAAGATGATCATGTAGCTACTCATGACATTTGCAAAGTCCATACACTTCTTATAGTCTTCAAATGTTAAAGGGCACCTCCCAAATGGATGCATCACATGTCACCCTTTTTTGTCATGTAGTGGGGAGGATTTATGCCCAGAAAGTGGGGGGGGGACTTCTAAGAGGTCTTTCACTTCTAAACACCCACAAACATGAGAACTCTGTCTTGATGTGCGAGATAAAAAGCAGGAGACATTTGCCTGCTTCTGTCCAGCATCATGAGAAGACCAAGTATGGAAGACGATAAAAAATAAGTTGAGCACCAACCAGTCATTGTGTCTTCTTTCTCAGAGAGTGACATTTGGAAAGCAACTGCATAACACAAATGGTAGGATTTGGCATTTTGAGTCATTGTTGGAAAGGGCCAGAATGGAATCTTTAGAGCGGTTACTTTGCGAGTCCTACAAGCTAAGATCCTTTTAGACTCTGATATGGCATAGCTGTACAGAGGCACTGCTTGTCATCTGCATCTTGTTGTCCACACCCCACTCTACAAATCACACAGTCCCTATGCTTACTCCACATCTATCGCTTGACTTTCTGCACTGCAGTGGGTTGAGGATGGGTGGAGTCTACATAGCAGTGGCATGAAGCTAGCATAAGATAGTTTACAGGGCAAGGAAAGGTGGTTTATCCCACATATCCTCCTTAGCACCAAAAGTAAGAGAGTTGTCACAAGTATCATCTATTGTCATTTGCACAGCAACCATAATTTCCACTCCAAATGCTGGATTCCTTTAAACTGTACACAGGAAACCTACTTCTTATGGTCTGTACAAAGTGCTATGAGAAGACATAAGTCAGGGAGCTTAGTCCAATGCCTAGAAATTTCTCCTTCAAGTTCTGAGCAGCTGAACAGGAATATTTTAAGAAGATTCGCACACTTTTAACAGAGGCATAGTCTTGACTGAGACTTCGGTCATCTTCAAATCATTAAGAAGGGCAAGGGAACCAGGGAAGGGGTGTAAATCCAGAAGTGTGCATCTTTAGGGTGACACAAGGCATTCAGAATCCTTGGAAGAGCAAAGACTATGAAAGTCATGGTGGAGAATAGGAACGCCTTGCGAGTATTGTAAAAAGCCACTTGACTCTTTGGGGGTCATGATGTCTCTTTACTTTTGGTTTCTCCATCTGTATGATGGTCTCCATGGGCCTGGAGTACACACAGTTTCCCATCGGTTCAAGCTTTGCAAAAACTTGATGGGAAATTTGGAGATTGGGTGCTTATTCATTAATCTTAGGAAAAGGCACAACATGGGCAGTGGGGGCCATTTAAAGTCCCAATATTGATAATAGTTGGTTACTATTTAAATATTAGTGAGAGAAGTGGGAAGAAGGAAGAAGAAGAGGATGAGTTCCTCACCATAAAAAGATGGACTCCAGAGGCAGAATGGCATAGGACAGCTTTGATTGGTAACATTGCTTTGGCAGTGGTCAAATAGAAACATGGGGCTTGCATCCATGAACATTTCTGATCTGGTTTCCCTATCTCAAAAGTTTTATCTCACTTCAGCACAGAAAGGCAAACTAAACTGCTAGAAACGAGGAAGAGGACAGTATTGACTCTTGTTGAGTAACCCAGAGCAATTCTGAGTTCTGCTCTTCTACTTGCCTTCACCTTCAAACATCTGTTCAGAAATTCACATGCAGAAGACCAGCACTTGGAAACAAGAATGGTCCTGGTCATCCCATCATCTAGGTAACTTTCCAGCACCGAACTAAGATAAAGCCCTCCTATGGGCTGGGTAAACAGCCTTCTCCATTTCCCACCTACTGTAGCTTTTCTCCAACAACCACCCTGGGGGCATGAGGGGGGTGGGGAAATAAATAAAACCACAAGTCACAAATAATAGGGATGTCATTAAATTAATACCAGGGAGAAAGGGGTGAGAAAGTGAGGCCAGGGCAGGTTGGGGCTGGGCAGAGATTCTTTCTATGCTGAAGACTGAGGTATTGAAGAAAGCAAGGCAGGCCAGCAGTGAGAGCTCAAGTGAGGAGCTGTATCTATGGCTGCCCACTTCCATTCTCAGGTCAAGGCTACTGGTATGGCCAGA
This sequence comes from Anolis apletophallus, assembly GCA_030556195.1. NCBI lineage: Eukaryota > Metazoa > Chordata > Lepidosauria > Squamata > Anolidae > Anolis > Anolis apletophallus. The sequence continues at coordinate 112,841,413 of JARBWK010000008.1, forward strand.
GCTTCATCTCAGCCATTCAAACAAGAGCTTCCATGGCAAGCTACCTAGAGACACTGGTGAAAGCGTAAGGAGGCAGTACGTCGGGGAGCTGAACACCCCTCAGAAGCACCCTTATGGTGTTGTGGCTGCTCACCACTCCCCTGGTGGCTAGGAGCTACCACACTACCAAGTGTGGTTGAAGAAGGCCGAGCTTTTGTTGACTCCAGGCTGCTAAGTCCAGAATCCTTGTTGTCCTTCAGGCCGTCTCTGCTTGAGGAGTCTAGTGAGCAAGCAGCCTCAAGAGCCCCCAACACATGTTGCTCTTTCCATTCATTGTAGTTGAGGTCCTTCAGGCTTCCAGGCACCACCACAGTGTGGCGCCGCCAGCTGTTCTTCTTGCGTCGTGTCTCAGGTGAGTGTGGCTTGCGGAGGCGCACTGCCAACATGTCATCTGCTGAGCCACGGAAGCGAAGGCGCAACTGCTCTGTGAGAGAATGCCGGACATGGGCTTCTGTGGCACCTGCAGGCTGCAGTGACTCCTGGCTGCCAGGCAAGCTTGAGCTGGAGGCTTCAGTGCTGCCCTTGGAAGAGGCCTCACTGTTGCGTCGAGGCCGCGAGAGCTTGCGGCGTGCCAGGGTATCGCACTGCATAAGGTGATGGGAGCTGAAAGAGGCTCGGTTTTGGGATCCTTTGTCAGGCACAGTAGCTCCCCCCTTTCCTGCTGCCGCCATTCCAGCTCCATCTGATAGCAACCCAGCTTGCCCAGGCACAAAACCATTCTCAGTATCCGTCTCTACGTGGCTGAATTCACTCCGTTCATCATCTGCCTCCTCCCCACGACTCTCTGCTACTGACTGTACCTCAGAGCAGAGGCTGCGATCGATGGTGGACAGGGTGGAGTAACCCGACACAATGGAGCGGGCATCTGGTGCTGGTTCTAGAGTCACCTGAGGTGTGACCAGCTTTTCTTCCAACTCTGTTTCTAGTTTTGCAGAGCACTCTGGAACATTTTGCCCATCAGGCACCGGACCTTTGCCCCTGCTGCTCCTCAGCCCTTGAGCCTCTTTTTCTTCCTCCTGGGCCACTGCCTCTTCTTCCCCATCTCTCCTGGCAGCCAACTCATGCTCAGAATCATCATCTGTGCTGCTCCCAAAACGCTTGGCCTCTCTCCGCTTCTTCCTCTTGCGATTGACAGCTGAGATGAAGGAGATGGCAAGCATCTCCTTGTGGTAGTGCTCCTTCCGCGAGCCCCAAGAAGCCTGTGAGCAGGGATTTAAAAAAGGGAAGATGTGCCCACGAGAAGACGTAACAGAAGCATTTGGTCCAACTTAAATCACAAATATGTTCATATGCCCAAGTGATAAAACAGAATGCATGATGCTCAGAAACTTAGATTCAGATTTTTCAAAAATGGGTTTTGTTTTTGCTCAAAAGGGGCCAAGAAGATAGCATTCTCCCTTTTTAGGAAATATATTTGCATTCAGAATGGGGATTCTAGCCCACTAGGTAATGTGACTACAGAATCCAATGTAGCAGCTACATAGCGTGCAAAGGTATTGCACCTATAGTAACAGTAGCTGAAGTGAGTTTGAAATTGGAGGGAATCATCTTGCATCTCCCTCTACCACTCTTAGATAAAATAACATGTAGATTTTTTAAAACTGTACTTGGACTGTTTTGGATGACGATTTTAATATGGCAATTTTAATCTGGCGAACTAGTTCTAATACAAATTTTTTAACTGTTTGGAAGCCATTCTGAGTCTCTCCTCGGAAGTCGAGAAGGACGGGGTATAAATGCTTGAAATAAATAAAAATAAATAGAGTGGGATGTGGAGAAAGAGTAGTCTTAGCACCCCTTTTGTGGCCCCTGCACTCCTCAAATCCCCAAGAATTTCCCAAATTTTAAAAGGTGCAATTTGAGGGGGGCGGGGCGTATAATCACCTGAAAATTATACATTACTCCCTCTTTCTCCAATCCATGCAAACATACAAACATCTCCTCCCTGCCCCCTCCTAATCCTTTTCAGGCACTTTTCCTTCCATTCATTTCCCCTTTAAAATGGCACTGGGGTATTGTGCAGGGCAATGGAAAGAAAAGACTATATTTTGGAACACTTGTGGGGTTTTGAATGGGTAGAAATTTGGCCCCGGCCCAGTTGAGCGCCCCTTTTGTGTATATATAACAGTTAATAATTCCAATATTTACATTGCAAACATTGGGATTATAAAATCTTTTACATAAAAATATATTGTTGGGTGAAAACTTGGCCTTCCTTGCCCATGTGGACAGAAGATGGATTTCTACTAAAAATCCTAAATCAACAACATCTAGCGCCAACCACCTGGTAATTGTTTTTTTGACAAACTGAAGCAATGGGATGCAAAAATTAATACAGATGTTTGGTGGCCAAAATAACAATCTTTGCAAATTTACTAAATTCCATTATTGTGTAATTTCGTCTTTGTGTCTCCTCCATTTTACTTAACCTATCTTATTTTTTGTTATCCAAAGAAGGAGTTAGGACAATGAAGCCTTGTCTCCATCACTGAAAAATGTTATTAACCACCGCTCACCTTCTGAGACTTAGCAATTGTCACTCATATGCAGAACCAGAAATCATTACTTTCTGGGACTACAGCTCTCTTGTATATTAATTCAGGGGTTATGGGAGTTGGATTCCCAAAGATTATGGCCTCTGCTTTATATCAGCTATTTAGATAAATTAGTTAACTATTTCAGTTTAGTTAACCTAGTTGCATTAATAAGTTGCTAAGTAAATACTGGTCATGAATACAGAACAGTTAAAGGTAAAGTAAAGGTTTCCCCTTGACATTAAGTCTAGTCGTGTCTGACTCTGGGGGTTGGTGCTCGTCTCCATTTCTAAGTTGAAGAGCTGGCATTGTCTGTAGACACCTCCAAGGTCATGTGGCTGGCATGACTGCATGGAGCACCGTTACCTTCCCTCCGGAGCGGTACTTATTGATCTACTCACATTTGCATGTTTTCGAAATGCTAGGTTGGCAGAAGCAGGGGTTAACAACAGGAGTGCACCTCGTGCCCCAGATTCAAACCGCTGACCTTTTGGTCAGCAAGTTCAGCAGCTCAGCAGTTTAACAGAATAGTTAGCTATAATTATTTATCTGTAGCTGTTCCATATTCATGGTGCCTGCTATTGTCATGCTTGTAATTCTCTTGTTACATCTTGCAATTGCAAGATGAGAAGGAGATACACTGGGAATGTGGCGCAGTTGGCTAAGTGTCAGCTGCATAAGATCTCTCTGACCAGTAGGTCATGAGTTCGAGGCAAGCCCGGGTCGAGGTGGGTGCTCGACCTTTAAGTGTAGCCTGCTGTCGACCTTTGCAGCCCGAAAGACAGTTGCATCTGTCAAGTAGGAGATAAAGGTACCACATTAAGTGGGGAGGCAAATTTTGACTGAATTATGAGGCCATTAAAGAACTCAAGGAATGCTGAAGAATGCGGAAGGAACAACAAGGGATGCTGGGAATGCTGAGAGATGAGGAGTGTGTCAGCTCCCCCTGGTGGCCAGAGTTTGTCTCTGTTCGTCTATATGTGTGTATGTGGAAACGGCAGGGATTGTCTGGTAATCATGTGTACCTGTAATCCGCTCTGAGTCCCCTTCAGGGTGAGAAGAGCGGAATATAAATAAAGTAAATAAATAAATTAAATAAATACATTCTGTGTTGATGATCAAAACATGGGTGAATGATATTTCCATTAGGTTTGAAGCTTCTATGCTTCTAAGTATAGCCTGTTGTTATAGTTGAGTTCCACAACCTATGTTGACTTTCACTAGATAAACAAATGGTGTGTACAAAAAAACCTTGTACATCTAGATGAAGAAGTAGAAGTATGGAAACAACATCAACTGCAAACAGGTGGGATTGGGGGCAAATCTGGAAACTCCTGTTCACAGTCCCCGCATTGTAAACCTTTACCCAAATGTTTGGCATAGAGATGCTCTTACCTTTGACTTAGCTGAGCCACTGTTTGTTGAATCTACAAGGATCAACAAGGAAACAAAAAAGATAAGGACATCTGTTAGTAGTGGGACAGCACTGGTGGGGAGGGAGGGGAGATGGACAGCTGCCAGAGCAGATGAATACTTGGTCCAGTGACTTCCCATCAACTTGAGTGCACTTATTTTAAAACACATCACACCCCTGAGTTAAAAGAGCAGAGCAAAGCTGCAAAGGGATGCCCACAAAAGAAAGGGTCATTCAAGAGATTCCTGCCATAAGTGGGGGCGATACTGCCTCATCCCCCCAAATCTGGGTTATATATCATATAATGACTGGTTGTGAGAAACCTTGACAGAAACCAAATATAGTCCTTTTGTTTCTCCCTGTCAATCTAAATCAGGGTGGCCTTCCAGACTAGTAAAGGTAAAGGTTTTCCCCTGACATTAAGTCCAGTCGTGTCTGACTCTGTGGGTTGGTGCTCATCTCTATTTCTAAGCCGAAGAGCCGGCATTGTCCGTAGATGTCTCCAAGGTCATGTGGCCAGCATGACTGCATGGAGCACCGTTACCTTCCCGCCAGAATGGTACCTATTGAGATACTTTCCAGACTACTGGACCATAGACTCCATCATGCCTCACCACTGGCTATCGCAACTTGGGCAGTCCTACAACATTCAACCACTCCGAATTCAAAATAATACACCCAAACCAGAACTTTTAATGTAGACAAAGACATGTGGGTGCAGTTTTATGTAGGCTCCGAGTCTTGCTCAATGGATGCTCAAATGTAGCTCAGCTGATACTTAAATTTTGTGAAGCTACTCTACATTTTTGCCCACTGCAAAAACACTTCCTTGGCTATACGCAGCTGGGTTGTGGGCACATACTTTTGCTATATTTCTTCTTCACTCAGGTAGAGATCAATCAGGGACGCATAGCCCCCCATTCAAATTCCCACTGTTATAACAATGTGGCTAGCACACCCTGGAGGTGGCATGTAGCAATGCACCTCCAATTTGAGAGTTGCGATATCCTTAATTCAAGGGAGTTCTAGGGCTATCTGATCCAACACATTTGGGAGGCATTTAAATAAAGTTATTCTTTTTTATTCAGCTGATTAATGCTGAGATGTCATTTGCTTTTGGGGGGAAAGGCCTTTCCACATTGAATCCAAAGAAATATCTGGATTACGAGAGTACACCGCTGAGCAAAATGGAAAATATGTTGGGCCTTTACTGCAACAAAGCTATGAACAAAATTGTTTGCATGCACTTTTGGGGTTTTTTAAAAAAAATACTTCAAGAGAAGGAAGTTCTCTCCAAGTGTCCATAAACCTGCTCCCAGGACCACATATATGAACTTGAAACAAACAGATGGAGAGACAAACACATAGACAGATAGGTAGATACGCTGCTTTGCATTGTTTTGCTATGATATTTTTAATATATAAATCAATATACAAGTTGATAGCCAAACAAAGGGAAATTAAAAAGAGAGAACACAACAAGTGCTCTGAAAACAGAGAATACCTTGAATGAATGAAAAGACTGGGACCTCTGCCATGGTGGTGACCACTTCTTACACCCCCCAATTTTTTCCCAGGTGCATTGACTCATGTGACAACAGCAATTTTGTCAAGTAGGTTAGTGGCACAAAGCCAGTGGTATTTAGTGAAGGACTAGTGGATAGGGCAGCCAAGCAAAAGAGATGGAGATGGAAAGGTGTATCCACTAGAACACATCTTCAACACCTAATGAACCCCACTATAGTAATGCAGTTTTGTAGGCTGCCTAACTCTTGTAGGTGGCCTACAGAACTGCAATTCCTACAACATGGCATTCAGTGTCCTGAATGAGCCAAAACACAATGTTTTAATCTAGCTTTCCAAAGAGACACACTTGAGTTATGTTCTACCACATTTACCACCATGCTCAGTGGACTACCATTTCCCATGATGCCCAGTGATTATATATTAAATGCAGGAGACAGTCTCAGAGGCTTGCCTAGAGGAACAAACCAAATTTGTAGATAGAGGGGCTCACTTCTGATGCTTAAAATTGTTTATGTATTGTGTTAAAGAATGCAAGGGTGCCTTGTAACCTACCTGAGAGGTTGTACTGAGTAGCGCCTAGAACAGGGGTGGACAACCTACGGCCTGTGGGCCGGATGCGGCCCGGCAGCCGATTCTGTCCAGCCCCGGGGAGAAGGGCGTGAGGGGCAGGGCCAAGAGAAAGGGGTGCCGCTGTCACCATCCCATCGCAGGCTCTGTGGGGCCTGTGTCGGCAGACAGGTCAGAGGAGCAGCGGCTTTGGAGTGCCTGCCATCTCTGCAGGCGATCCGGGCCTGCAGCAGGAGCAGTCACCAACCTGCGGCAGCTGATCGCCCTGGCGACCCGGAAGACTTGATCGTTTTCCGGGTCGCCAGGGCGATCAGCCGCCTCAGATCGGCGACTGCTCCCCCTGCAGGCCTGGATTGCCTCCAGGGATGGCAGGCACTCCATGGCAGGGTGATCAGCTGGGGAATGTCTGGGGGCGAGAGCGGGCGGAGGCCTGCAGACTCTGATCGTCTGCTGCTCTGCTCTGCTGCTGCGGTGGCTGGGTCCGCTTTGTCATCCTCTGGGCTGGGTCCATTGGGCCATTCCATCTTGGGATCTTTCCTCTCTTGAGGATGTCAGCCTCTATCTTGGTTCGCACCTTGTCTTCTTGAATTTAATTTAATTTTAGTGGTTTTTATTATTATTCTTAAAAATTTTTATAATAATATAATAATAAATAATATAATATAATGTTATATTATAATTTCAATATATTATAATGTCTATATAGATATACTATAATATAATAATTATGATATTAATACTAATAATATATGAATATTTTTGATATATTAATATGTTAATATTAATGATGTGTAATATATAGTAAATATAGTAAATAAATAAATAAATAATGTAGATTAGAATGTAGTTCAGCCTCTAGGTGCGGCCCTCCATAATAATTTTTGGCTCTCGTGTGGCCCCTTAGAAAGAAGAATTGCCCACCCCTGGCCTAGAAGCACCCTCTTGTTCAGCTAGAAAACAAATTCCTGGTGTTGACTACACTTTGCCCATTCTGTTCTAAGGCCATCACTCCAGCAATCAGAGATCCATCCAGCCAGAGACGGTTAGGCCGTGTCCTCCTTTCAGGAATCATGTGCTTGAACTTCCTCTGAAATTCAGCTCATAGCACCTGATTTTTTTTGACAGTCACCCATTCAAGTATGAATCAGAGCTGATCCAGCTTAGCTTCTAAGATCAGGTACCAAAGGGTTAATCAATATCTTTACCAAAGGGTTAATCAATATCTTTAAACCACCTTGTGGTTATGATCCCAGCTGTTAAATGCAGACTTTGCCCTAGTAATCGAATAAATGAGACTTGCAGCTAGACTCCCTATTAGAATTCAATTCATCCTGTCTTCTTCCTTAGTCCTAAGAATTTGCTTTGCCACAACCTCAGCTACTTCCCAGAACTATAAACTCACTGTAACCTTGCATTCATGACCTTGTTTTGAAAGTGTGACAGCCTCTCCCTTCTGCCATGAATACGTTCTTTCAGTTCATTTCCTCAACGTCAGCAAAACCAGATTCATAGAACTGCATTTTAATCACCCTGTTATATATTATATTTGTTCAATATATATGTGTTTGTCATTTATGAGGTCTCTGCTGGAATTTCTACAATAATATTTGCTGATCACCCATCTAATTGCTCTGTATATTTTGATTATGTGTTAAATAAATTCTAAATATATTAATATAGTTTGTGAAGTAGCTCAGTGTGAGTGCTTAGAACCAGTCTTTCAAGACTTACTCCATTCAACGGTCAAATATTCCTTATAGCTGTGTATTCTCAGAACATGTATGAGTTTATACCTGTCTTAAGCACATCTGGTAATAGAGTGGCTACTGGGGAACGAACCGTCACCACCCCAAATAATAGGGGGACGCTCACCCCAAAGAGGTCGACTTGGCACCCATTCACACAAATGAAGACTTAGAAAGTTGAATATTAAAACTTTCAATAAGTTAATTCAAATTTTGGTGATGCTGCTTCAGTGTTTTGATGCTTGGCCATTGTATAGCCATACTCTTGCAATTTATAACTGGATGTGTGTGTGTAAAAATGCTTACTGTAAGATGCCCAAAGGCCTTGGCTGGAATCCATTTGTTGTCTTTGTAATTGGACTTAAATCTGTGTGAAATATAATTGGGTAGTTGTAAGTTTTTATCTCCTTACATTTCGCCTGTATGTATGGCAGGCATCCATACATACATGATGTCTACCATAGATGTAGGTGAAACATCAGGAGAGAATGCTTCTGGAACATGCCCATACAGCCTGAAAAACTTACAACTACCCAATGATTCCGGCCATGAAAGCCTTTGACAGTACATTATAATTGGATAGTTCTGTAAAATCCATTTCTGGTAAAGCACTGCTGATACATTACTGTGTGGGGCAGTGTTTGTCAAACTGTGCTCCTCCAGATGTTTTGGACTTCAGCTCCAACAATTCTTAACAGCTGGCAAGCTTGCAGGGATTACCTCTGTCTACACCCAGTGTTTATTTACAGTATTTTAAAAATTTAACAACCACATGCGGCCCGTCCGAAATGGTTTTAAATTGTCTGTTACTGCTTGTGTCTGAGTTTTATTGATTGTATTGTTTTTATAATTGCTATTGTTTTGTTATTGTGTGTTATTAGGCTTGGCCCCATGTAAGCCGTCCCAAGTTCCCTTTGGGGAGATGGGTTCGGGGTAAAAATGAAGTTAATAAATAAAATAAATAAATAAATGTCTGGGTGCTGAAGTCCAAAACACCTGGAGGAGCACAGTTTGAGAAACACTGGTGTACAGGAACCAGCAAAATGACCATCACCATTGGGATCAATGCAAAACAGGGCCAATATATATTGGTCCCATTGTGTAGAGCAGGGGTGCCCACACTTTTTCAGCATGCGAGCTACTTATAATAAAACCAAGTCAGAAAGATCTACCTACCTCCTCAAGGCTGGAGAGGGGAGGGGCGGGGGAGGGGTGGATCCATATGGGGGTGGAGCCAGGCCATGCCAAGCCCTGCCCCCTCCCCTCTGGCTGGAGCTCCCAGCAGCTTCTCCAGGCTTGAGGATGGCAATGCCAAGCCAGTGGTGACATAGCTAACACAAGGCTGGCTTGGCACTGTCATCCTCAAGCCTGGAGAAGCTGCTGGTAAAGCGGAAGCCAGAGGGGGCAGAGCCAGGCCGCACCAAGCCCCGTCCCCTCCCCTCTGGCTTCGGCACTCCCAGCAGCTGCTCCAGGATTGAGGATGGCAGTGCCAAGCCAGTGGTGGCATAGCTAGCACAAGGCTGGCTTGGCCTTGCCCTTCTCAAGGCTAGAACAGCTGCTGGGAGTGCCGAAGCCGGGTGAGGGGCGGGGCTTGATGCGGCCTGGTTCCGCCCCCTCTGAGAAGCACCCCATCCAGCTGGGATTGACCTCCTTCGGTCCCGGGATCAACTGGTCGATCGGGATCGACTTCCTGGGCAGCCCTGGTGTAGAGTGTACTAATGTGCATTAGGTCACTCTTGCCAGTGTCCCATTACGTGTTTGCAATTCACTAAGAAGGTTTCTTAGTGCCCATGCTACTTAGAAATGTGTGTGTACAGTTACATAATATAACCATAATAAGAGGATTTCAGCCCTTACATTATTGACTGAATAACATATTAATACTCTTAATAAATGCACACATAATCCAGGAAACAAAAATACGCTCCCCCCACCCCCCGCCAAAAAAAAAGCATAACGAAATCAGAAGAGCAGCCAGCAATGTAACAGCATTTTATGGGGGTCGCAGTCCTTAGTCTTAGAGGACAGCTGCCACTGATGAAGTCGGGGGGGGCATAACCCACATAGTTATGAAGAAGAGGTACACAAACAAGAGTGAGTGATGAAAGTTTTACAGGAAACTCAGACACAAAGTCTGATTGCACTGGTAAACTTACTAAGACTTAGAACATCATGCCAAACACATCTGGAAGCAGATGTTGCCCAGATGTTTGGGGTGTTCTTAAATCCAAGTGGCGGCAATGTCGGTTCATCTGGGCACCTCTGCTCATATGCGCCTTCATAAAATCAAAATCCAGGGCAAAAACATCCAGCCAAAAGAAAGCCAAAGGAAAAGGGAGAAAGGCCCAAAGCAGTGGCATGTGTGGCAAGCCCAAAGGGATTGAAGCACAGGTGGAAACTGAAAGAAATGGGTCAGGCATTCCCCTTTTCATACTCATACTCCAAAAGGGCACAGGACCTGCCAGGCTGTTTGCACAACACCTTTCCCGCCTTAGCACACAAACAGACACAAAAATCGCCACAGCAATGTCAATGACAATGAAACCAATAGACAATACCATGGATGGCCCCCCACAGTCCACCACGTCCAAAACCTGCCCCCCACCCCGCCATGCTCACATGGAATTAGTGGCTGGTGATAACGAGAATGAGGGAAGGCAGAGAGGGTACTCTAACACTGTTCCCCTTTTCGGAAACTGGGGCGTTTCGGAGGTTGAGGTAGCATCAAGCATTTCAGATCAAGGCCTTGAATGAGAGAAATTGAGTACAAAACAGCTAAAGCCATTGTTTCTACTGAACCACTTTTGAGACTCTGTATTAGGATAAAGGTGAAATAAAAATTAAGTAAATAGACAATGTTTGTTGGTAGAAATAACTCGGAACTAAATCCAACTGGTAGTCCCAACTAAAAGATAGCCATTGAATGAATGGGACTTACAGAAGTCTTAACTTACCACTGAAGTAACTGATTCAGTGGTCTGATCTAGCCTGAACAAGCAATCGGATGTCATGCAGACCTCCTCATCCGACTACTAAAACCATCTTGAGTCGCCTTTGGGCTGAGAAAGGCAGGATAGAAATATTGTAAATAAATAAAATAAATAAATAAAATTCAGGTTTTGTTGTTACACCTGTCAAATTAATTAGATTGTTCTGGCTAAGCAAAGTTGTTTTGTATCTATTGTTGAATCTCTGCAAACACAAAAAATTATATGTAGAAAATGTTATCGTTGGGACCTTTTCTGTGCAAAATTCTCACAACATATGTGCACAAAAACACCAAATCCAAATTTTGCATAGAGTAAGCTACACATTTTGAATATTCTCAAAAATTGTACAGCCTTTGCACATTATGTTGCTAAGAAAAAGTGATAAATTTCCTAATTCCTTCCTTCAAGAAGAAAAGCAAAATTCATATATCACATGGTATTTTGTGCGCAAAAATAACACCTGCCAATTTTGCATAGAGTAAGTCCCACATTGTGACTATTCTCAAAAATTGTACAGCTTTTGCACATTATGTTGCTGAGAAAAAGTGATAAATTTCCTAATTCCTTCCTTCAAGAAGAACAGCAAAATATCACCACCTTATATCTCTATATGAACTGGATTATCAGAGATATCAGAGATAGGGATAGCTACCTTTTGCCTCTGCCGAAATCAGTGTTCTGTGTTGACTCAGAATGCATGAATACCTCTCGACCAGTGTTTCTCAACCTGGGGATCGGAACCATCAAAAAACACAGTATTTTCTGTTGGTTACGGGGTTCTGGTGGTAGTTTGGCCTAATTCTATCGTTGTGGGGGTTCAGAATGCTCTTTGATTGTAGGTGAACTATAAATCCCAGCAACTACAACTCCCAAATGACAAAATCACACACCCCACTGAAATTTGGGCATATTTGTTTATTTTATTTTATTTGGTACATTCGGGTATTTGTGCCAAATTTGGTCCAGTGAATGAAAATACATCCTGCATATCAGATATTGACATGATGGTTCATAACAGGAGCTAAATGACAGCTATGAAGTCACAATGAAAATAATTTTATGATTGGGGGTCACCAGAACATGAGGAACTGTATGAAAGGGTCATGGCATTAGGAAGGTTGAGAAACACTGCTCTAGACAAAGGACTCATAGTGCTACCAGTCAAAAGACATGGTGCAGCTATTCTATCTTAACCTCCCTAATAATTTTTTTGGGGGAAAAAACATGATAGGAAAACACAAGAGGGTTACAAGTAGAAAATTACAATACTTTAAATGTATTTTGCTCTGATTTTTCCTTTTGTATAATGTACATAATGTGTTGTATGTTGTCGGCATCAAATTGCTGCCAGTGTAAGCTGCCCTGAGTCCCCCTTTGGGGGTTGAGAAGGACGGGGTGGAAATGTTGGAAATAAATAAATAAAAATAAATACATACAACATCTAGATTTCCTGTAAATTTTTGCAAATGGTGGAAGGCAATTGCAAAAATAAAAACCTCATCTAGAAACAGCCCTTTTCAGTAGCGTTGTTATAAAACGATAGTGGGGATCCAAATGACCAAGTCAGTGCTCCAAATTACTTTCAAATTACTTTGACTTGCTTGGTGAATCAGGCTCTCAGTCACAAAGGGCGACATTACCTTAACCATTGTTTATTTATTTACGACAATTATATGCCGCCCTTCTCACCCCGAATTGTTCCAAATTAATAGAGGGAATGTTCAACTGGAGGAACAAAATCATCCCCAAAAATTCTCTTATCAACATGGCCAATGAGGGACCAAAACCCAAAGTCTTCCTTCCCCCTCTCTGCCTGCCTCAGTCTCTCGTAACCATCCAATGGAATTAGTGCATAAACACCAGAGCACACCCACACTGTACCAGCTCTAGAGCTCCGGCAGATCCGCTGGAGTAGGAAGGAGGAGGAACAGGAGTAGAAGGAAGATGAAGAGAAAGAGAAGGAAGAAAGACAGCAATAAAGTTAAGGAAGTCCATAAACAGCAGAGGGAGGAAAAAAACACTTAAATAACACGTCCCCATCAAGATTAGAAACTACAACTGAAATGCAAGCAAGGTCCTCCTCCACTGTAGCAAGCTGGGTTTCTCCTCTAACAGTTTAAAGGACACTCAGAAGGTCTACTCAGGACAATATTACATTAGAGCTTTAAAGCAGAGGTGCCCATTTTCCTATCGTGTGGCTGCTTCATGCAGAATTCTGGGAAATGTAGTTTAAGGACCTCTCCGTTGGCGCCCCTTTGTTGTGGGGGAGAGGCTCGCATACCCTAATGAAGTTGTGAGCTATGCTGGCGGTGGCATAATAGCCACCGGTAGGGCCTCCCATGCCAGACAGGTCACAACAAAAGGGTCTGACAAAGAGCATCAAAGGGCAGGATGGGCTCTCTAGCCTTTTGGCAACCATCCTAAGAGAAGGAAAACTCTGATTTCAAACCCGGGCAGATGGTGCTCATCTAACCCTGTAAGGTCAACCATCTAAGAGAAGGAAACTCAAACCAAACCTACGACCTGAGGACCTCGTTGCCACCATCCAAGCTTCCTAGGCCCCGGTAGACGAACCTTTGGTTTATAGGGTGAGGCCAGTTCTGTGTACGCTGCGCTCCACCAGAAGAGCCCATTGCACAGGCTTGAAGGACACATCCAACCTCCGAATCATCAACACGCTTGTAGAAAGCGTGGGATGAGTCCTTCCTGAATCTTCCTTCATGAAGAAAAGCCAAGAAGAAGAGTTTAAGGAAGCCAAGGAACTCTCTGGCTGAGAATTTCAAAGGCTCCATCCTAAACTACATTTCCCAGAATTCTGCAGGAAGCAGCCACACAACAGGAAAGCAGGCACCTCCAATTTAGAATGCTGATGTGATATCGTCCTAAATGGAAACAGTTATGCAATGCATTTTTAAAAAGTACTCTGCTGTTACACTGGGGATGGGTCGGAGGAATGTGGATTATGTTGCCAACCCGGCAACCAAAAATCGTCTGGAGGGCAACAGGACACAAGGTAAAGAGAGATACTCTGTATGTCGCACAATGTGTCGAATTTTCTTCCTCTGCAGAAAAACATAAACATTTTTGGGAAGGGGTAAGATCTTCTGTTTAGTGATTTGAGTGATGGCCTGGACTCCAGGAGTGGGTGGAATTGCAGGCTAGTTCTAAGAAGATAAAGAAAATTCACATTCCTACAGGAAGACTACGGGAAATCAGAGCTAGAGTTGTCTATGTTAGATCTGAGAGGAGAAAGCAGAATGTGAGAAATTTGACTAAAAAATAAATAAGGGAGCCACTAAGGAGAACACTGACACAGAGACCAAACTAGACAACCCCACTCAAGATGCTGAGTGCTGGGAATTCAAAGGCCATTGGTTTATCTCCAGGGGTTTCCCTGTGTCTACTCACCTGAAGCATCCCCTGGTGCTGCAGTCCTCCCAATGTTGGGCAGAAGGTACTCAATATTCGGCACTGATTGGGTTTCCTGCTCATCTACAGGGGTCTGTGAAACAAGCACATGTCTGGTTAAGAGCAAAGCTATAAGTTGCCTTTCACATGTACAATACTGTCAAAATATGTCTTTCTCTTCAGCAACTCTATGCTATTACTGAAATCCCAGAATTCCAAACTATCCTCTTTTTCTTCCCACATTCCTTCTGCAACACTAAAAAGATTAAGAGTGGAATGGTGAGAACTGCTTCTTATACATTTCCACCTCCTAGATCTTACACCAACACCAAGAGTTGTTGTAGGTTTTTCAGGCTATATGGTCATGTTCTAGAAGCATTCCCTCCTGACGTTTCGCCTGCATCTATGGCAGGCATCCTCAAAGGTTGTGAGGTCTGACCTCACAAGCTCTGAGGATTCCTGCCATAGATGCAGGTGAAACGTCAGGACAGCATGCTTCTGGAACATGGCCATACAGCCTGAAAACCCTACAACAAACCAGTGATTCCGGCCGTGAAAGTCTTCAACTATCAATTCCATCAAAGAGTTCAACTGAAAGGAACCAAGATAATGCCTTATCTAAGAGTGAGACAAAGGGGCAAGTGATGTGCCTCACCACTCCCCATGGATCAAGTATTTCTCATTGTAAGTGTGGAATGACATGAGCAGATAGTAGGTGCACTGCAAATGTAACATTTCTTGACTAAACACTTCCAGATGACTCAAGTAACTTAAGCTATATGCATCAAATTGAGGCCTCGCTAGCCAATATAACGTTCGACTTTCATCACTGGTAAAACAGGTTTTGAAGATTCATATGTCATTTCAAAATCTTAACAAAGCTAGGAAAAGAATTAACTATAAAACAAGCGTGTAAAAGTCCCCAAGTTACGAACAAGGTTTGTTCTTAAGTTGAATTTGGATGAAAGTCGGAACAGGTATATTTTTAAAGTGTAACTCCAGCTTCTCCAGTCTCTGTCCTTCTCTCTCTCTCTCTCCCTCCCTCCCTCCCTCTCTCTCCCTCCCTCTCTCTCCCTATATATATAGAGAGAGGGGGAGGCTTTGGATAACATAGGGAAGGATTAACACCATTGAATTTTGAAAAATTTGGCTTGCTGTGGAAACAAGGGTTGGTGATAAGCTTCAGTGGAGACACTTTTTTTTCCCTATGATAACTCTTTCAGGAGTGAATTTCCCTTCCGAGGGGTAGATTTATCTCCTTTCCTGTTGTCCCACCCCTGTACTTAACAATGACTCCTTTGTAAATCATATGTTTGTAACTCAGGGACTGCTTGTATAGTGAGGGAGCACATACATGCAGACTGAGACCCACAGTGTGATGCAGCAGCTAAAATCAATGGGATTTTGGGCTGCACCAAAAGAAGTATAGTGTCTAGAGCAGACCTGGGCATCTTGCGGCCCGTCAGCCGATTCTGACTGGCACAGGGAGAAGGGCGTCGGGGGGCGGGGCCATTTCTGCAAGAGGAAGGACTGCCACTACCGCCGTCCCATCACGGGCTGTGGGGCCTGCGTCAGCAGACAGCCCGCTGCTCCGGAGAACGATAGGAGGAGTGGCAGCTTTGGAGTGCCTGCCATCCCGGGAGGCGATCCGGTCCTGCAGCGGGAGCAGTCAGTTACCTGCAGCAGCTGATCGCCCTGGCGACCCGGAAGACTTGATCGTCTTCCGGGTCGCCAGGGCGATCAGCCGCCGCAGGTCGCCGACTGCTCCCACTGCAGGCCCGGATCGCCTCCAGGGATGGCAGGCACTCCAAAGCCGGGATGGCAGGCACTCCATGGCAGGGTGATCAGCCGATCGAGAACGCCTCTGACGGAATGGCTGGGGGCGAGAGCAGGGGGAGGCCTGCAGCCTCCGATCGTCTGCTGCTCTGCTCTGCTGCGGCGGCAGCTGGATCCGCTTTGTCATCCTCTGGGCTGGGTCCATTGGGCCATTCCATCTTGAGATCCTTCCTCTCTTGAGGATGTTAGCCTCCATCTTGGTTCGCACCTTGTCTTCTTGAATTTCATTTTATTTTAGTGGTTTTTATTATTATTTTATAATAATTTTATAATGATATAATATAATAAATAATATAATATAATGTTATATTATAATTTCAATATATTATAATGTGTATATATATACTATAATATAATAATTATGATATTAATACCAATGATATATGAATATTTCTTGATATATTAATATGTTAACATTAATTATGTTTAATATATAGTAAATAAATAAATTAAATAAATAACAAGATTAGAATGTAATTCAGCCTTTAGATGTGGTCCTCCATAATATTTTTTGCTCTCATGTGGCCCCTTGGAAAAATAATTGCCCACCCCTGGTCTAGAGGCATAGTGTCTCTCTATTCTGTTTTTGTTAAAACCTATATCAGATCAACTTTAGCAGCCCACAGCCATAATTGCCTTCTTTTGCAGAGCCACTCTACCCATAAGTGTGCCCTTTTCAAATACCATCAGGAGTCAGGAGATGACGCATTTATACATGATGCCCAGGACAAATTGTCCCAGTACCATGTTTCCTAGCAGTCTGAGGAACCAGCAGCCACCACTAATGGAGAATTTTCTTCTCAGTTACTCACCTTTTCACCTTTGTCTTCATTGTCACTGAAAAACCAATCTGACTATGGAAGAAAAAAACCAAGAAGAACAATCAAACGACAGTACCAAGTACTGGTAACACTTATCTCAACTATGTGTGTGTATCTATCACCAAGGATGAAAACAAATGTATCATGTAATTAGGAAACCATGTAGGTGGAATCCGTTGCCTTGTAATTTGAAACAACAAACACCTTCTCCTACAATTCTGAAAAGCAGTGCAAGCATAAACCAAAGGTATCATTTCTTTGACACTTTTCTCTAACATTATTTCCAAATGCTCATATATTTGCAGATATATTTTGAATTCCAGCGTTAACTCCCTTCTTGTCATCTTTAGGGGAAGCAATGTTCTTCTTCTCCCTCCCCCTTTCTCTCCCTCAGATGGAGATCAATTAATCAAAAAGCATACTAGGCATGACAACCTTCTGAATCATTTTGGAAGGATATTACAGAAATGATCAAAGCCATATTAATAAGCTCATTACCATTTGTTCCCTTACGGCATTATGATCTTAGGGGGGAAATGTAAAAAGAAGTAAGGAGAGGGAGAGAAAGAATTTAAAATTGATTAGCTGCTACAGCATTACAGAGGACTAAGTATTGAAGGAAGAAATGATCAGCCGCATTTATTTGTTGCCTATTTAATTAAAATGGGAACCGATTCCTTGTATTGCACATAATATCTTATACAATTAAACTGATGCAACCATTAGTTGAGAAATTATTTAGTCATGGCATCACTGTTTTTTTAATTAAATTTGAAAAAAATATACATCCTATTTTACAATGAGGTTAATTTTGATTGCTGTGTGCAAGTAAAAAAACAGAATTAAAGAAAAATATAATAATAGAAGCAATATACATAAGACTCTCTATTAACCGGAACTCAAGCAACCCATAAAAAATATAATACTTTAAAATTGAAAAAAACAATATTTATTATGGTCCATAGATCCATCAGTGGACAAACAGTCACTGATAAATTCTCCCATCTCATTGTCCAAAATATACATGGTTTCAAGTAATACTCCTATCCGAGGTTAATTTCTTCCTCAGCCTTGTTGCTACTGCAAGGAATTTTGCCACTATGAAGGTCATCCTGTGGCACTTGTTCTCAAAAAGATATCTGGCAATCGCCTGTGCAAGATGGCTGATCACGTGGGACAAAAATGGATATGAAAGTTGGCTACATTGCACTGTGTAATAGCAGCACTTCAATAAAATGTGTTCTATTGTCTCTACTTCATTTCCTTCACAGGGGCATAGTCTTTGGGAGCAAGCAGCTCTGAAAGAAATACATTTATACACCGGGAATGTGGCGCAGCTGGCTAAGTGTCAGCTGCATAAGATCTCTCTAACCAATAGGTCATGAGTTTGAGGCTGCTCGGGTCGAGGTGGGTGCTCAACCTTTAAGTGTAGCCTGCTGTCTTTGCAGCCCGAAAGACAGTTGCAGCTGTCAAGTAGGAGATAAAGGTACCACATTAAAGTGGGGAGGCAAATTTTGACTGAATTATGAGGCCATTAAAGAACTCCAGGAACGCTGAGGAATGCGGAAGGAACAACAAGGGACGCTGGAGACGCTGAGAGATGAGGAGTGCGTCAGCTCCCCCTGGTGGCCAGAGTTTGCCTCTGTTCGCCTATATGTTGTGTATGTGGAAACGGCAGGGATTGTCTGCTAAGTATGTGTACCTGTAATCCGCTCTGAGTCCCCTTCGGGGTGAGAAGAGCGGAATATAAATAAAGTGTATTATTATTTAATCTCGCCTGCAATATTTGGAGTCTGCAATATTTGATCACTGTAAGGCTTTTTAGATATTTGCATGCCTTAAATGGTTTTCTGTGGTTTTAATAACACAGTAAAACAATAAAACTGTGTTACGTTAAGTTAGGTTTGTCTTTTGTTTCTCTTTATTTGCTTTTAATTACTATATTCCAATATTAATACTAAATCAATACACAGTTTATGATATGATATAGTATGAGTTACAGTTAGATTTGTTTTTAATAGTAACTCTCAAGCAACCAGAAACTACATTTATCTGTGATCTATTTATTTATTTTAGTCACTTCATTGGTATTCACAGGACGCAGACAAAACCACAAAATTAAAAAATAAAATAATAACATAAAATTGAAAATAAATTAAACAGTCATAGAATAAAACAAGAGGGAAACCAATAGCAGAGGACAAAAGCAACACAAGGATCTAACAAGTCTTAAATTAGTGCTGAAAATACCATATTTTGATGCCAGGAAAACATATGAAAGTGTGCCATCATTGAAAATTTAGTACATATCCCTCCAGCATTTCACAGATGAAAACTGGAATATGTGTGGCCTCCAAGCAACATCAGAATGTGATTAAGGTGGCAAAAATGATTAATGAAATAAACACGCAAGCAGCAGTTTGCCTGATCCTGCTGAGAAGGGCAAGATTTTTCTCCGTCTCCTCTTCCTCCTGCTGAGCTAATTGAGTGCAAATTGCTTTTGTATTTGAACTCAGTTCTTAGCAATTAATGTTAAGGTGAGGACAAAGAAACTGGGATATTTAGGAAGTAATTGAAAATGTGGGATAACAAAGGATTAATTGGGACTGTCACCGCCAGATTGGAACAATTGGCAGGTATGTTAGTGGCTGTCTACTTTCCTTATTTGGTGAAGATAATCGAAATAGCAACCCATGTCCTTATCACGAAGGATCAACGTTCATTCAGCTGCCCTCCACATCCCCAGCAAGAACTTCCTTGTCCCCTTACATGTTGGATGAGGGTCTCCACAATTTTGTAGCGATCAGGCATATGTGTCACCATATCGGTCATGTTGTCCTCCGAGGTTCTGACGAGGGTGGGACCAAACACCAGGGCAAGGTTACGGGGCTCCATCTGCAAAGCAAAACTTTGTGAATTGTTGTTTTCCTAAATAATCACAACATTTTTCAGCAAGCTTGTATGAAAAATGACAAATCTGTCTCCTGCCAACAGCTCAGTTTTAGGCCTAGATAAATCCTCATTAAGGGGTTATGAAATCAGAACTACCTCCAACAGAGTTGGGACCAGAGAGCTAGTTTTCCTGCTATTGATATCTAGAAGGCATCTCAAGCTCCCATTGATTTTGAAAACTGGGAATTCTCAAACATGCAGAGAGCCAGAAGTGGGTTATCAATCATTCAGCTGGTGCAATTAATCCAAGCCTCTCAAGGGTTGTAGAAGGTGTATATTGCTTCATTTCCATCCCAGTTCCAATGGGCCCTTGGTATCCACTGCATTTTGGTTCCAGTACTCCTCGTTAATATCAAAATGCATTGATGCTCGAGTCCCATTACATACAATGGTGCAGTAATTTTTATTTATTTATTCGAATTTCTTGGCCGCCACTCCCGGGTGGCTCGGGGCAGCTCACAAATTGAACGAATTACAGCACATAATACAATTAAAACAATTAGAACTGCAGCATTTAGCATTAAAATCAATATATACCACTGGACTAAACTCAAGTTACAAAGGCATGTCGAAACAGCCAGGTCTTACAGGCCTTCCGAAACGCCATGAGGTCACGGAGTGATCTAATCTCCAGCGGTAAGGAGTTCCAAAGTGTGGGGGCAATAATAGAAAATGCCCTTCTCCTCGTCGAAATCAGGTGAAAGGCTTTAGCGCTCGGGACAAGGAGAAGATCCTGATCTTCTGATCTCAGTGGTCTCGTGGGACAGTATGGGGTAAGGCGGTCCCTCAGGTACACTGGCCCCAGAACATACAAGGCCTTGAAAGTCAGAACACTTTGAAGGTGATCCGGAATTCAACAGGTAGCCAGTGCAGCTCCTGGAGGATAGGTGTAATGTGGTGGCACGCAGGCATGCCTGCAAGCAAGCGAGCTGCCGCATTCTGCACCAGCCTGAGTTTCCGGGTCGCCAACAGAGGTAGGCCAATGTAAAGAGCATTACAGTAGTCTAATCTTGAGATGGCTGTCGCTTGGATCACCGAGGCCAAGTCGCGATGGGACAGGTAGGGGGCCAGCCTCCGAGCCTGGCGAAGATGGAAAAACGCAACTCGGCTAACCATGAAGATATGAATCTCCATAGAAAGCCGAGTGTCCAAGTGGACTCTAAATAAAATGGTGTCCCCCTTATACAAAATAGTACACTCAAGGTTTGCTTTTTGCATTAAAAATATGGCCAGGATTTGCATTTTATTTAACACATTCTGACTTAGCTAATGGAAACTTATTTCCGCCCGGGAAGCCTGCTGCAAATTGAATTATACATTTAAATGTTTTAATTGCTTATTATTATTAGATTTATTAGAGAAATGTATCCCAATTGTCTTATTTATATATTTCTAATTTCTAATTTGTTATTTTTTAGTTATTTTATAAGCATATTTTGATGTTGTTCCTTAATTACAATTTGCACTATCCCATTCCCTTGTCTTGTTTACAATGTCTTATGGCAGTTGTCTTATGGCAGTTGTCACCATAGGTTATTGGGCGTTATTCTGAGTTTTAAATTGTTGTTTTTATATGCTCTTGGTTTTACTTTTTGGTTTTGTACTGTTTGTTTATTTGTTTATATGACACAAAGTGTTTTTAGGCACTTTGTGTCATATGTAAGCTGCCCCGAGTCCCTTCTGGAAGATGGAGGTGGGGTGGGGTACAAAAATAAAGTTGTTGTTGTTGATTTGACTGTCCCATGATTTGATGTGTTTGGTATGTTTTTCTTGCCATTGAATGTTTGCTAACTTTTGTTGTAAACTGCACTCAGTCCCTTCTGGGAGATAGGGCAGGAGAGAAATAAAGTTGTTGCTGTTGTGGTTGTTGTTGTTATTTATTAATGGTTCCATTTAAGGAAAGATGAATAGAAATCTGGGAAAGGGAAGGCATTCTTGAAGCCCACTCACACCACATAATTCTAGCACTATGCTACTTAAATGGTATAGTTCCATCCTATGTAACCCTAGGATTTGTAGCTTAGTGAGCACTGGACTACTCTGTCTGAGAAGTTTAAATGCCTTTCCCTAAAATGCCAATCTCATACCTCCATAGCAGGGCTGCCCAGGAAGTCGATCGCAATCGACCAGTTGATCCCGGGACCGAAGGGGGTCGATCCCAGCCAGATGGGGCCCTTCTCAGAGGGGGCGGAGCCAGGCCGCGCCAAGCCCCGCCCCCTCCCCCGGCTTCGGCACTCCCAGCAGCTTCTCCAGGCTTCATGATGGCAATTTCCAAGCCAGTGGTGGCATAGCTAGCACAAGGCTGGCTTGGCATTGCCATCCTCAAGCCTGGAGAAGCTGCTGGGAGCTCCAATAGCCAGAGGGGAGGGGCAGGGCTTGGCGCAGCATGGCTATGCCCCCTCTGGCTTCCGCTCTACCACAAGCCGGCCTTGTGCTAGCTATGTCACCAATGGCTTGGCATTGCCATCCTCAAGCCTGGAGAAGCTGCTGGTAGAGCTAAAGCCAGAGGGGGCGGAGTCAGGCCGTGCCAAGCCCCGCCCCGCCCCTCCCCTCTCCAGCCTTGAGGAGGTAGGTAGATCTTTCTGACTTGGTTTTATTATAAGTAGCTCGCATGCTGAAAAAGTGTGGGCACCCCTGCTCCATAGGATAGAGTCAGATTACCATATTTCCGGTGTATAAGACGACTGGGCGTATAAGACGACCCTCAACTTTTCCAATTGAAATATAGAGTTTGGGGTATACTCACCGTATAAGACTTCCTCTCTTCCAACGTACATCAAATAAATTTTTTAAAGCATCAGATTTAATTTCAATATGGTAATTTTCCTATTACTGTACCTCCGTCTTTGCCTCTCAAAACTCGCACATGCGCAACTGCACCGCTTCACTGCAGTCTTCAGGAGTGAGATCTTAGAGGCAGAGGAGGAGGGACAGTAATAGGATACAAGGGTGGGCCAGACAGGTAAAAGAGGTGTGTTTTTCTGGGCCCAGAGCACTCTATCTCTTTTTTCCATAACCTGGGCGCCCCGGACACCTGCAGCTTGCTCCGCCCTTCCCAGTGAGGCGCCCCTTTACCATCGGGACCACATTAAGTCCATGAATCCTGATGAATGGATTTTCTTCTACCTTACTTGTACAACGTTGCCCTTAATGCTTTCATACAGTCACTGCATATGGCAGGGATGCAACCACTGCAATTTTTGAGCTCCCTCCATCATATGCGGCAACCACAGATTCTCTAATCCGGACTGGAAGTTTCAGCACCCACTCTATAAAACAACTCCCGGTATATAAGACAACTCCTGGTGTATAAGACGACTCCCGCGTATAAAACGACCCCTGACTTTTGAGAAGATTTTCTTGGATTAAAAAGTAGTATTATACGCCAGAAAATATGGTACTTAACACGAAATTATAGCGCTTTAATTCTGTTGTGTGAATGGGTCCAGGGCAGGTAGGGTTTGTTTTACAATAACTGTGGTAGTTCTGTTTATCCTTCTACCATGCTGCAGCAGTAGCTTTTCCTCAATAAAGTTGGATTTATTTATTTATTTATTTATTTCCTCAATCTTGTATACTGCTCCTTCCAGCAGGCTCGGGGCGGTTTACATACAGCCGAGTCTACCTGGAATGAAGTGTATCATAGGCATGGATTCTGTGACGATGATGAACTCCTGCTGTTCTTTTAAGAAGACACCGTTCATACAGTATGCTTATTTCTAAGAAGACAAGGTTCTTAAGGTTCTCAAATTAATGGAAAAGTACGGGGGTGAGGTTAGCCCCAACCTAACAGCTCAAACACACGCAAATGTGAGTAGATCAATAGTTATCGCTTTGGCAGAAAGGTAACGACACTCCATGCAGTCATGCCGGCCACATGACCTTGGAGGCATCTATGGACAATGCCAGCTCTTCAGTTTAGAAATGGAGATGGGCACCACCCCCCCAGAGTCGGACACAACTAGACTTAATGTCAGGGGAAACCTTTACCTTGCGGGTTTTTGCACTGGTACTTGCTTTCAATGATCCCAACCTACTCCTTGTTTAAAATTCTTCCACTCTTATTTCTGAGTAAATCCGTTTAGAGCTCTGTTTTAACAAAGGGTGCTTTAGATAAGAGTTCTCTCTTCTTCAGCACTGAGGCTAGTTTTTTTTGCTAGATGACCAAAATACCGTTGCCTATTCTGCATTTAATCTCTTAAAGGTCAGAATTGCATTTTACATCAGATCAGGGCTTCAGATTTTACCATCAAACTGAATTTTAAAACCACACTGACAACTAATTATCTAAAAACAAATAGAAATCAAAGTATTTAAAATTGGATCTGAGAGATTGTGTCCATTTCTGATATGTGACCTGCAAAATAGTAGAACTTTTCAAGCTGTATTCATCGATATTATTTTAAAAATCTAACTGTACATTTAACAACATCTGCTTCGCTCTTTCAAGTGGCACATTACATCTAGAGTTGGCTTTTATGGGTGCTTCACTGAAAATCAGAAACAGATGAAGGAAAATGTATATTTCAAAAAGAAATAGCTGGCAACAATATATGCATAAGAACACTTTCTTCTTCTTGACCATATGTTGCGGATTGGTACAATGTATTCTTTATTATCAGGACTCAACAGTGAGGAAGAAACAGCTTCATAGTAACTGTACAATTTCTAGAAAATGAAATATTCATGTTTTAAGGAACTAGATCAGACCTGGGCAATCTTTGGCCCTCCAGGTGTTTTGGACTTCAACTCTCACAATTCCTAACAGCCTACCGGCTGTTAGGAATTGTGGGAGTTGAAGTCCAAAACACCTGGAGGGCCAAATATTGCCCAGGTCTGAACTAGATAATAGACAGAAAAAGAGAATCATACCTACTTGGCTTTATTTCTGATGATATTGTGGCTCTGCCCTCTGTCTCTTCATGCTTAATAGGGACATGGCCTTTTCTGGATTGTGTCACTGAAACACCTATCAAGTCCTAGCTAGCACTGGTGGGGAATGTTGGGGGCTGTAGTCTAACAACGTCTATAAGGCCTCATGAGTTCATCCAGCTCTGACAGTGATTCTCAACCTGTGGGTCCCCAGGTGCTTTGGCCTTCAGCTACTGTGCAACCACTATTTTGGCTTCCTTCCTTCTTGTGAAGACAACGACCACCATCTTGGGTTCTGTTGCATCTCATCATCTTGTTTTAAATTTTTATTTTTGGTTTTGTTTTTATTTATTTTACTTTAGTTTGTGTTTTATATTATTATTTTCACCTTCCCCCCTTCTTTTGTCTAAGTCTTGCTATGTTTAAAATAATTCTATAAAAATTATTTATTTAAATAAGTAATTTTATTTTGTTTAAATAAATGTTATTTATTATTTTATAAAGAATATAATATGATATGTTATATTAGATTATAATTTAATATAATACAATATATTATAATGTCAATATATTGTATTATGTTATAGTATGATAATTGTAATGTAATACTAATAATAATAGTATGATTACGGTATGGTGTGTTGTATATGCATTTGGTATTGGTGGCGTTGTAATGTAACACAGTATAATACTGCCAATGATAATGTGATTTAATAATTATATCGTAATATTATAATTTGTATATTTGTATTACATGCAATATTGCTAACAATATTGCGATATGTTGTAGTGCAATATGATGTGTAGTGCTGATGTTGTGCTATGACAGTAATGTTATTTGTTGTTTTTTCAGTTTAGCCACCCCGGCAATATTGTTATATGTACATTGTAAGCCACTCTGGCAGTATTGTTGTTTGCTGTAAGCCGCTCTGAGTCCCCTTCGGGGTTGAGAAGGGCGGCATATAAAAATAGTAAATAAATAAATAAATAAACTCCCAGAAATCACAGCCAGTTTACCAGCTGTTAGGATTTCTGGAAGTTGAAAGGCCAAAACATCTGAGGTTGAGAACCACTGTGCTATGGGAATCTATATCTAGAGTCAAATGATCATCTGTAGTTTTTGCTCAAGCCTTAGTTACTTTTTTAAAATATGCCTTTCTTGTTACTTTATCCTGAGTGAATTATTATGATAGTATAATTTCCCTAAAATTAAACTTGTAACAATTAGTGAAGAGATCAAATAAGACAATTAAACTACTTTCCAAACTGCTTGAAAGTCACTGCCTAGACTAGACTTGTCCAAGCCATAGCTCAGCATAGATATGACTGTGGCCAAACATAAAATCCTACACTTACTTAAAACATAATGAGATTTTGTTTTGTTTTGTTATTCAATTGCGCAATTCTTGAGTGCAAACTTTGTCAATGACAACTTTTAGAATAAAACAAATGTTTTAAAGTTTTATTACTTAGTGCATTTTTATATCAGTGATTGCAAACTTGTGATCTGCTTGACAAGTTTAAAATACCCTCTTAATAAGGTGGCAGATAATTAGTAGAGATGTGTGCAGAATTCGTTTGTACTGTTTCTACCGTTTGTCTCATGTCTCCCGTTTACTCTAGAGTGGAAACAGTATGTGCCAGGTAATAAGAACATACACCGGGAGGGGAAACCAGTGGGTGGGAAGCCCTCTGCTCCTTCATAATGGTCCAATTTTTGAGGCCCTGAACCGAAAGAAAAAAAACCCTCCTGATTTTGGGAGGCTAACAAAAAAAAATGGATCGGGCCCCCAATGAAAGCCAGGACATGAAACGGGTCAAGATTTATCCTGAATGCACATGTCTAATAATTAGGATTATTAAGGAAATTTTCATGTCAGTAGAAGCAGAGATAATGAAAACTATGTATATTATTGTTGTTGTTATTGTTGTTATTATGCTCACCAGCTGTCGTTAGTTTTCCTGCATTTTATGTGTGGCCCAAGACAATTCTTCTCCTTCTTCCAATGTGACCCAGGGAACCCAAAAGATTGGACATCCCTGGTCTAGACTATATCCACCATAATCTCCAACTAAAATTCATAGAAGTTGTACTTAAATTAATCTGGGGGCGCCAAGATTGACAGTTCTGCTTTAAGGAATAGAGCAGATGAGACACAACCTCTGGAATATTTGAAGATAGGTCTTCCATATTTAAACTCAATTATCTTCTCTCTCTCTCTCTCTCTCTCTCTCTCTCTCTCTCTCTCTCTCTCTCTCTCTCTCGTAGTGAAAAAATGTTCTGTATACCCTGAGAGGGAAGTGTCAGCAAAGCTTACCTTATTCTTCTCAGAATGATCTGCAATTGTTTTTAGATGCCCCACAAGGAATTTCAGAGTCTCAAAATAATGGACTGGTAAATCCCGAATCTGAAGTAGAAACAGAAAAAACAGTAAAAACTGATTAAATTTTCAGCCTTTCATGCAAAATAAGATTATTCTTTCAGCCCTGTTCTGTTCCTTTTATTCTAATTTTTCTTTAAAACTCTCCATAATTTATTGGCATATGAATTATATCACAATGGTATATTAAAAGCATACAGGAATGCTTCCACTCCTCTTCCTTCCTCAAAAGTTTGCAAATTGTTATGTTGACTTTCATTTGTTCCCCCAAAGATATTTCCTTATTTGTTATGATTTTAATCAATGTGTTATGTTTTTAATTTGTTCTAAATGTTATTTTTATGATATTGTTGTAAACTGCCCCGAATCGCCTTCGGGCTGAGAGGGAGCGGTATGCAAATGTGCTAAATAAATAAATAAATAAACAACATGGCAGCATCTATGCACAATTACTCTCACAAGAACCTTGAGCAGCAGAGCAATAGAGCTCCAGGTTCTCATGGAAATTATGTTTTTCTCCATCTTGTTGTAATACTTCCTTCACAATATTTCCTTCACAATATGATGTTGTCAAAAGATTTCATAGCTGTAATCACTGGGTTGCTGTGAGTTTTCCGGGCTGTCTAGCCATGTTGGTGCTTCTCGACCTCACCGCAGCATTCGACACAGTGGACCACGACCTGCTAATACAACGTCTAGCTGCTATTGGAGTCCAAGGAGTGAACCTTAAATGGTTTGAGTCATTCATCAGGGGCCATAGCCAAAAAGTAGAATGGGAAGGCCAGGCATCCGAGACATCTCCCCTCCAATACGGAGTACCACAGGAGCTATCCTCTCTCCAGTACTATTTAACATCTATGTGCAACCACTGGCTGAGTTGGTGAGGAGTTTCGGCTTAGAATGTTACCAGTATGCCAACGATACTCAGCTCCTTTTGCATCTAGAACCTGGGAGAACAACAATTCCTTATAACTTCTCCTTGTGTTTGGAAGCTGTGACAGGCTGGCTGCGCATGAGCAGACTCAAGGTGAACCCTGCCAAAACTGAAATCCTATGGCCTGGTCGGCCCCTAGAACTGGCCTCCCCTCTGCTCACCTTTGAAGGTGAACCATTAGCCCCGTCTGCTACGGAGAAGAGCCTCGGTGTCCTGCTGGATTCCTGGTTGACAATGGAAGCTCAGATTTCTGCCATCAGTCAGATTTCTACCATCCCTGCCAGGCAGGCAGCTGGTAATCCACGCTTGCACAGTTACCTCAAGGCTGGATTATTGTAATGCATTCAGTGACATGCTGGTCCAAACGCAGCTGCCAGACTACTCAGTGACACGGTGGTCCAAGAGCCTCCATTGGCTCCCAGACTATACCTGACTTTGACCTTTAGGTCATTCTCCCAAGAAAATACCTCAAAACTTGGCTCTTCATCAAAGCAGTTTTAAACTGTGTTTTATTGTTGATATGCTTGTTGTTTTATTGCTATGTAAGTCATTCTGAGCACTCCGTCAAAGTGTGTTTTATTGTTGATAGCTTGTTGTTTTACTCATCAAATAATAAATTGAAATGAAATGAAATGAAATGTTCCAGAAGCATTATCTCCTGATGTTTCGCCCACATCTATGGCAGGCATCCTCAGAGTATGTGAGGTCTGTTGGAAACTAGGTAAATGAGGTTTATATATCTGTGGAATGGTCAATTACAACAATCACACTTGCATCAAGGTCTTCTCACACCTGGACTTCTTTATCATTTATAATGCACAAATTTTGCCATCAGGTTGTCAACATTCTCCCCCCCCCCTTAATAATGATGTTATATATGAATTACCTACATTTTGGTCGAGGTCCTATATTGGAGCATATAACTCCACCCTTGAGGTTCTCGCTGCTTTCCAAAGGCAAAGGAACATACAATACAACCCATGAAATTGGGGGTGTACTCATACAAGGAGTGCATCCTTTAGATATGTTTAATGTATTGTTGAATTCTTTCATGGCCGAAATCATATAGCATGAAAAACCTACAACAACCCAGTGCACCCTATTTTTCCCCAGAGAGTGAAGAGAGAAGAGCAGCTGCATCTTAATCATGTGAATAGGTTTGGGGATGGAGCCTAAGAGCAAGAAAACATCCAAAGTGGAACACGGCAAATTAGCTGCATTGCAGCAGATACATGTCACTAACAGGATATTGGTCTTTAATTGTACGGACTCAGAAATGGTTAGATATTGACACCATGTAGCCATACACTCCAAACACACCCAATCTTATTTGATTTTGGAAACTAAGCTGCTTAGGCCCTGGTTATTACTTGGAAGGGAGATCAACAGGTGAAATTAGAAAAAAAATATTGTCTGAAAGTCGGCTGTCTGCCTTGACAGTACTGAACTTGATGGACCAACGGTATGTTAATTATAAACAATCTTCCTATGCTTTAACCTAAAACAAAATATGGAGAAAACCAATTCAAATCCTTATATATTTTGCAGAAAGATTAAAGGCTGCCTGTATAGCTTTTTTGGGGATGCCTGCAGCAGCTTTTATTAATAAAATAACATAGACACGTGTTTTTCCTTAACACTTCACTCTTATACCTATATAAAATATATAAAAATAGTGTGGAGAGAAGATGGGATTAAGGCAGTCTTCCTCCACTCGGCAGGCCTCACATTCCAAATGTCTGAGATAAAATGAAAGGGAACACACTCTTTTCTCATCTGCTGGATAGACTGATGTTACACTGGATTTGTCTCTCCATATTTTTTTCTGTTAGTACAACTACAGGTTCCTTTCATGGCTGGCACCCTCTTCTTCCATTTTAACAACACCAGATCTTTAGTCATCCCTACTTGACATGAATGCACCGGGAATGTGGCGCAGCTGGCTGGGGGTCAGCTGCATAAGATCTCTACTGACCAGAAGGTCATGAGTTCGAGGCCTGCCCGGGTCGAGGTGGGCTCTCAACCTATTGTGTAGCCTGATGTCGACCTTTGCAACCCGAAAGACAGTTGCATCTGTCAAGTAGGAAATTAAGGTACCACTTACTGGGGAGGCTAAATTTAACTGATTTACGAGGCCATAAAATAGATCTCCAGAAAACATGCTGAGGAATGAAGGAGTGCGACAGCTCCCCCTGGTGGCCAGATGTTAAACTGCCTCTGTCTGTCTTGAGTGTTTGTGTGTCTAAATGTAATGTGTACATTGTAATCCACCCTGAGTCCCCTGCAAGGTGAGAAGGGCAGAATAGAAATGAAGTAAATAAATAAAAATTAAAAAATTAAAAATGTACGGCATCTCTTGGTACTTCATTCAATGATATATTCTGGTATTTGTAGCTTACAGATCTTTTAAAACGATAGCTCCATATTTTATTTATCATGTCAGAAGCGAGTTGAGGGTACAGTTATAATGTATTTTAAAACACAAACGAAGTTAAAAACTTGGCATTGTACTAAGTGTCCTTTGACCAGAAGCTGGCCACTTGGAAGTGGGTCTGTTGTCGCTGTAAGAAGGTCCTCAATTGTGCATGTGGCAGGGCTCAGACTGCATTGCAGTAAGTGGTCTGTGGTTTGCTCTTCTCCACACTTGCATGTCATGGACTCCACATTGAGCCTGCATTTCTGAACATTGGCTCTGCACCTCGTGGTGACAGAGCGCAGTCTGTTCAGCACCTTCCAAGTCACCCAGTCTTCTGTGTGCCCAGGGAGGAGTCTCTCATCCGATATCAGCCACGGATTGAGGTTCTAGGTTTTCACCTGCCACTTTTGGACTCTTGCTTGCTGAGGTATTCCTAGGAGTATCTCTGTAGATCTTAGAAAGGTATGTCTTGATTTAAGACGTTGGCATGCTGGCTGATATCCGAACAGGGGATGAGCCGGATATGTCACTGCCTTGGTTTTTCCATTATTGGCTGCTACTTCCCATGGTGCAATACTAGCTAAACAGTGTAATTTCTCCAGTGGTGTGGGGCATAGTCATCCTGTGATAATATGGCATGTCCCATTAAGAGCCACATCCAATGTTTTAATGTAGTGAGATGTATTCCACACTGGGCTAGTGTATTGAGCAGCAGAGTAGCAAAACGCAAGGGCAGATGTTTTCAGTGTCTGGTTGTGATACCCAGGTTGTGCCAGTCAGCTTTCATATATTATTTCTAGCACCTACTTTTTGCTTGATATTCAAGCAGTGCTTCTTGTAAGTCAGAGCACGGTCCAGAGTAACTCCCAGGTATTTTGGTGTGCTGCAATGCTCCAGTGGGATTTCTTCCCAGGTAATCCTCAGAGCTCGGGATGCTTGTCTGTTCTTAAGGTGAAAAGCATCTGTGTTTTAGATGGATTAGGTATCAACTTACTTACTTACTTATGGCTACAGATATGGGAGTTGCACAGTATGCACCATGTGAACATATTCTTCCCAAAAGTGTTGAACAGTGTTTTGTATTGGGTTGCTGTGATATGCTCTGTTTAGGTTGGTTCATCAGGTGCTCTGCTATGGCTGACTTCTTAGGTTGAATTAGTCTCATGTGCTTTGTGTTCATTTGAAATAAATCCATTTTCTATGCCCACATTTCAATCAGTATCCATCAATATGAGGATTCTGAAGTCACATAGACAGCATGGAAAGTGTTTTCACTGAAACTGGATTTGTCACACATTCCCATCCTACCACTCAAGGCTTGTCACACAAGGCAAAAGAAGAGGCACGTGTATTTCTCTCTTAGGTCATAAAGGAAAAAAGCATTTACCAAGGGGGACATTTCCTCTTCCAAAAGTACATACCAGTTTGCGCAAAGTCTTCATCCTTTCGCTGGCATCTTCAATCCGGTTAGCTTCAATAAAGTCATTGTATTTATCTTTTAAAAAAGAAAAAAAGGACATCCATGACTGAAAGTCCACATAACTACAGAAAAGTAGTTATTATGAGAAGCGGGCAGGTCTAAAACCATGGTGCAAAGGCAGGAACAGCACCGGAAATGGCATATTCCGGCAAATTGGGACCTTGAAAGATCCTTAGAATGAGCTTCGAAGAATGAGCCCTATTAATCTAATTTCAGTGCTGGAAAAGTGGGAATAATCAATTCCACTCAGGATATCTGAAGAGCAATTTTATTTATTTATTTATTATTCGTATTTATATACCGCTCCATTCCCTTAGGCTCGGGGCTGTTTATATACATAAAACAGGCAATAACAATAAAACAACTTTAACACTATACATTAAAACACTATTAGCTACTAACAACTGTCCCAATTTATCACAGCACTATTGGTGGTGCTGGCTTAGGCTTTAGAAAGCCGATATCTTGGTGGTAATTGTTGAGATGTGCTGTTCTAGTAAAAAAAAAAGCCTAATTAATATATTACAGAAACCCCTGCAATTTCTTTGGCAGCATCTACCAGAAGATAGAGCATAGCATGACACCCTCATGTTCAGTCATCTTGCATAAGTGGCAGCCAGCAAGATGGAGATAGAGGCAAGGAAAATCAAAGCATGGTGGTATCACTCCACATGCCATTATTTGCTACATATTGTCACAAAGATGTGAGACTGAGACATTTATTTATTTATTTATACATCAAACTTGTATACCGCCACTCCCCGAAGGCTCGGAGTGGTTTACAAAAGTTTGAGTGGCCCAGCGGCCCCAACAAACAACACAATATACAATAGACATGGTTAAAAAACAAGGATGGGGGGGGGGAAGAGGGGGGGAGGAGTCAGCAGCGGAACCCACTAGGGTGCCCCCCTGCCGTCGAAAGAGGGCAGGCGGGGCACTCCCAGCAGGATTGCTGGTACCAGGGCGCTGGTGGTGGGCGGGGGCCATCGTCTCCCCCATGGGAGTCCGCATGGATAGGCTGCTCTCCTGTATCCCCAACAATGGCTTGTTTATATCTAAACTTAGAGAACAAAATGCAGTAAACATAAGAAACAACCAAAAAAACCTTCAAATTAAAAAAGGTATCCATGGGATACCAGTGGTTCTCAACCTGTGGATCCCCGGATGTTTTGGCCTTCAACTCCCATAAATCCCCACAGCTGGTAAACTGACTGGGATTTCTGGGAGTTGCATGCCAAAACACTGGGAGCCCACAGGCTGAGAACCAGTGATCTAAGGGGTATTTGTCCAACCGCAGTTTAGAAGACCCAGAGTGTCTTTGCCCATCCCTATCTTAAAGTAAAGACTAATTTAGGTTTATATTTGTAATTTAGGCTTGTTAAGCTGAAAAGAGACTGAAGCATGTTGATATGTAGACATTCTTGCACCTTGGAGGACACTGAATGACCTTTTCTCTTTTTCTTCTACTGCTAGAGCCCATCCACCTCATTTAAAGACAACGATCTTGCTTGCAGTAGGAAAAGAAAAGCAAGGCATCTAAGGTGTCGCTTCTTAAACTGTGGGTCCCAACCCCAAATGGAGTCCCCTGAGCTCAATGTTGGGGTTTCAAGAAATTTGGAAACAGTAAAAGTTTTCTGAAATGTAACTGTTTTACACATTTCCATGAATCTGTTGTGTAGAGTTAAGTAGTCTCTGAAGAAGATGCTTCAGCTGTACTTCATAAAAAGGAAAATCAGCCTGTTTAGCAAGCCCTGCAAATGCTTGTTTGTTATCAGGAAATGTTTGATTTTTGTATCTATTCTATATGCCTATACACCTGGACTCCTGTAAAAATTTCTTAGGCCAAAGGGGTCCATGAATGGAAAAGTCTAATAAGCTTTGGTCTAAGACAATAAGTGAGAGAGTAAAGAGACATCCATAATAGTGAAGGCAACTGGAACAGCCCTTCTGAGAACTCTGTTAGCCTTTACATTGTCCCTGTTTTCCCAATGTCTGTCTCTGCACTGCAAATTCATCCTTTGCCCAGAATTCCAAAAACCTATATACCTCAACATCCAAAATTATCCTCATGTGTGACACTTTTGTTTTCTGATGGTTCAATGGACACAAATGTAAATGCATAAATTATTAAAAATGGATAAAAGTACCTTCAGATCATGTTTATAAGGTATACATGAAACATAAACACTGGTACATGTTGCATTTAGACTTGGATCCCATCTCCAAGTTATCTCATTGTATATCTTTATGCAAATAGATGTATTTTAAAAAATAAATTTAAAATCCAAAATATAGTCCCAAGAATTTCGGATAAGGGAAAGTCAGCCTCTACTTAGATCAATTTGTTATTTAACATCTATAGGCGACAGCTCGCTCGCTCAGCTGGTACGTAGCTTTGGGTTTGAGTGTCATCAGTACACTGATGACACTCAGCTCATTCTGAGGATGGAAGGCCGACCGGATTCCATACCCAATAATTTCCATCTGTGTCTTGAAGCCGTTACTGGATGGCTGCGAGCCAACAGGTTGAAGGTGAATCTGGCGAAGATGGAGATCCTTTGGCTGGGTCGTCCGGGCGATAGGGAAATCCAACTGCCAACCCTGGATGGCGAGGCATTACCATTCCCATACGGATGACCCATGCATCATATGATTGATTGTTCTTTTTGGATCAGCTCCAGTGTCTTTTATTGTTCTTCACAAGTACACCCCACTGTTGTTGTTGAGGCATTATGCCCGTCATCATCAGTTAAAAGCCTTGGTGTCCATTTGGACCCTCTGCTGTCAATGGAGACCCAAATCTTCACTGTCAGCAGAATCGCGTTCTTCCACCTGTGACAGGTGAAGCGTTTGGCCCCCTATCTGTCTCGGAACCACCTAGCCACGGTAATCCAAGCCACAGTCATCTCAAGACTTGACTACTGTAACGCTCTTTACATTGGCCTACCCTTGACTGCGATCCAGAAACTTAAGCTAGTGCAGAATGATGCAGCCCGGCAGCTCGCGGGGGAGCCCGCCACCTGCCATATAACTCTGACTCTGCGCGACCTGCACTGGCTGCCAGTCGAATTCCGGATTACCTTCAAGGTGTTAGTTCTTACTTTCAAGGCCTTATATCGCCTGATTCCATATAACCCCCCGAGATCACTACGCTCAGAAGACTTGAATCTTCTTACCATTCTCAGTGTAAAATCCTTCCATTTGACATCTACCAGGCGAAGAGCCTTTTCTATCATCACTCCAACTTTGTGGAACGCTCTGCCACCAGAGACACGGGCTCTGCGAAATTTGAACAGCTTTCGCAGAGCGTGTAAGACACACTTATTTAGGCAACCGTTTGAAGGTTTGTGATCCTCATCTGTGTTTTATATTGTTTTATTGTGTTTTTACTGTTTTATTGTTGTTATTTACTCATGTATTCGTATACCATGCTGTATACGAGTGGCTGGGAGTGGCGGTCTACAAATCCAATAAATAAATAAATAAAATTTCATTTTCTAGCTGTCAAATGCTGACAGAAGAGAGGCATGGGCTGATATCAACCCAGTGAACTGGAAGAACAATACTTGGCATGTTCCATCTATTTTGGTTTTTTTTTTCTATTTAACTGTTTGTTAGAGATATTTTAGAGAGAACAAAAAGGTATCAAGACATAATTACTCACCATCTGTAAACAGGGGTTCTGGAAGCTTCCGGAAAAAAGACTTCAAGAGACTACTTATGACGTTCAGGTCTTGCCACCTCTGTACATTGAAGGGGGAGAGAAAGAAATAATTCCAACCTGCATTCCAGATTTCTCCCTGAGATTTATAAATTATGTATTGCCAAAGGCTTTCATGGCCAGAATCACCGGGTTGTTGTGAGTTTTCCAGGGTGGAACATGGCCATACAGCTCAGAAAACTCACAACAACCCATTTATGAGTTAGATCAGAGACCATTACCTCAAAGTATCAACAAACCCCTTTTTGCTGCTCTAAGCTACTCTTCATTTTTGGTCATGCTGCCAAGGCCTTTGTATAAAAACCCTATTAATATAGATAGTCTGCTAAACTTTGTTACCAGATAATGATAGCTGTTCCTCATTAGCAGAAAACGTGTCTGAGTCGAAGTACATGCTGTAAAAATGCCACACTTGAGGGCAGAAAACTTACAACATGTGGCACTGGGCAGAGAATTCAGCTCCCAAGAGTCTCAATTAGCCTTTTCTTGAAAGAGGCAAGCTTTAAAGTTGCTAAGATATCCCTAAAAGGGTCTTAATAAAGTCCTCTGACACCTCAAACGCCAAAGACATGAATTGATAAGATTTCTAGTGGATAGGATGTGGCATTATCATTCTCATGGTAGTTAGAGCTAGTTAGAGGTTGGTGCTACTTAATTTTTTTCCCCCTACATACTGAGGGTGAATAACATAAGATGAGGTTTGACAACAAGCAGGGACAAACAGGGGCGGTCCTACAAGATAGGCCAAGTAGGCGGCCGCCTAGGGCGCCATCTGGGAAGGGGGCGCCATCCTGGCTGCATGGGGCGCCATCCTGGCCCTGCCGATGTTCCTCAGACAGTGCTGCAGCTGCCTGCTTTTTGACCCCAGCCTTGTGCGCTGCTTCTGGGCACGCGCGGAGGTTTTCATGCAGGCGCAGTTGCTCTGGAGCTGAAGTTGAGCGCAGGAGCAACTGCACATGCGCGAAAACCTCCGCGCATGCCCAGTAGCTCCCTTGCACAGAAGCCTGTAAGCAAAGCACTCCCTATCGGGCAGGCAGGGAGTGCTTCCTCTCCTTTGTCTCCATGGCGCGCGTTTTGCAGGGAAGGAGAAAAGAATCAGTGAAGGAAGTGTAAGTGAAGGAATGAATGAAGGGCTTTCCTCCTCCTCTTCCTCTGTGACCTCTTCTCTCCCTCCTTCCTTTCTTCGGCTCTATTTCTGTCTAGACCTGAGGGGTCTGAGGCTATGAGGAGTTTGTGGGAGTTGGAGGCCAAAACACTTAGAAGGAGGGAGGGAGGGCGGGCCCAAGTTTGCCCAGGCCGCGCTGCCTGAATTCGACCTCATTTGAACATTTTGGCTGTTTTTCTATTTACATTTACATTGGGATCCTAATTTTGGACTTATGGGAGACTCCTATGAATTATGAGTTGGGTGATAGGTAATATATTCTGATTTTGATGCATTTACATTGCATTTCTTGTTGATTTAGTAGAGGATAATTTTATTTAAATAAATAATTTTATTATTTTATAATAATAATATAATAGAATGTTACATTATATTATAATGTCAATATATTATAATATAATTATATTGTAATGTAGTATAATTATGATATAATATAGTATGAGTATGGTATAATATATTGTATATACATTGATCTTCTATATATATAAAGGAGACGTGGTCGTGCAAAGATTGATATGCACGGCCAAACCATAACCCCCCCAAACACAAATCCCACGACACACAATCCCCCAGACCACGAGGTACAGACATAACCCAAAAAAACCCACCTACCTAAAATGCAACCCCCCAAAAAACAGCCTCCGAAAACCGCCCATAGACTCCCATTATGCGCTGCCCGCAAGCGCTGGAGACAGGGAGAACCGCGCAGGCGCACAAGGCACCCCCCACTCCCCAAACCCACCAACACATCCCCTCACCTTCTCTCCCCACTCACCGGGACCTTCGCAGCCCGGCAGACGCTGCCCATGCGCGCCAGGGCGGGAGCCAGGCCCGGAGATCGCCGCACCGCCCTCCCCAGAACCACCTGGGAAGCTAGCGAAGAGGCCGCGGAAGAGCCGGCCACAACACCGCCCCACACCTCCTGAGTCCAGCCGCGGCCCCCGGGGCTCGCAGCCCCTCGACAACTCTGCAGGACGCTTAGAGGCACCACAGGAGCCAGGAACGGCGGCCGCACGTCCCCATCTCGGAACAGCCCGGGGTGCCGAACTACAGTTCCCACAAACCTCGCGGCCGAAAGCAGCCCACGCTGGGCTACTTCCGGCCGCTGAGGTTTCTGGGAACTGTAGTTCGGCACACCGGGCTGTTCCGGGATGGGAAGGTGCGGCGCCGCTCCTGGCTCCTGTGCTTCCTCTTAGGCGTCCTCCAGCGTTGTCGAGGGGCTGTCAGCCCCGGGGCCGCGCCAGGACCCAGGAGGTGTGGCCGGTGTTGTGGCTGGCTCTTCCGCGCCTCCTCGCGCTTCCCAGGTGGTCCCGGTGGCGCCCAAGCAGGCCAGGGCCGGCAACGGCAGGGAGACGGGCGAGGAGGCCGAGGCAGCAGAGGAGGAGGGGGCCACGACACAGGCCGCACCACCCGAGCGGAGAGAGAGAAGGTGAGTGATAGAGAGAGAATGAGAAAGACAGAGGGGGGTTGAAACACTAAGAGAGAGAAAGAGAGAGGAATATAAAGAGGGGGGAAAAAGAGAGAGAGAGAGAGAGAGAGGTATGAGAGACGGGGGGAATTACAGACTAAGACAGAGAGAGAAGGGGGAGAGAGAGTGAGACAGAGGGGGAAATATAGAGGGAGGGAGGGATTGATAGATAGGGATAGAGAGAGTGAGTGATAGATAGAGAAAGATTGGGTGATACAGACTGAGTGAGTACAGACAGATAGACACAGAGAAAGCAAGTGATACAGTGTGTGATGGAGAATAATATACAGAGAGACACACAGTGATAGATAAGGATAGGGATAGAGAGAGAGACAGACACAGGAAGTTATAGAGAGAGAGATAGGTAGATAAGGAGAGAGAAAGAGAGACACAGAGAGAGATAGACTGAGATAGACTGGGAGAAACACAGAGAGAGAGAGAGACATGGCCCACAGAACCCCGACCATGCATGATGGGACTTGCAGTACCACCATGGAAAATAGGATTTGTAGTACTTCAAAACCCATCATTCCCCACAGACCACTGTGGCCCAGAATAATACCAATAAAGACCCAACTTGGCACACCATGCCCCCCATGACCCACACTCCCAACCAACTGCAGTTCAGAGGAGGCCACACCGTGGATGATTGGACTTCCTCGCATCTCCTAAAAAGGGCACAGCAACGCGTGCCGGGTACAGCTAGTACAATATAATACTACTAATGGTATCGTGATATTATAATTGTATATTTGTTTTACATGGGGGTGGCAAAATAAT
The DNA here is from genome assembly GCA_030556195.1 of Anolis apletophallus. NCBI lineage: Eukaryota > Metazoa > Chordata > Lepidosauria > Squamata > Anolidae > Anolis > Anolis apletophallus. Next base: position 112,880,463 of record JARBWK010000008.1, read on the forward strand.
GTTTGGGGGGGGGGCACCAAAATAATGTTCGCCTACCATTTAAAATTACCTTAGACCGCCCCTGGGGACAAACAAAAGGCATGTCAATGCTGTCCTCACCTCATCTTGCAGGTTGATTTCTGCAGATCCTTTGTTGAGCTGATCCTGTAGACTGGACACCACAGCATTGTTTCCAGGGACCCGGTAGATGCCCATATATTCCAAGCCTTTGTCTTCCACCACCTTACAGCAGGCTTCCACAATCAGAGGGACCTTCTGCGGGAGGCAAAATGAACATTATTTTTTTCTGCAATCACTATATTTGTTTCTTTTAGATCTATATTGTATAGATATTGCACAAAACTCCTTATATCAGGGGTGTCAAACTAATGTTCATAAAGGGTCACATCAGCCTTATAGTTTCCTTCAAAGGGCCACTGAATCCATGAACAAAGAATCCATGGATCCAAGGATGCAGAGAGACAACTCTTCTCTCTCTCTCTCTCTCTTTCCATGTCTTTAATGATAGACCCAATTAGGAAATGACAGTTATAACCCAGGGAGAAAAATCGTGTTACATAGTGTTATCCGCGTGTGGACTGGGTATAATGGGAATCGCAACCCAACAGCACTTGAGGCTCTGAGGTTGGGAAAAGGTTAAAGGGCATTTTAAAGTCAGTCATCATATTCATACACCTTGTATATTTTTTCTCTTTCTTTTTTTATTTAATAATTTTTAATGTTCTCTTAAAATACATTAGTTTTCTTAAGTTTCATACATACATCAATACCTTCCATACTTTTATATTTCACACTTAATTCATTACAGCAACTCTCTCTCTCTCTCTCTCTCTCTCTCTCTCTCTCTCTCTCTATATATATATATATATATATATATATACTGTATATATAGTTATTTATTTATTTATTTGGACTTGTAGACCGCCACTCTCAAAGGCTCGGAGTGGTTTACAACACAACTCAGTAACAGACAATGGATAAAACATAGAATAAGCTATACATAAAGCTGTAGATAAAATATGTTTAAGTCACAGGGTTCCAAACACTTGTCTAAACAAATGCGTCTTGCAGGCTCGACGAAAAGAAGCCAAATTTCGTAGGGCCCGCATTTCTGATGGTAGCGCGTTCCAGAGGGCCGGGGCAATGATAGAGAAGGCCCTGCGTCGCGTCAAAGTCAGATGGAAAGACTTCACACTAGGAGTGACGAGAAGGTTCTGGTTTTCAGAACCGGGTGATCTCGGGGGGTTATATGGAATCAGGAGATCCCGTAGGTACACTGGCCCCAGACCATATAACGCCCTGAAAGTAAGAACTAATACCTTGAAAGTGATCCAGCATTCAATTGGCAGCCAGTGCAGGTGCTGCAGTATAGGTGTAATGTGGCAGCTCGCGGGCTCCCCCGCAAGGAGCCGGGCTGCAGTGTTCTGCACTAACTTAAGCTTCCGGATCAGAGTCAAAGGTAGGCCAATGTACAGAGCGTTACAGTAGTCAAGTCTTGAGATGACCGTAGCTTGGATTACCGTGGCTAGGTCGTTCCATGAGAGATAGGGAGCCAGACGCTTCGCCTGTCGCAGGTGGAAGAATGCGATTCTGCTGACATTGGAGATTTGAGCCTCCATCTTGTATATTATTTTATTCACCGCTATCCCCCCCCCCCCCCGAGCCACTTCAATTTACATTCTCCTTCCAAAATACCATTTCTTCTTGTGGAGATAACTTCCCATCTACTTCTTTTTAACCCTTTTCGATAAATTTACCCCAGACCTCATCGAAGTCATTTACCTTCCATACCCCCTTTCTAACTTTTAACCTACATGCCAATTTATCATGTATTGCTAATTTCCATAGTTTCTTTATACCATTCTTCGATTTGTATGTTTATCTTATCTTTCCAACTCCTTGCTATCAACAACCTTGCTGCAGTTAACATATTATTTATTGCATCCTTCTCTATTTTTCCCAGTTTCTTGACATTATATAATGACAACAATGCAATACTTGCACTTTTTTCCATCTTCATACCCATTATAGCTTCTATTTCTCTAAATACCTTCCCCCAAAATTCGTTTACATATTTACATTCCCACCACATATTTATTTATTTATTTGATTTAGTAGACCGCTCTCTCCGGAGCCCAGAGCGGTTTACAACAATTAAAACCAGATAAAAACAGATAAAACACATAAAATAGCATTCTAACCCACTAAACCCCGCTCCCAACAATAAAAACCCAGCAGATCGGTGACAATACAGGTGGCAAGACGCGGCAAGATGGCAGATTGCAGCGGCCTCCGTCAGGACCGAACGCCTGTCTGAATAGCCACGTCTTTACAGACTTGCGAAATGCTATCAAGCCCAATAGGGCTCGCGTCTCCTCGGGCAGCGTGTTCCAGAGGCTCGGCGCAGCCACTGTGAATGCCCTCTGCCGCGTACTCGACAATCGGTAGGTCTTAATACCAGGCACCCCTAGTAGAGTGAGCCCCTCGGAACGCAGTGATCTTCTGGGCACATATGGGGTAAGCCGCTCCTTCAGGTACACTGGCCCCAAACCATATAAGGCCTTGAAAGTTAGAACTAACACCTTGAAGACGACCCGGAATTCAATAGGAAGCCAGTGCAGTTCGCGCAGAAGTGGGGTCACATGGGCAGATCTTGGAGCTCCTGCACCAGCTTAAGTTTCCGGATTGCCGACAGGGGTAGGCCAATGTACAGTGCATTACAGTAGTCGAGCCTCGAGATGACCGTGGCTTGGATCACCGTATACATATATACATATGTATATATGTACCCACCTCCTGGCAACCTCTCCCAACAATTTTTGTGGCGTTTATAAACCTTGTATCTAAATTCAAACACCACTATCCTGACTAAACACACCAAAGTACAGGCTTTCAGATGTTTCTGTATCACAACTCCCATCAGCTTTAGTTATGATGTGTAAGGATGAGGAATATAGGAATTGTAGGCCAGGATCTGAACGTCCACATAAAATGTCATGGTGAACTGAATTCAGCCCACGGGCCTTGAGTTTTTCACACATGCCTTAGATGCACTTTAAGTGAAAAGTGCAAATAAAGGATCTTTGGAAAAGAGGGCATCAGGCAGATTGTCCTGTTTACCAAAGAATTAGGTAACACGACATTTTTCCACAAGCAGGGCATTTCATCCAAGTTCTACCTTGTTGTCAGGAGCTGGCTGGCAGTCTTCTAGCCTCACTCCAAAGGCCTTTGGAACAGGTTTCTTATTCTTCTTCATTATATTGATACCCCAAGGAGCTTTCTGATGAACATTGTCATCTGTGTATGATAAAAAAAAAGTTCAGTGGCTATGAAGAGAAAGTAGAGAAGGAGAAATAATAGTGCAATTCGATCAGGTGAAAAATTACCACCCAAGGTTCTGTGTAAGGACCAGGCTGTGGCGCAGCTAGTTAGTAGCCAGCACCTTTAAATCAGTACTGACCGAGAAGTCATGAGTTCGGAGCCAGCCTGGTCAGAGTGAGCTCCTAACCATTAATATTCTAGCTTGCTGTTGACCTATGCAGCCCGGAAGACAGTTACATCTGTCAAGTAGGAAATTTAGGTACTACTTCATGCGAGAAGGCTAATTTAAGTAATTTACGACACCATAAAACCTTCCAGTAGTGTGCATAAGAATTAGGAAGTACTCCATCAAAGGACTTGGTGTCACAAGTGGACAGTGAAGTGGTAGCTCCCCCTGTGGCCAGAATTGAGCATACCCTTATGAAGCCGGAAAACTGGAATGTTAAATTGCCTCTGTGTCTATATATGTTGCATGTCTAATGGCATTGAATGTTTGCCATGTATATGTGCATTGTGATCCACCCTGAGTCCCCTACGGGGTGAGAAGGGCAGAATATAAATACTGTAAATAAATAAATAAATAAATAAGCCAGGTTTATGCGGAAAGGTTTGGCAGGAAAATACCACTATGGTGGTTCCCTGTCATGAGAGGAGGAAGAGAAGGATGTAAGAGTAAAAAACAAACAGCCCCAACATGACATGGGAATGACACAAAGAATGAGAGATGAGATCTGGATTCATTTGGATGGAGCTAAACGAGCATATATATATTGGAGCCCTGAGTGGTGCAGTGGGCTAAACCGCTGAGCTGTTAAACTTGCTGACTGAAAGGTCACAGGTTCGAATTTGGGGAGTGGCGTGAGCTTCCGCTGTCAGCCCCAGATTCTGCCAACCTAGCAGTTCAATAGGTACCACTCTGGCGGGAAGGTAACAGCGCTCCATGCAGTCATGCCAGCCACATGACCTTGGATGTGTCTACGGACAATGCTGGTTCTTTGGCTTAGAAATGGAGATGAGCACCACACCCCAGAGTCAGACATGACTGGACTTAATGTCAGGGGAAAACCTTTACCTATATTCATATGATAATAGCTGCAGAAAAGGCCCTGCATCCGGTGGCTGCCAAGGTGGTATCTCTTTGTGGTGGAATCTCTATATTACTTCAGACCAACTGAAAAATTGCCTACTCTCTTATGTTCCTGTCTGGTTACGAAGGTAATCTTTGGAGGATATCCCTATTATGATAGGTAATTTCTCAATAGTGGCTCTTGATCTGCGGAATGCCTTCCCAAGGGGAATCCACCTGTTAGACAGATGGCACATACACATACATCCTCCATAATAAAAATTAAACTCTTGGTTAGACATGGGCAAACTTCAGCCCTTGACGTGTTTTGGACTTCAGCTCCCACAATTCCTAACAGCCCTCGAGGGCTGAAGTTTGCCCAAGTCTGCTCTAGGTACTCAATCCTCGATTCTTACTTTTATTTTTGCTCCTCCTATTTAATTTTTAATTCTCTAATTGCATCTCAAATTTGATTATATTATATCTCAAAGATATATACATTTAGATATATGAATATAGACACATACAAGGTGATTCACCCAAGACATTACCTCTTAGTGCATTGGCATCCTGTCTTGGGGAGCGAGGCGGGCCTGTTCCTAATTGCTTCTGTAATTCCGACATCAACCCTGGGGTGCGAGGACCTTTTGGGGAAGAGTCTGGTTTGGTCCCAAAGGAGCTGCAAGGGGAGAACAACCAATGTACAAAGTTATGGGTTAGGTTTAACTGCCACCACCTTCAGTACAATATACTGACTTTAGTACCAACCGAAGCCAGAGATAATTTTCACTACTCTTTTGTGTTTAGGTGGACAATGATGAAAAAGTATGGCATATTCTGGGGTGACTGAGAAGCCAGAGAGATAACACAGCGGTAACAACAGCTGTGTTTGCAATCAGAAGGTTGCATGTTCGATTCCCGGGCTGGTCTGGACACCCAGCTGTGAGCCCTGTCCACTGTCCACCAACAGTTCGAAAACAGTCCAGCTGTGAATAGATGAACTGGGAACCGCCAAGCGGGGAAGGATGTTTACAAGAAAGGACTTTACAATGCCTGAATAAAAAGAAAGATCGGAAGGTGGAAGGTGGAAACAGAGGCTCTCCGTCATGAGGATGAAGCAACAGCACCACCCTTGTGACGTTGTGACGTAATGAAGCAATCGCACCCTGTGACGCAGCCAGAAGAAGAAAATATCCTTCTAAGTTGTACTTGTTGTATGTAATTGTATGTAAACCAGCAGGGATTGTCTGCTGTATGTGTAATGTAATGCGCTCTGAGTCCCCTTCGGGGTGAGAAGAGCAGAATATAAATAAAGTGTAAGAATGTAATGACTGGTACATATAATACTACAGTATGTTACACAATTTTTGTTCCTGGGTTATAAATGTCATTTCTTAATTGGTTCTAACATAAAAACATGGAAAAAGCTTATTGAACTGCAAAAACTTTGTTTTTGCAGGACATCCTGCAGCACATTTCGCTATATTCTCCCTTGCGTTCCGAAGAGCCTGCAAAACAACTTTATTTCGGCAGGCTTTCAATCTAAACAGATCCAATGCAACTAGTGTACTAGGGTGACTGTTTGATTGTTGGTTTTAGAATTGTTTTTACTGGGTTTTTTTAGTGTATTTTATTGTTAATGTTGCCTTATGCAAACCGCCCCGAGCCTGTTGGGATGGAGCGGTATGTAAAATTGAAGTAATAAAAAATAAATAAATAAATATAGTTTTTCAATGAATATGTCATTGAGTTTCAACCAACTCAACATAGTTTGTGGCAACCACAAAAACAAAGTTTCTGGAGTACAACAACCACTTTCAAAGTAAGGACTGTACAATGAAAAAGGAATAACACTTTCAAACCAGGAACAAAAATAAATAAATTTGTAACCCACTGCACCAGCAATGTTTATTGTTACAACAAAACTCAGTGCTACAGTTCTGCCCCAGAGAACTATCAGAGCATTTTAAACACAGATTTGTGCAGTGGGGACTCTCTTTAAGAACTGCACTATCTGAAATTTTGAAGTTTGCACCATTACCATTCCAATGTCTTTAGAGATTATTCATAACACTGTTTTTGATCCTATCGATTGCTATGCTAGTAGTATGTTGTATGTGCATATGACTTGTAAGCCACTCTGAGTCCCCTTCGGGGTGAGAAGGGCAGCATAAAAATGTCATAAATAAATAAATATCTGGGGACTCTAATCTCGAAGGAGAACGAGCTGAAAAGTAGCCAACACCAAGGGAACCTGAAGGTGATACAACAGGAAAGTTACTAGGGTATAGCTTGACTCAACAAGAGTTAAGTGTAGTTGAGATGGAGACCAGACTAATGGGATTCTTTTCCTGGATACCAGAAATAGTGGGGCAAAAATGTATGTGAGAGTATAAAGCACACACATACAAAAGATGAAAATTGGTCTCTTCAGTACTAGGGAACCCTGATGAGCAGAAACTGAGCCTGATGAGATAGATAGATAGATAGATAGATATATTTGTAGTTTGGAATTTAGTAAAGGTAGAGGTTTTCCCTTGACATTACGATCTAGTTATGTCCGACTCTAGGGGGTGGTGCTCATCTCCATTTCTAAGCTGAAAAGCCAGCATTGTCAATAGACACCTCCTAGATCATGTGGCCTGCATAACTGCATGGAGCACTGTTACCTTCCCACCAAGGTGGTACCTACTGATCTACTCACACTTGCATGTTTTTAAACTGCTATGTTTGGCAGAAGCTGGGGCTAACAACAGGAGCTCACCCTGTCCTGCAAACCACCAATCTTTAGCAAGTTCAGTAGCTCAGCGGTTTAACCTGCTGTGCCACCACGGTCCCATGTTTGGAATTTTTTCTATATAAAAAAATGCATGTGGGCTTTTTGCATATGAAATGGCATTTTTCTGCAGAAAAAGGAGACCTGAACAGAACAGAAGCAGAACATTTTTGCACAGAAAGACATTTATGTTGATAAATCAAGTTTCCAGAACAGAATACATAATTTTTCTAAGGAGTTTATTTTCTGTCCAGAAAAAATGCCATTTTTATGGTTGCACAGAATAAGCCCTAAACTATGAATCCGTGCCCTGCTCACCCCACCCGCTCAATCGATATCTTGTGCAATGATTAATCGATTTGTCCCAAAGCAATGGGAAATTATTGTTTCCATTCAATGTTTGGTGTTTTGTCTTATGTCTGTTATAACAGGCTGTGTTTTTTTCATTCAATTTTAGTTTGTTACATTATAATGTGTGTTTATATGTTGGGTTGTTTAAATGTTGTTAGTATGAATGCAATGTTGGTGTATTCTGGCATTGAATGTTTGCCTTTTATGTTTGGAATCCACCCTGAGTCCCTTCGGAGAGTTAGAGCGGAATATAAATAAAAAAAAATTAATATTATTATTATTATTCAATGACTTAGAATTTTCTATGAGTTTTCTCACAGTAAAGAGAAAAAAATATTGTTTGTCAAAGTAACATCGATGAAGATTTACATCCTTTGTGAGTGGCAGCCTATTGCCACGGACACTGGGATCAGAATGAAACCTATCCTAGTGGAAGAAGTTGCATTTCTGGAACAACCATGGCTATTCTAGAGGGGGGGAAAGACCCCAAAGGATGAAACGATGTATGATAAGACATTTACCTCACTTTCCTGTAATCATTTAGCTTCTTATTGATTAGTGCTTGGCTTGCAAACCCAGGGTCCTAAAGAAAAAAACAAAAATAAAGGGAGGGAGGAGAGATATAGAAACATTAACTGTCAGCTCATCAACATCACCAAAATTCAACCCAAACTCTATTTTCTCTTGCCTTCAGTGACTACCTTCTTTCCACCCCACTCCCACCCCCAAAGACTGAAGTGCAATTCAACCGCTCCTTGAACCACCTGTCTCCTTGATCCTTTGAAGTACATCCAATAAATATGTTTGGACAGTTCCAACAACCCTTTCATTTGCTTTTTCTTGGTTACAGGCTATAAAACCAATTTATATATTCCAACTGAAGTCAAGTGAAGAAACATGCGCTGCACAGAGTAAAAGGAGAAACATGGTCTCTTCCTTATTGTTCATAGGGAGGGTGTCAGTGTGTCCTGGCATTTGTTCAGGGAGCATTCAAAGTGCTAACTACAACTTCGTGGTCTGAAAATGTTACAAAGCTGGCATGACCGCTAACTCTGATGCTTGGGAAAATCTGGGAGCTGTAATCTAAGAAAGTGGCATTTCAAATTTTGGACTGCTCAATATATAAACAGTGCTAATATTTATTTATTTATTTATTTATTTATTTATTTATTTATTCGATTTCTACACTGCCACTCCCGGAGGCTCGGGGCGATTTACAGAAAAGTTTAATAAAACAATACCTGATAAAAACAGAGAGATTAAAAGATCCAACATCACTCAAAGGCCTGCCTGAATAAATGGGTCTAGCATGCTCTGCGAAAGGTGTCTAGGTTTCGCAGAGCCCAAGTCTCAGGCGGCAAAGCGTTCCATAACACCAGAGCAATGATGGAAAAAGCCCTTCGCCGAGTTGTCGTATTGCGGAAGGATCTCAAGCTGGGAGTGTCTAAGAGGTTCTGGTCCTCTGACCGTAGTGATCTCGGGGGATTATATGGGAACAAACGATCCTTTAGGTACACGGGCCCCAGAACATAAAAGACCTTGAAAGTAAGAACTAACACCTTGAAAGTAATCCGGAATTCGATTGGTAACTAGTGCAGGTCCTGAAGTATTGGTGTTATACGACAACTCACAGGCTCCCGTGAGAAGCCGGGCTGCGGCGTTCTGCACTAGTTTAAGTTTCCGGATCACAGTCAGGGGTAGGCCAATGTAAAGAGTGTTACAGTAGTCAAGTCATGAGATGACAGTGCCCTGGATCACTGTGGCTAAGTCATCCCGGGACAGATAGGGGGCCAGACGCTTCGCCTGTCGCAGGTGGGAAAACGCAGTTTTGCTGACAGTGGAGATTTGAGCCTCCATTGACAGCAGAGGATCCAAAAGGACTCCGAGGCTTTTTACTAATGGACGGGCGTAGTGCCTCGCCATAATAGTAACTAAAGGTCATAAATGCCCTAAAGCAGTGGTTCTCAACCTCGGGACCCCAGATTTTTTTGGCGTTCAACTCCCAGAAATCCTAACAGTTGGTAAACTGGCTGGAATTTCTGGGAGTTGTAGGCCAAAAACATCTGGGGACCCCAGGTTGAGAACCACTGCCCTAAAGGCACCAAATCAAAACTGTTCTTGGAAGCTAAGCAGGGTCAGCTCTGATTAGTATGTGGAACAGAGATTGCCGGTGAATACGAGGTGCTGTAGCCTGTATTTCAGAGAACGGAATTGATGAAACTACCCCTAAGAATTCCTTGCCTTAAAAAAAACTATGAACTTTATGGGATTGCCATAAATCAACATATAATGTCAAGGTATACAACACTAATTGAGTTTTGGTAGGTTGACCAACAGAGGGTGCTATAAGCCAACTGGTAAGGATTCTAATATCTAATGCAATAGCGCTCTGCTACAAGCCAACTATGATCTAAGTAAGTAAGGTTGCTCATAAAATCAGAAACTCTTTTTCTCCCTCTGGAATAATTTATTTCCAGATAATGGGGAACATCCCCCTGCCCCCAAAACACATACTTAGGCTGAACTCCACTTGCCCTTGTACTTCCCAATACTACAAAGCCCAAATACAGAATTTAAAAAAACAGCTTCATCAGTAAACAAAAGAGGGGTATTACACTTTACTCACTCAACAAATGGGCAATGAGTATCATCCAGTTAATTTCAAATTCCAGGAACATTTACCCATCCTGCCAACTCATCTAATCAGCTTCTCCATCCCTCCGAATTTAATGGTTTTCACTAACTATTCTCAGGAGCCACCATAACAAGTTAGAAAGCCCCGATGCATGGACATCTCGGATAGTGAAGGCAAACATTTAATCCTTCAGCTATTTTGGACTGCAACTTCCAAGAATGTGTGGGAATATGTAGGTCTTCCACTTGTAGTCTAACCTCATATGCATGTTGTTGGGTCAACAACAGAAGAACTGCAAGCACTGTCAGTGGATTCTTTGAAGATAGCTGCTTTTCAGGCAGAATTGTGGCTTTTCTCTTTCACAAGACAAGTTGCTGTCACTGCTACTCAACAGAAACTTCTGCCTTCTTACATGAAAGCCCTCCAAACAGCATACTTCTTTGGAACGCGTCCACTGGGTGGAGGCCATATTTCCATTCAGCTGTTGCAGCACCACAAAGTAGCTACAGATCCTTGTGTGCCATGGGAGATCTTTGGCTGCTCATACAGCAAAGCATGCTGCTAAAAGAAGGCTCACTGGGACTTCTTCAAGGCCCATTGATAGAAACAACAGAAGGCTGCTAACACAGCTGAGCTTGAAAAAGTTGGGGGCTACACGTCCAAGGACAGTGATCATGTTGAGTTGTTGTAAGTTTTTCGGGCTGTATGGCCAAGTTCCTGAAGCATTCTCTCCTGACATTTCGCCCACATCTAAGGCAGGCATCCTCAGAGGCAGGGGCGGTCTAAGGTAATTTTAAATGGTAGGCGAACATTATTTTGGCGACCCCCCCCAAAAAAACATTATTTTGCCGCCCCCCCATGTAAAACAAATATACAATTATAATATCACAATACCATTAGTAGTATTATATTGTATCAATGTATATACAATATATTATACCATACTCATACTATATTATATCATAATTATATTATACTACATTACAATATAATCATATTATAATATATTGACATTATAATATAATGTAACATTCTATTATATTATTATTATAAAATAATAAAATTATTTATTTAAATAAAATTATCCTCTACTAAATATTTTCATTACTCCTATAAAACTCAAATAACCCAAAATAAAGTAAAATAAAATATTATATATTACTATTTTGTACAATACCACTATACTGCAATATTGTTTGTAATATTACATGTAATATAAAATATATCATTATTCTATTGTTATATTGTATTTGTATTATACTGTATGACAATATTAAGCAGAACTGTATAATAATCAACAAGAAAGGCAATGTAAATGCATCAAAATCAGGATATGTTACCTACCACCCGACTCATAATTCATAGGAGTCTCCCATAAGTCCAAAATTAGGATCCCAATGTAAATGTAAATAGAAAAACAGCCTAATGTTCCAATGAGGTTGAATACAGGCAGCGCGGCCTGGGCAAACTTGGGCCCTCCCTCCCTCCCTCTAGGTGTTTTGGCCTCCAATTCCCACAACTCCTCAGAGCCTCAGGCCCCTCAGGTCTAGACAGAAATAGAGCCGAAGAAAGGAAGAAGGGAGAGAAGAGGTCACAGAGAAGGAGGAGGAAAGCCCTTCATTCATTCCTTCCCCGCAAACGCGCGCGCGGTGGAGACAAAGGGAGAGGGGAAGCACTCCCTGCCTGCCCGATAGGGAGTGCTTTGCTTACAGGCTTCTGCGCAAGGGAGCTCCTGCGCCCAACTTCAGCTCCGGAGCAACTGCGCCTGCGTGAAAACCTCCGCGCGTGCCCAGAAGCAGCGTCGGAGCGCACAAGGCCGGGGTCAAAAAGCAGGCAGCTGCAGCACTGTCTGAGGAACATCGGCAGGGCCAGGATGGCGCCCCATGTGGCCAGGATGGCGCCCCCTTCCCAGATGACGCCCTAGGCAGCCGCCTACTTGGCCTATCTTGTAGGACCGCCCCTGCTCAGAGGTTGTGAGGTCTGTTGGAAACTAGGAAAATTGGGTTTATATATCTGTGCAATATCCAGTGTGGGAGAAAGAACTCTTGTCTGTTGGAGGTAGGTGTGAATGTTTCAATTGGCCACCTTGATTAACATTTAATGTCCTAGCAGTTTTTAGGTGTGGCTTCTTACTGCCTGGGGGAATCCTGTATTGAGAGGCAATTTAGCTGTCCCTGGTTGTTTCTTGTCTGGAGTTCCCTGGTTTTTGAGTTTGTTCTTTATTTACTGTTCTGATTTTAGAGTTGTTTAATACTGATAGCCAGATTTTGTTCATTTTCATGGTTTCTTCCTTTCTGTTGAAATTGTCCACATGCTTGTTGATTTCAATGGCTTCTCAAGCCATACCTTAAACTGCTATGATAATAATAATAATAATAATAATAGGAGGGGCCGGGAGATTAGCACAGCGGTTAAAACAGCAGCTGTTAGCTGCAAGGTGTAGCTATAAAGATCCGAACGTGACAAGTTCGAATCCTGGGCTGACCTGGGCAAGTCAGCTGTAAGTCTGCCCTACCTAAGCAGATAAATTAGGTACCACATAAGCGGGGGAGGAATCCTAAAGGATTTTTTAAATTCAATAAATACTGAAGACGACTACCGGAAGAAGAATTCGGCTGGCTGGCTGGCAGGCTCTTCGTCAAAGAAGGAGGAGGTAGAAGGAGAATGGAATAACAGTGCCCCCTGTGACAGAATGGAGCAGCAGCACCCAGTGACGAATATAACAACAAACGAATATTACAACATTGCCCAGATAGAGATAGATAGATATTTATTTACGGTCGAAGACCAACATCCAACATTGCCCAGTTGGAGTCCAGGGGATCTTCCTGTTATATGTTATTGTATGTCTTGTACGTCTAATTTCGGCAGGGATTGTCTGCTGTATGTCTTCTGTAATCCGCACTGAGTCCCCTTCGGGGTAAGAAGTGCGGAATATAAATAAAGTGTATTTATTTATTTATTTATAATAACAACAACAACTTTATTTTATACCCCACCTCCATTTTCCCTAAGGCACTCGGGGCGGCTTACTAAATGCTAATCAAGGTGCCCAATTAAATGCTAATCAAGGTGCCCAATTAAGACATTCACACCTACCTCCAACAGACAAGAATTCTTTCTCCCACCCTGGACATTCCAGATATATAAACCCAATTTTCCTACTTTCCAACAGACCTCACAACCTTTGCCGATGCCTGCCATAGATGCAGGCAAAACGGCATGAGAGAATGCTCCTGGAACATGGCCATAGGGCCTGAAAAACTTACAAAAACCCAGAGATTCCAGCCATGAAAGCCTTTTGACAATTCAGAGATAATGTTGTCTGGGAGAATCTGGATGATGCGTTCCAAAAGGACAACCATTGCATGTTTTGTAACAGAGGCGCATTTGAAGAGCCAGTGGCCCCGAGAATCAGCCACTGCCAATTCTCACCTCGCCCTCGGCTTTGCTACTTTCCCTGATGACTTTAATCCAGGCCAGCATATCATCTCGATCCTCGGCCTGAAAGAGACATTCACAGAAGTCAGCGGTCGTCAGGCGAAAGACGTGCTTCCTCTTGGTGTCACTGTAGGAGATGTCTACCAGGCACGCTCGGATGCTGATTGGCTGCTGCTCCTCCTCACCTGGGGGCGGGGCTATGGCCACGGCCTCCCGCCGGTCCTTGCATAAGTATAGCGAGTGGACACGCAGAACAGCGAAGACCCGCTTCCACTGCCGGATGCCTCCGCCAACCTTCTGCAGAGGGATTTTGGGGGAAAGGGAGGACATGAATTGGGTGGGTGAAGTGACAAAGAAAGTAGAAAGACAGAGAGGGGAGGTGAAGACAAAGCATAGAGAGAACCAGTGAGAGAGGCAGCAAGGTTTGCGCATTTCGGCACCTGGTGCAAATCTTCCTCCATGGATGATTAGACACTAGTCTCAAAAGACAGTTCAGAACTGGTAACTATGGGTGCATCTACAGTATAGACATTGTTGGGTTTCCTCCCTGGACTGCACAAGTTTTTGTGTCAAGTTTCTAGTCCTCAATGAGTAGCTAGACCAGAGACAGGGCTAAGCTCAGGGATTCCTTTCCCCTACATTCCTATGCATGTTTACCTAAAGGGCCTTACCTTTTGTCTTCACGGCTAGCAACTGTCTCCTCCCCCTTTGATGACATAGTAATGAAATTTCTAAACTACCTTGGGAAGGCCACGCGGTCTCCACCATGTTGCTTCTGCTTTGCTTTCTCCCTGTGAGGATGCATTTTGCCCCTCTCTAGGCAAAATGTAGTTGCATGGTCTTTTTACCTTTTACCTTCTTTCGAAGATGAGATTAAGTAAGCTATTTAGCTTCAAACCCTTTTCTATCAAGAATGTATTTATTTTAATAGTGTTTACCTGCTTTTAATTTATTGTTCTGTTTATTGTTTTATATTGCTGTTATTTGTCATATTTGCGGCATCGAATTGTTGCCAGTGTCGCTCTGAGTCAGCCCCCGGGGGTTGAGAAGAGCAGGGTAGAAATGTTGTAAATAATAATAATAAATTTTACTAAAATTTACTAAAATTCTGACATTCCTGAGCCAGCCTAAAGAATAGAAGGCTATCCCTTCTCACTACACATAAGTTTCTGCTGAATTTACTCCTGGTACTCTGCTATATTCCGGAATTTCCCGAACTGAGGGTTATTTTTGAGCCCAACAGCTCAGATTCCCCAACAGAACTGATTCCACTTTACCAGCCATGGTTCAAAACTATGGAATCATGGGGGTTATAGTTCAACAGTGTCTTCTGACTTCTCAGCAAAGGAATCCTGGTGTTGCACCACATTCCCATGATTCCACAGCATTGAGCCATTATGGTTAAAGTGTTGCCAAACTGAATTAAACCGACAGTGTAGATGCACCTTATGTCAACTTGGACAGTTTTGCATTTGGCACCTCTTCTTCTGTATAATTTATAATTTATTTACTTATTTATTTATTATTAGGACTTGTATGCCGCCACTCCCCGAGGGCTCGGAGCGGCTCACAATCACATAAAACATGAAAACAGAGAGAATATGAATTAAAATTAAACAAGCTATAGTTGTCCACACTCAACAGTCATAAGCTAACCGGAAAAGATAGGTCTTGCAGGCCTTGCGAAAAGATGGTAGATCTTGCAAGGCCCGAACTTCACTTCCAAATCAATGGCACCACCGCAGAGAAGGCTCTGTGCCGGGTAGATGTTAAACGGATGGATTTGAAACTAGACACTTCGAGGAGGTTCAGTTTTTCAG
The DNA here is from genome assembly GCA_030556195.1 of Anolis apletophallus. Taxonomy (NCBI): domain Eukaryota; kingdom Metazoa; phylum Chordata; class Lepidosauria; order Squamata; family Anolidae; genus Anolis; species Anolis apletophallus. The sequence goes on from JARBWK010000008.1 coordinate 112,895,873, forward strand.
AGCGGAGTGACCTCTGGGGTTGGTAGGGGATGAGACGGTCCCTCAGAAACAACAGCCCCAAGACCATACAAGGCCTTGAAAGTTAACGCCATCACCTTGAAGGTGATCCGGTGCTTGACCGGAAGCCAGTGTAGCTGCTGTAGAATGGGAGTTATGTGACATCTCACTGGGGTTCCAGTGAGAAGTCGCGCAACGACGTTCTGGATGAGCTTAAGTTTCCGGATCACAGACAAGGGCAGGCCAATGTAAAGGGCCAAAAGTTCTCAAGATATTTCAAGGCAATATTCTTTTTAAAGTCTTGCCTAGAGATGCCAGAGTTTAATTGTGGAACATTCTGCACACCAATAATGCTATTGAGAATCTTTAAAATATTTAACACAATGTTCAAATTAGGTCCCCTGGTGGCGCAGCAGCTTAAATCGCTGAGCTGCTGAACTTGCTGACTGAAAGGTTAGTGGTTCGAATCCGGGGAGCAGGGTGAGCTCCTGCTGTTATGCCCAGCTTCTGCCAACCTAGCAGTTCGAAAACATGCAAATGTGAATGGATCAATAGATACCGCTTCTACAGAAAGGTAACGGTGCTCCATGCAGTCATGCTGGCCACATGACCTTAGAGGTGTCTACGGACAATGCCGGCTCTTTGGTTTAGAAATGGAGATGAGCACCACCCCCCCAGAGTCAGACACGACTTGATTTAATGGAAAACCTTTGCCTATGTTCAAATTAAAAGTGAAACAGGGTTTCTATAACTACAGTATTGTAAAGCAATAGTTACTTCTTCTTTGAGTTAAGTATTTTTCTTCTAAGGGTGAGCTTTGCGGAGTTCAGAATGTGTTGAGATATTTCAAACCTTTCTGTTTGTACTTTGGCTGAATGTAATCTTTAATTTAATCTTTTTGATAGATAACACTACCTTTTGAAACTCAAAAAAAAATAATTCAAACTAAGCACAGTGTATGTGTTTGCTTCATTGAGTGGCTGTCTTCTCAATAGCCTGGCTTCCACATAAAAGAAAAATCCAAAATCCATATTAGGGTACTATCTTTGGATTTTGTTTTACAGCCAACACAGCTGCTTCTCTGTTACATAAAAGTAAAGGACTGCCAAAACTGTAGGAGAACTACCTTTTCAACGATTACAAAGGAAGGGTTCCTGACACAAAGCTACCATTCTTTACTAAAAGAGAAAACTCTTTCTTCATCTTTGGAGAGTGGTATCTAGAACTGTACAGCCTTCCACATTATGCTTCAGAAGCAAAATTTTTATTTTTAAAGAAATCAAGACCTTATTACCAACATTGAAAATCCATTATTTTAAATATATACTGCAAATCTGTCAATTGTGTTAGACGCCGAGACCCCTTAATACAGTTCTTCATGTTGTGGTGACCCCCAACCATAACATTATTTTCATTGCTACTTCATAACCGTGCTTCATTTTGCTACTGTTATGAATTGTAATGTAAACTTCTGATATGCAGGATGTATTTTCATTCACCGGATCAAATACCCGATACGCTCAAATTTGATTTTGTCATTTTGGAATTGTAGCTGCTGTGATTTCTAGCTACCCTAAAATCAAAGAGCATTCTGAACTCCACCAATCATGAAATTGAACCAAACTTAGCACACAGAACTCCCATGACCCACAGAAAATACTGAAAGGGTTTTGTGGGCATTGACCTTGAGTTTTAGAGTTGTAGTTCGCCTACATCCAGAGAGCACTCTCGACTCAAACAATGATGAATCTGGACCTAACTTTGCATGAATATTCAATATTCCCAATGTGAACACTGGTGGAGTTTGCGGAAAATAGATCTTGACATTTATTTATTTATTTATTTATTATTTCCATTTCTATACCGCCCTTCCCCGTAGGCTCGGGGCGGTTTACATAGCTTTAAAAACACAATTGTAACATACAACAATAAAAAGTAGTTTAAAACAGATTTCCGACTAACACAAGAGAGTCAACATGAGTTATCGGAGGCCACCAGGTTAAAAGCCTGCCTGAAAAGCGTTGTTTTGCAGGCCCTCCAAAAAGAGGATAATTCTCTGAGAGCCCGAACATCCTCCGGTAAGGCGTTCCAAAGGGTCGGGGCGACCACTGAAAAAACTCTCTGTCTAGTGGAGGACAAATGGAAGGTCCGGATAGAGGGAACTACAAGGAGTTGTAGTTGCTGGGATTTACAGTTCACCTACAATCAATGAGCCCCACCAACAATAGAAGTGGGCCAAACTTCCCACACAGAACCCCATTACCAACAAAAAATACTGGAGGGATTTGGGAGAAATTGAGAGTGATTGGGGGGAGGGGTGTAGTTCACCTACACCCGGAGAGCACTGTTAACCCAAACAATGATGGATTTTGACAAATTTGGCGCAAATACCTGATACGCTGAAATTTGAATACTGGTGGAATTGGGAAGGATTAATTTTGTCATTTTGGAGTTGTAGTTGCTGGGATTTATTGTTAATCTACAAAGAAGACTCTGAACCCAGCCCACAATGGATCTGCACCAAACTTGGCATACTACCTACATGGCCAACATTGAAAACTGGTAGGGTTGAGGAAGCTGGTGGTCTTTGATGACCCCTCTGGCACCCCCTTGAGACCTTCCCCCCTCAGGGGTCCCGACCCCCAGGTTGAGAAACATTGTGTTAGAGTCACTCACCTGTGCTTTCACACTGAAAAAAAGCATGGAATAAATTTAAATTAAGAGTCAAACTAGACATGACACAAGCTGGCCATGTACCTGCACTGGGATTTTTGCAAGTGAACAAAAAGAGAGATGTGCAATTGAAAATCCATTAAGAGTGAAGCAAGGATTGATGGGCCCTTTCCCCATTTCCAAAACAGAAAAAAGGGGGGGGGGCTTACTGCAACAACTGGTGAAAAAAGGATATGAGCTCAAAGCTACTGAAAAAATGGAGATAGTGTATCTCCCAATTTATGAATAAATAGGTTACCTAGTCTCTATGAGGGAAATAAAACTATAAATGTATCGAATCATTGGGTTTGATCTTTGTATGTTAGCAAAGTACATATTTGCGAAGCAATATAAGTTACCTTTGGTACCTCGGAATAAAGTGTTGATGAACTCTAAATGGATGTCGTGTGCAATGTCCAGTATAATCCGAATTGGCGGCAGGAGAAACAATCTCTGGTATAATCCAATGGTATTTATTTATTTATTTATTTATTATTCAGTTTTATATTCCGATCCTCCCTGCAGGCTCGGGGCGGATCACAGCAACAATAAAACACATAATAATCATGCACACGGCATCCATTTACAGTTTGTCAACGCTTTATTCCGAGGTACCAAAGATAACTTGTATTGTTTCGCGTATATGTACTTTGCTAACATACAAAGACTCAATCTATTTGAAGGTTTGAAAATGAAGTTGGATGGAAACATTTAATGCGGATTATATGAAACTTTTCCATTTGACCTATGCAGAAACAAGAACTTCTAATTCATGTGCACTAATTACCAGGTTAATGGTTTGTGTGATTCAATTTGTATGCACCTCGTGAATTTTAGGATATGTTTAATAGAAGCGTTTATTGCATTGTATACGTGAATGGATTATAAGTTGGTTTAATATCAAACCCAGTGATTCGATACATTTATAGCTTTATTTCCCTCATAGACACTAGGTAATTGGGAGATACACTATCTCCATTTTTTCAGTAGCTTTGAGCTCATATCCTTTTTTCACCCTTTCCCCATTTCTATTCTAATTACCTCTCCTCAGACATTTTCAGTCCTTACAAAAAATACCTTTTAGTCTTACAAATCACCAGGAAAACAACTGAGAGCAACGCATTTTGCAAAGAGAAGTGCTACTTGTTTGTATCAGTAATGCAACCTATGTTCACCTTCTCAACGAAGCAATCCATGCATTTACCTGGAAGAATAATGTTGTGTTACGATACTGCTGTCTTTTCTCAAGAGGCTGTCTCAATGTGGAGTATATGTCTCAATGAATCTGTCAATGCGCTGAAATACCCATTCCCACTGAGGATGAGGACTATTATGAATATTCTTTTCATTCCTCACTACCATTAAGATGGGACTATTGCCATGTCTCACTGAATTCATTAAGATGCAAATGGAACTAACTTAGTCTTGATTGGGATTTTCATTGAGATATCATCTCCTGTGATACCCACATTTGTCCTTGGTCGGTCACTACTAATACAGACGACACAATCTATTTGTGAAATTCTTTTCACATGCATGAACACAAACATACACAACAACACCCTACTCTTTCATCTTAGAAATAGTATTGCAATGGGTTACACACATACCTTGCCTTTCTTGGTGAGAATTTGTTTATAGTGGAGCCAGCCTTCTTTCCTCACATCACTGAAAGTGACATCCGACAGGTCAGATGTCGAATGCCGCTTTGATCGGGTATCTTCAGAGGCACCCAGGCTATCCAAGGACTACAAGGGAAAAACAAAGATGGCTTGAAAGGTATCGTCAGTGAACAAGATAACTTCTGCTCAAGTAGAGGGAGGAAAGAGAGAAAGAAAAAAAGTATGTATGAACAGAATAAAATGGCAGCACCAACTGGATTGGGGAATGAAATGACCTCCAGAGCAGGAGCATATGCAGGGCCTGGAAAATTTACATTTTGGACTATAGCTCCCAGAATGATGCAGGAGCCATGCTGACTTTGGCATTCTGGGCATTGTAGTCCCAAAAAACAACAACAATCTTCTGATCTCTGAGCATATGCAGGAAGATTGGCACCCACTTCAAGGCAACATCTGATGAAGTTCACCAAAATGGGATATAACCATGAGATTGTTAATTATAACTGCTGGAAAACTCGACAACAGGAATGCTGGTTGAAACGTTCATGTATATTTAGATTGTTTCAAGAAGGAAAATAGCTTTTAAATCATTGTTTATTAATACTCATGATATTTTAACTCATGTACTAATTTGTTTATTGTTATTGTTGTTTATTATGTACTGTTTATATTTTTTATTTGTTACTTGTTGTAAACCACTCAGAGAGAGGGGGCAGGGTATAAATAAAAAAAATATTATTATTATTATTATTTTACTGGATCCCAGTACGTGTGTCCTTTCCTCTCCCCAGTTATGTTTCAGCTATGCTTCTCTCCAGCTATCGTTTGTATGCCAAGTATTTTGCTTTCTCTCACTGTGCTTCTGTGACTTGATTTCATGTTGAATTAACTGCCCAGCCGCTTTTTAGTCCTATCTCTTGTTGAAATAAAAGAAATTAAAGGACATTTCCAATGAGTGACCTCATCTGCGGTATTTTCTGAAATCAAAACATTGTACATAGGTGGCAGAAACATGGTGACAGTGTTTACAATTCTTCCTTGTATCTCTGAGTTCTGAAATAAAACACAGCTCTAAAGAACTTAAATGTCCAGTCTGCCTTGATGTCAGTTAATGAAACATTCATGGGATTTTTGTATCTGCAATAGTATTTTGGTTATTTAGTTATATGGTTGTGTGCTTTTAAGCAATAGCAATATATTGTTGGGAAGGTGGAGGTGGGGAAGCACTGCTCAAGCAGGAAATAAGAAATGTTTCTGGTATGCCATTGAGAATACTATACAATTCAATTCATGAGGAAGGAATCAAATGTACACTTGTTCAGTCTAGGAAAATAATCTGAAGGTTGCATTTTCGAATCCCGGGCTGGTCTGGACACCCAGCTGTGAGCCCTGTCCACTGTTCACCCAACGGTTCGAAAACAGCTCAGCTGTGATTAGATAAAAACTGGGAACCGCCAAGCGGGGAAGGATTTTTCCAAGAAGGACTTACAATGCCTAAATAAAGTAAGATCGGCTGTCGGAAGGTGGAATGCGGAAAACAGAGGCACTCCGTCATGAGGATGAAGCAACAGCACCCCCTTGTGAAGTAATGACGCAATCACACCCTGTGACACAGCCTGAAGAAAAATCCTTCTAAAATTGTACTTGTCATATGTTGTATGTAATTGTATGTGGAACCGCCAAGGACTGTCTGCCGTATGTGTGATGTAATCCGCTCTGAGCCCCCTTCGGGGTGAGAAAAGCGGAATATAAATAAAGTGCATTATTATTATTATTATTATAGAACAGAGAAGAATGAGAAAAAGAGAGAGGAGATGAAGGTGAGTCTAGATGAACAGCAGCAGTTTTTGCCTATACTATCTGAACATCACCTGTTCAAACTTAAACCACCAACCAAAACTAGCTTACACTTGCAGATGTATGTCTCAGATAGCAGACTACCTGCCAATTCATGAGCAATAATGTAATGAGGATGTATTTGTCTCCAATAAGGCCCACCACAAATTCCATACAGAATAGGATACCCATACTCCTCTCCCATACTTCTGCACATTAAAAAGCTTATAAGATGATGTGGTGTCAATTGGGCTGTATAAAAGGTGTATTCTCTTTTTAGATTGAAGTAGGAATTCTGCAGTTTACCAGAATTCAACTGTAATCTGCAGCATCCATCACCACTGGATATTCTGGCTAAGATCTTGTACTCCAACAGGATTCAGAGGGTCACCTTTATTTATTTACTATATTTATATCCCACTCTTCTCATCCCGAAGGGGGACTCAGAGCGGCTTACATAATTCGGCACAATTCGATGCCGCAATTCAACAATATACAAACAATATAATATATAAACAATTAAAAAATAAAACATATAAATATCATAAAACTTTGAAACATAGTACGTAGTCTTGCTGCAATCCTTTGAATCGCTGCATTATGTCGGATCCCTATTGCACTATCCAAACGCCTGATAGCATAACCAAGTTTTCATCCTTTCCCTAAAAACCAGGAGAGAGGGAGCCAGTCTGATCTCACTGGGGAGGGAGTTCCATTGCCAAGGGCCACCACTGAGAAGGCCCTGTTCTCTCATCCCCACCAATCATGCCTGCAATGGTGGGACCAAGAGCAGGGCCTCCCCAGAAGATCTTACCGTTCTAACAGGTTCATAGGGAGAGATACGTTCAGATAGATAAGTTAGGCTGGAACAATTTAGGGCTTTATAGGATAAAGCCAGCACTTTGAATTATACTCGGTAGCAGACTGGCAGCCAGTGGAGCTGACGTAACAGGGGAATTGTATGTTCTCTGTATGTCATATGATTCCAAAACTTGGTTTAGATACACAAAAAACATTTGAGGTGCATGAAAACAACAGGAAGAATCTACAGATCTATGTGACTGCTAAGGAAAGGGAAGACTACAGCACAACAACCTCTTACCCCATCAGTGAAGAAACTCCGTAACATACGGAGGCTTGGCACGCGGCTTGGCAACCTCCTGGAAAGAAAGTATTGATACAGTTAGTGCCAGCAATGAAATTTTTTCAAAAGAACCCTACTCACTTGCAGATCCCCTCACCTGATTACATCCCTCACCCAAATACTAAACTCAAGGACAGAACTACTTTAATACCTCCAAAATAAAATGGAACAAGACATTTTATCAAAATCAATAAATGTGGGTTCAGTCCTCCTCTCTATGCCTTCCAAACAAACTCTCATCTATCATATCAAATCTTTAATCACTCAATACAATGAAGGATTATGCCAGTATCCACTTCTGAATCCGAGTATTCGGAGGGAGGCAATATATAAACAATAATTTGCCTTAAGGGTGATAAGGAGCTCAGGAGAAGGAATCTGGTACCAATGGTTACCTCTAGATACAATGCACATGACTGTACACAAAGCATTTGTATGAAAGGGGGTTGTAGTCAAGCACTAAAGTATTTTCCATGCAGAAGGTCCTTGGTTTAACCCTTGCACTTCCAACTAAAAGATTTTAGGTGGAAAAGTTGAGAAATTTGGAAAAGCAGCTGCCCAGCTGGACCACAATTTCGAACTCATTACTGAGAAAACATTACATGTGCTATCATTCCTTGTCAGTCACAAGTCCCTTGTATGTTTTATGCCATGAAAATTGAAGGTGCAAAGCAGATGAGAGCATCCTGAAAGAGTAATCCTATTGCCCTCAGTGTGTACATAATTTCACCTCGGTAAACTGGCTATGCAAAAAATTTAATACAGCTCCCCAAACCTGTTTTCCCAGAGATAAAATATATGCATATACTGCCTCATGGAAATCAATGCCTGTTTCAATGCACTTCCTCAAAAATTGTCTGCTGTCAACAGCTACTCTTCTGGAATTTCCCATCAATTCTGAACAGATTAGAATAATTCACCATCTGAACCAATTGGATTAATCCACAATCTTTCTTCCTTCATGCCTACTGAAAAAGAGCAAATCATGAGGACTTTGCAAAAGGAGGTAGGGGACAAGCAGAGATGTAAGAAAACACACTAACCTCAGAAACTTCCCCTCATCCCGAAATGTGTTCAGACCATCGTCACATGACTTGGAACGTTCTGTGGTTATGGCTAAGAGGTAGGAAGACCGGCGACTGGCTTTGATGTTGCCTGTGACCAAGGATGACAAAGGCATTTTGTTTAAGGAAAGCAAAGATGAACAGCAGAGGGTGAAATGGCCAAATTGGGTGAAAATCCTGTGACCTCCAGATGTTGCTGGTCTTCAACTGCCATTAGCCTCAAAAGAGCATGGTCAATAGCCATGAATGCTGACTGTTGTAATTCCAAAACATCTGAAGGACCATGAGGTCCAAAAGTTGGATCTAGTACACCGCTGGGGCTTTCCACACTCTGGTCGCCATCCTTCTCCCCATTTTTCTGCTGCCAAGACTTTTTTTGTACAGGTCAGTGGTTCTCAACCTGTGGGTCCCCAGGTGTTTTGGCCTTCAACTCCCAGAAATCCCAGCCAGTTTACCAGCTGTTATGATTTCTGGGAGTTGAATGTCAAAACATCTGGGGACCCACAGGTTGGGAACCACTAGTACAGATGAACCTCTGATAATTGATCAGTTTCATTTACCTATGTGCCTTTACAGTGTCTTTAAATCATGTGTTGTTGTTGTTGCTGCTATTGTTAGAATTACAGACTCATAGAGTTGGAAAAGACGTTAGTTTTGCCCGTCTGTTAAGATCATTTTAAATTCCGATCCTGTCCTATGGGGTAATAGCTATTCCTCCTAAATTAGTGTCATCTGCAATTTGACAAGCACATCCTCTATTTCATCATCTAAACTACTGATAAGCACCCCACTAGTTACTTCTCTCAAAGATGAATAAGAGTAATTGGTGACCGCCCTTTGGGTTCGCTTAGTCAACCAATTATAAATCCATCTAACTGCAGCACTATCCAACCCACGTTTTACTAGCTTGTTTGCAAGATAATTAAGATATGCTACATCCACAGCATTCCCTTCATCTCCTAAACTTGTAACATTTTCGAAAAAGAGAGATAAGATTAATCTGGCATGACTTGTTTTTGAGAAACCCGCGTTGACTTTTAGTGATCGAGGCATTCCTTTCTTAAGTGTTGACAGACTGTTTATTTATCTGCTCAAGAATCATTCCTGGCACTGATGTCAGACTGAGTGGGCAGAAATTGTTTGGGCCCCCTTTCTTCCCATCTTCAAAGTTAGGAAAACATTGTCCCTCTTCTAGTTTGCTGGGTTTTCTCTTGTTCTCCAAGTTTATATTTTGAGACTCCTTCTGGCAAGTTCATTTAATTCAGTTACAGCAGCCAGGTATTTCTACGCTACCACTTTACCTACTCTGTGCTGCATTACTCTACAAACGCCATCTGATCCATAAGATTAATATTAGTAGTAGTGTTTTCCTGTATTTCCTAAATCTGATTATGAGTTTATTTATTTATTTACTATATTTGTATACCGCCCTTCTCAGCCCTTAGGCAACTCGGGGCGGTTTACAATGGCAACAATGCCCAAAAACATCATAAAACATTTAAAAACATATAATATAAAACCATAACAAGAATACTAAAAGCATACATAGCATAGATTCTTTGTGACACATTTATAGGATAATGGCAGTAAATAAACTAAATTACGTAGATGTATGCAACATTTGGCTTTTGAAATTGCTCTGGCTATTTTAAACATTTTGGCTTTAAATTACTTTGAACGATTGATCCTAGTCTATCTTTCCGTCTGTTTCAAAAAGTTTTTCTATAATCCAGTATAAATAATCTCAGAGGCACTGGCAAACTGAGAAGGAAAACTGTAATTCCCAGTAACACGTTAGCAATTATAGAATCACAGAGTTGGAAGAGACCTTGTGGAGTATGCAGTCCAAACCCCTGCCAAAAAGCAGGAAAATTGCTTTCGGAGTACCCCTGACAGATGGCCATCCAGCCTCTGTTTAACAGTCTCCAAAGAAGGAGCCTCCACCACACTCCGAGGCAGAGTGTTCCACTGCTGAACAGCTCTCACACTTAGGAAGTTCTTCCTAATGTTCAGATGGAATTTCCTTACTTGTAGTTTGAAGTCATTGTTCCATGTCCTAGTCCTCTCACATATTTATACATGGCTATCATGTCTCCTCTCAGCCTTCTCTTCTTCAGGCTAAACACGCCCAGTTCTTTAAGTTGCTCTTCATAGGGTTTGTTCTCCAAACCCTTGATCATTTTAGTTACCCTCCTCTGGACACATTCCAGCTTGTCAGCAACTCCCTTCAATTGTGGTGCCCAGAATTGGACACAGTATTTCAGATGTGCTCTAATCAAGGCAGAATAGAGGGGTAACATGACTTCCCTGGATTTAGACACTATACTATTGATGTAGGCCAAAATCTCGTTGGCTTTTTTTTTGCCACCACATCAAGTTGTTGGCTTATGTTTAACTTGTTGTCCACGAGGACTCCAAGATCTTTTTCACTCTCACTGCTCTCAAGCCACACGTCCCCCATTCTGTATCTTTGCATTTCATTTTTTCTGCCTAAGTGGAGTATTTTGCATTTGATGTCGTCTGCAAACTTGATGATTCTCTCCCAGTACACCACCTGAGACTGACTGCCTTACAAGTCTAAGGTTTAAGGCTGTTGGCTTTCGAAGTCCTTTTTCCTCTGTCGTTGTGATTCAGCTTCAGTGGAATTTGTTATAAAACATACTACTTTCATTTTTTCTCTTTTTTTTCTTTTAACACAGCTAACCAATTTGGGGAAATCCATTCCAAAGCGAATTCTCCTTGCTCTAATTTCAATGCAGGCTCCCAAAGCCACCCAAATCTATGGTTTTGAAAGTGGAAAATATATTGTGGGCTTTCCAGTTATGAGTACTATTTAATTATCTGCCATTGTGAGAGAGGAGATAAACATAACCATCCACTGGCTGTTAAAAATACTAAACGTCATTCCTGATGGTGCTCTTGCCTGAAAATGGAACAATGGCTGAAAAATGACTGAAAATGGCTTTCAATAAATTCATGTCAAATTTTAAATAAACCCCTTCAAAGCGTTTAAAGCATTAAGTCAATTTTCTGGAATATGAAATGTTAAACTGTGTGGAATGCTCTTAAACTTCCAGCTTTGTATTTAAACACTTGTTTTTTATTCGTTCAGTCGCTTCCAACTTTTTGTGACCTTATGGACCAGCCCGCGACAGAGCTCCCTGTCGGCCGTGGCCAACCCCAGCTCATTCAAGGTCAAGCCAGTCACTTCAAGGATACCATCTGCCCATCTTGCCCTTGTTCGGCCCCTCTTCCTTTTTCCTTCCATTTTCCCCAGCGTCATTGTCTTTTCTAAGCTTTCCTGTTTTCTCATTATGTGGCCAAAGTACTTCATCTTTGCCTCTACTATCCTTCCCTCCAATGAGCAGTCGGGCTTTATTTCCTGAAGTATGGACTGGTTGGATCTTCTCGCAGTCCAAGGCACTCTCAGAATTTTCCTCCAATGCCACAGTTCAAAAGCATCTATCTTCCTTCGCTCATCCTTCCTTATGTCCAGCTCTTGCAACCATAGGTTACTACAGGGAATACCATTGCTTTAACTATGCAGATCTTCGTTGTCAGTGTGATGTATCTACTCTTAATTATTTTATTGAGATTGGTCATTGCTCCTCTCCCAAGAAGTAAACATCTTCTGATTTAAGCACTAAACAGCCCTATATTGAAGTGCTAGCCTAGTAGCCGCAGGGAACGGCAAACTGCTTCCACCAGAGAGAAAGAATTGGTGGAGGAAAAATGAAGGACCCCATTCCTGCACCACACTCCAGATAGAAATGCAAGTGGGCTGATAGAGGAAAGCTCCCCCTTTGAAACAAGGGTTACAAGAGGCTTCTATACTATACTATATTTTATAAATCGTGTCAGAATCGACTTGAGAAACTGCAAGTCACTTCTGGTGTGAGAGAATTGGCCAGGGAAGTTGCCCAGCCGCCCGGATGTGTTACCATCCTGTGGGGGGCTTCTCTCATGTACCCACATGCGAAGCTGGAGCAGACAGACAGGAGCTCACCCCACCTCACGGATTTGAACCACCGACCTTCGGGTCAGCAGTTCGGCTGGCACAAGGGTTTAACCCATTGTGCCACTGCATCTCCTACTTCTGTACTATTAATATTTATTTATTTATTTACTTTATTTATATTCCGCTCTTCTCACCCCGAAGGGGACTCAGAACGGATTACAGGTACACATACTTTAGCAGACAATTCCTGCTGTTTCACAAACACACATATAGACGAACAGAGGCAAACTCTGGCCACCAGGGGGAGCTGATGCACTACTTATCTCTCAACGTTTCCAGCGTCCCTTGTTGTTTCTTCCGCATTCAATGATGCAGACATGGGAATTTGAGCACTCGCTGAAATGCCATCTTCCATACAGACATTACAGGAGCCCTTTCTTGTTTTTTACCCAAGAATCCAATTCAAATCCCAGCACTATATCTTTCTTTTGATAGCTCTTAGCAGACTAGATTTTTTTGTGATGATGATGATGATTATTATTATTAGTAGTAGTGTTTTTATCATTATTTCTATAAAAGAATGTATCACTACTACAGCACTATTGCTACTGTCACTGCAAAACTAAATGTTCATGGGCTTATTTGCAATGCTGTCTTTAACTTTATTATAACACTGTCAACAGATTAGCTTCTCTCTACAAGACAGGAATTTCCAGTAGGCTTACTAGCCCTTATCATCTTTTGGCCACCAGGTCTAACCCAAGCAGGCTAATGTTCAGACACTAAGGTTCTGGAAATACTTACTGCAATCCTGGGAATAATGCCGGTTGACAGCAAATGTGAAAGTTGGTGAGGAGGGACTAGTAGATAGGATAGGGGCAGAGTTCATGGCACTGGAGACAACGGAAGAGGCAGGGATGTGCTTTGCCTTCAGGTCAATGCTGGGACTTGTTGGCTCGTCTGGAACAACAAAGAACATCAAATAAATTAACAAATAATACAATAAGTAGAGAAGACCTAGGCTGGCCCAAGGCATTTTGGTTCCAGTAGTAGAGCAGCAAATGACACCCTTGCTCACCCACCAATAGCAAGGGTGCAAATCCAACTAAACTATTTTTAAACTATAGTCAGAAAATCCCCCCAACACTAATCTCCCTCTGTTATCAACCAAAATACGATAACACATTACAATAAGACCCCCATAATCCATGGGAGATATATTTCCAGTGGTTACGTGAAACCACGAATTTGACTGAATGCTATTACATTACTTCGTTTCCAGTCCCAGCATACCATAGAGCTGCCCTGGAGGTCCTACAGCAGTGGTTCCCAACCTGTGGGTCCCCAGATGTTTTGGCCTTCGACTCCCAGAAACAGCTGGTAAACTGGCTGGGATTTCCAGGAGTTGTAGGCCAAATCACCTGGAGACCCACAGGTTGAGAACTACTGCCCTAGAGTTTGCTACACAGGTATCCTCTCGAAAAATTTGCCAGATCCTCTAAAACAATTCTGTGGTGACTTCCAGGGGAAGTATACCATAACATGGCCTGGAGGACCTAACGAATTATTTATTTATTTACTTTATTTACTTTATTTCTATTCTGCCCTTCTCACCCCGCAGGGGACTCAGGGCGGATTACAATGTACACATTACATTTAGACACACAAACACACAAGACAGAAAGAGGCAATTTAACATCTGGCCACCAGGGGGGGCTGTTGCACTCCTTCATTCTTCAGTGTGTTTCCTGGAGATCTTTTTTATGGCCTCGTAAATCAGTTAAATTTAGCCTCCCCACTAAGTGGCACCTTAATTTCCTACTTGACAGATGCAACTGTCTTTCGGGTTGCAAAGGTCGACAACAGGCTACACAATAGGTCGAGAGCCACCCCGACCTCGGCAGGCCTCAAACTCATGACCTTCTGGTCAGTAGAGATCTTATACAGCAGACACCCAGCCAGCTACGCCACATTCCCGGTGCTAAATTCCTAAAGAGACCATTTTGGGTGTGAGTAAGCAAAACGGTGGACCACAGTCATAGGGGACTTACTATACAGTTTGCAATTTGCTTCTTTATCATGGCACTCATAATATGTTGAGACTGCTCCCTCCATCTGGCTAAAGGAGGCCCATTCATTTTTTGACAAAGTTTCCTAGATCAAAAAAATCTTCAAGAGCTAGCATATGTGCCCATTATTTTCCTTTCCTTCTCAAAAGGAGGTAGATTAAGAATTGCAGAAGATACTTCTCTCAACAGATGGCAAGTCCACAAAGAAACTTGGGCATCAGCTTTAAATGTTTCTGTCCAGGAGAGAAGGTTGATAATGAGGAATTGAGGGATGAAGGCAGGAAATAGGTGAGCAGCTAATACAAGTGTGATCGGAGATGGAGTCAGGAAGAACCGAGAAGGAAGAGGACAACTTAAGAGGCAAAGATGGTTGCTGATTCTCTACCTCCTGGGTCTTCCATCTGCATTTGGCTAACCAACCTTCATTAGATTCAACTTGTAAATAGAAATTGGTTGTAAAGAGACATATCAAAACAGCAAAAACAATGGTAATGTGTTGGTAATGGGAGAAAATATCAAGCAGAACCAGTGTCAGTTCCTTTGGTCCAGGGAGATCTTTAGGAGCTTTAGGACCACAGATTTGGATTCAGATTCCGATTCAATTAGCAACTGAAACTACAGATAGGTAAAGGTTTCCCTTGACTAAGTCTAGTCGTGTCCAACTCTGGGAGCTGGTGCTCATCTGCATTTCTAAGCCAAAGAGCCAGCATTGTTTGTAGACACCTCCAATGTCATGTAGCCAGCATGACTGCATGGAGCGCCGTTACCTTCCTGCAGAAGTGGCATTTATTGATTTACTCACATTTGCATGTTTTTGAACTGCTAGGTTGGCAAAAGCTGGGGCTAACAGCAGGAGATCACCCCGGTCCCCAGATTTGAACCGCCGACCTTTTGGTCAGCAACTTTAGCAGATCAGCAGTTTAACCTGCTGCGCCACTAGGGAATCGAAAGTATAGATAGTCAGATGCAAAAATGGTGTATGCTCTAGATCAATGTTTTTCAACCTTTTTTGAGCCGTGGCACATTTTTGAGCCTGGGGCACACCACCAACCAAAATGACACAAAATTACACTCTAACACAGTAATACATATAGTTAATATGTTTTTAAATGTATTTATACACTCAGTGTGAAACCTGGGCCTGTTTCGATGAACACAACATATATATGACTTCCTCTCACATATTTATACATGGCTATCATGTCTTCTCTCAGCCTTCTCTTCTTCGGGCTAAACATGCCCAGCTCTTCAAGCCGCTCCTCATAGAGCTTGTTCTCCAGATCTTTGTGAAATTTCACCCTGAGTGAAACTTGCTTCCAGTTAACTATGGATGTCATGAAGCTGTTATAAACAGTTCCTTGGGGAGGGCGGGCAACTCTCGAAAAATCCAGTAAAATAGTAAAAAAAAAAACGGCAAACATTTCCAAGCAGAGAGGCTCAATTTGTTTATTGGAAACCTGTGAGGGGGCTGCTAGGAGGGGGGAGAGTGCCAATTTCCCACGGCACACCTGATGATCGCTCACGGCACACTGGTTGGGAAACACTGCTCTAGATCACTGGTTCTCAACCTATGGGTGCCCAAATGTTTTGGCCCTCAACTCCCAGAAATCATAACAGCTGGTAAAACTGACTGGGATTTCTGGAGGTTGTAGGCCAAAACACCTGGGGACCCACAGGTTGAGAACCACTGCCCTAGATGAAAATGAAGTATAGCAGAATTGTCAGGCCTTTTCACTTCCTGTACAGAATATTTATCCTTTTCCATAACTCTCTCTTCATCTTGTCTCACATCCAATTTAACAGGATGAAATGTGAGGTTAAAGTTATGTTTCAGAATTATGAAACTGAAAGGAATTGGAATTACTATTTCTTCTGCACGATAAATCGAAACAATAAATAAATAAATAAATGCAATTCCCCAAGCAATGGAGATTTCACTCAGAGTGAGGAACCAAGACAAAGTCAAGTGGTATTCATTAAGGATTAGACTACAATTCCTAAAATATCCTAGCCAGCCTGGACAGGTTCCACGATGGCTGGGTAATTCTATGAGTTTTGATCCAATAAAGTAATGTTTTGAAGTTATAGAAGTTCAAGCACCCTAGTTCATTCTTCAAATTGCCTCAAACATTTTCTCTAGGCTAAAATTCAGTGGTACACTTGCCCAACTTGCAATGTCTACTTACCAATAAATGGGATGGATGCTAGCGAATCCTCTGGTGTAGCCAAAGGGGCCACACCACGCTTGTTGTCTTTACCGGCTACCTGCGCCGGTGGAGGTGGATCGCAGATGTCTGTTTCCTTCATGTCATCCGGAAAAACAAAATTCATCTGCCTTGCAGGAGGAGGCATTTTGCGTCCAGTTGGAGGCTTCTGCCGGAGAACTACTTCCTCCCTTCTCTCCTCAGAGTCAGCCTGCAATTGTTCTGTAGGCTGAGGTGGAGAAGCCCGCTCCAGAAGTTTCGTGTCATTCTCCTGTTTGGCTGGTCTTTGGTCCACTGGGATCTCAGAGCGACTGCCCAGAAGAGGCTCTGGGCAAGGTGTGGGGGCACTGGGGAGCATGGCAGTGGGCAAAGGCCTTTCAACGTAAGGTGGCGTTGAGTGGTTTCCTTGCCTTTGAGAAATATTAAAAGTTGGAAGGTCACCAAAGGTAGCATCCCGGAATGAAAGGGCATGGAGCAAGCCAGTCCGGCGCTGGAATGAAGGGCTATAGCTTCGGTAACCGATATACCCAGAGTCATCGATGCTCTGGAGGTTGGGTTGGGAAGGGTGCTTTTGCACATGTGCAGGAAGCGGATCCCTAGAAGAGGCAGAAGGGAAATAAGAACCAGGATGATTAGGCAGAGCTCGGTTAATTTGGCCGTGCCGGTAAAATCTGTCAGGTGGCCACATACACCTGTCATATCTAGGAGAAACCAAGGCGCCCTGTTCAAGACCTTCCAAGGATTGCCCATATTTCACCAGATAGTTCTCTGACCTGGCACGGTAGCTCCAACCATCATGGGCAGGGGACTGGATTAAGGTGTCCTGGGAAGCACTGTGAGGCCAACCCCGGGAGGCTGGTGCATCTCCCAGGCGGTCTTGCGAGACACTCCGGTAGCGAGGTGGCATGGCACAGTGTCGCTCCTCTGAAGAGCTGCGGCGTGGCACTTGGCTCGAGATCCAGTTGGACAAGGCCTGCTGGCATTCTAAACGACTGACAGATTTGGGTGCAGCCCCAATACAGTCCCGGGAGGGCCGGCCCTCATGGGTAGTATCCTTCAACCCACCATGAGGGTGGTGGTCAGGAAGATGTTTGGGGGGCCCATAAGAAGCGTGGTTGGGCATAGAGGGAGCGGTTGGGACACAGTACCTTTCAGGTAAGGGGATGGTTATAGGACCTGGACAACTGCTATTAGAATAGCGGGAATAAGAGCCGGAAGGTGGGGAGGGTCTTGAGACAGGAGCCCTATGAGTCAATCCATATTGGACTTCCTCTGTGCGATGAGTGGGGCTGGAATGGTTGCTACTGAAGTTCTGTGTGGACTCAGGCCAAGCACTTGGGGGGCTTCTGTGGACTGCTGTGCTGTTTAAGGAAGATGTAGGGCCTGAAGATCCCGAGTGGTACAGCTGCCTGTTGTCCACTTGTTGTCCCTGGTAGGTCTCAGCTGCTGAAACATCCGGAGGAGAAGGTCTTGACTGGAAAGGGTAGGTTTTGCGAGGATAGCATATTGGTGGAGGTTCAGGGATGCTCTGGGCCCCTCCAGAGTATGGTTCATTGCCCTTTAGATAGGCATCTTGAGAATATGCCTAGAACAAGTGGATAAGAAAAGGGGAAAATCAGCAAGGTTATTTATCATTATTATTATTATTTACTTTATTTATATTCTGCCCTTCTCACCCCGAAGGGGACTCAGAGCGGATTACAGGTACACATACTTAGCAGACAATCCCTGCCGTTTCCACATACACACATATAGACGAACAGAGGCAAACTCTGGCCACCAGGGGGAGCTGACGCACTCCTCATCTCTCAGCGTTCGCAGCATCCCTTGTTGTTCCTTCCACATTCCTCAGCGTTCCTGGAGTTCTTTTAATGGCCTCATAATTCAGTCAAAATTTGCCTCCCCACTTAATGTGGTACCTTTATCTCCTACTTGACAGATGCAACTGTCTTTCGGGCTGCAAAGGTCAACAGCAGGCTGCACTTAAGGTTGAGCACCCACCTCAACCCAGGCAGGCCTCGAACTCATGATGTACTGGTTAGAGAGATATTATGCAGCTGACACTTAGCCAGCTGTGCCACATTCCCGGTGCAACCTGGGTTGTAGCTGGGAACTATGGATATAGAGGCAACTATATTATCTATATAGGCAAGAAGATTTAAAATGATAGATGAATGCTCTTTAAACCTGCCCTTCAAGACAGAGAACTGTTATGAGTACATGTAGCTTTGTTTACTAGCAACATGGCAGCTAGACCAGATCTGGCCTCCAAATTTACTGTTTCTTCCCCAGATGCACATCAACAAAAGTGTATTGTAAGAAGCTGTAAAATAAATTGCAGATAGGATGCTTTGGGGAGAGGAGTTGTGGTGTATCAGCTCCCATTCCATTCTTAGTCACTCTACTAACACTTATTGAAGTGGCTGTGCTGCCCAAGGGCTAGAGGTGGCACTCAAGTGGTACTATTTGGCCCTTGTCCTTCAATCTGCTACCAATTTTTTTTCCAATCTGGAAATTATTTTCACACACACATTCCAAAAATCCTCTGCAATGTGCTTATCCTGGGGGATATATTACCAGAATTTCACTTTTGATCATGGCAGCCGCAACAGTATGGTGGAGCTGATGAAGGGATGGGAGGTGTCAAAAACGCCTCTGTGATTCCTAGTACCTGGCCACCCCTACTGCAACAAGACCAATTGCCATTTGAGATGTGTGAACATTTCTTAGTGTCAACTTCATTACATTTCTCCAAATTCCATCTGAATTTTCTTTGCATCCTCCCTTCATGTCAGACTGCAAGATCTTAGGCCTCTTAGGAGGATGCGATCTTGCATGGAAATCTGTTTGCATTTTAATGCATTTTATATAATATATGCTTTTTTTCCACTGACTAAAACATACTTTCAACTGGGTGCATATTTAGTGATTCAAACTATTATTTATTTATTTATTTATTATTTCAATTTTTAGACCGCTCCTTCCTGCAGGCTCGGGGCGGTTTACAACATCCAGTAATGGCACAAAACCATCACAAATAACAAATAGCATATTACAGAGTTAAAATTTAAAAAGTGTTAAAAAGGGTTATAAAGAGCAGCTCAAATTGAATGCCTGCTGGAAGAGGGTGGTTTTACAGGCCCTCCGGAAGGAAGAGAGCTCTCTAATTGATCGAACATCGGTAGGCAAGGCCTTTCAGAGTGTTGGTGCTATGACAGAGAAAGCTCTTTGTCTGGTGGAGGACAGATGGTATGTCCGAACAGTAGGAACTTCAAGGAGATTTTGCTCTACTGATCAGAGTGATCTCTGGGGAACATATGGGGGAAAACGGGCCTTCAGGTACACCAGTCCTAGACCATACAAGGCCTTAAAGGTTAAAACCAGCACCTTGAAAATGATCCGGTACTCCACTGGTAGCCAGTGTAGTTGCTGCAAGATTGGAGTGATCTGACACCTTGCCGGCATTCCGGCAAGAAGTCGTGCAGCCACGTTCTGCACCAGCTTGAGTTTCCAGTTCATAGTCAAGGGAAAGCCAATGTAAAGGGCGTTACAGTAGTTATAGATGACCGTCGCCTGGATCACCATAGCAAGGTCGCTCCTAGATAGGTAAGGTGCCAGCCGCCTAGCCTGCCGTAGATGGAAAAATGCGGTCTTGCTGACAGCGGAGACCTAGGCCTCCATTGTCAGCAACAGGTCTAATTGGACCCCCAGGCTTTTTACTGAAGACGACGAGCGTAATGCCTAGCCGTCCAGGGTAGACAACCGGCACTCTCCCCCACCTAGGCAACCCAGCCATAGGATCTCCGTCTTCGATGGGTTCACCTTCAACCGGCTGGACTGTAGCCATCCAGTCACGGCCTAAAGGCACCGATGGAAAAAATCGGGTGGTGCACTTCCTCTTCCTCTAAAACACTATAAGCTTTGCAAATGCGCCATTCTCTGGTTGAAGTGTGTTACTTCTTGAAATGAGTCTTGAGAATGAGAAAAAGCATCTCCCATAGAGACTGTCAAATCCAATAAGAGTTTCCACACACACCCTTCACACCCCTTAGAACTAGCTGTCCGTCATATTTTTGATGAGAAATATTCACTACTTTGCAACTCTCTTTACCTCTTTTCACCAACAGTATGCAGCTTGTCCCAAACTTAAGACTATTGCATTCCTCTGTCTTCATACCACTTCTTCCTTGGCAAACATCACCGCTCTTCAGCTCTCTGGCTCTCATCCACTAACTTTAATCCATTCTGTATCCTCAGCCTTCGTGCCAATGCAGAACCCCCAAGTTCCTAGGCACAGTGTGAGATTTCTATCATGGCCAAAAATGTCTTCAACTTCCCTTATGGCAACTTTGCAAACGCACAAGATCCTGTGCAATCATAGAACTTCAACCGACAGCTGGTATCAAAGGGGTCTGCCAAGTTTTTAGCCCACACAGTATTTATACATGTTGTTCTTGTGTGCCTCCAACTAATTTCCAGTTTATGGTGACCCTAAAGTGAACCTACCACAAGGCTTTCTCAGCAAGGGGCTTTTCCTTTGCCTCTCTCTGGGGATGAGAGAATGTGATCGGTCTAAGGTCAAATACATAACTGAGGAGGATTTGAACCCTGATCTCCAGAGCGATAGTCTAATGCTCAAAACACTACACCACACTGGCTCCCCTTTACACAGGGGAATTGTATATATTGCATATGTCACAGTTTGACGCTTCAAAAAATAGAGCTAACATGTTACCTTAGCAAATGTACAGCCTCTATTTCCTAAAAGTATGGATGATCGTATGGCTTCGCTGGGGAAAATCAACCTGTCCTATGCCTCCCTCCCATCCTCCCATGGCCTGCCCACCTGTTCACTGACTCTCTGGATGGGCAATAGAGCAGACAGTGGGGGCATCGGCAAGTGACAACTGATACCAAGTGGTTAATAATTGAGCGGGAAGGCTGTCATAAATGGTACCTTGCCCAGACTCACGCAAAACCTTAATGGTAACATTGGTGAAAATGCACTTTTTAACTTCTGCTGACATCAGAAATGAATATATCAGTGAATATATAAAAAATATAAGAAGGACAAAGAACAATTACCAGGCATGTTTAATCCCAAATCTGTTTTACTGAGATAAACAAAGATTATTTCTAGGTAAACAAGCATGCATAGGATTTAATCCTCATATTTCAATATTCTCCCAGCACTTCTGATTTCAACCACGCCAAGATACAAACCTGTCACTGAAGTGAAAAAATAACCCTTTTCCTAAATTGCCTGATTCTCTTTGGTCATGCTTTGGAGGAAAGTTAGAATATGAAAATGGATATTTACCAAAGAATAAGTAGCAGCTGTAATACCGGTAAAAACTAACGTTGTTTGTTTTCTTTAGAATTTTCTGTAAACTCCTACCGCGAGAGGAAAAAAAGATGGGGATCGAGAAAATATTTCCCATGTCTTCCATTTGCAACAAAAACTGAGAAATGTATAGTTTTCCATCTCTTCACAGAAGGTGTGCGCACGAAGAAAAGCTGTCTGACTCATGCTCATATTGATGTCCTGGAAACCGAAGGTTCAACATATACACAAAAGAAAAGAAAGCTGTCTCCCTGTTTGGCGAGCCTAGTTAAGATTTGGACCGGAGTGAAAAAGGAGGCAGATATACCTTCAGTCCATTTCACCTATTCAATTCAGGCATGTATAGCTGCCTGAAACATGACAAAATCTTTGCCAGGTAGTAATAACGCCTGGACACTAAACTGAGAAGCAAAACGTTCTCCACAGCTTCTGGCCCAGCCTCCTGTCACATACTGGAATCCTGCCCCCGTTAGATGAAACCACATTTCTGGCCAGGGACTTGCCAAGATCCAAAAAAGGAGTTGTGTTTGAAACAAGGCCCCAACTTAAAGGAGCAGCAAGCTCTCCCTTGTTTAAACAGTTGACGATATAAGAAAGAAAGAAAGAAATAGTTTGTGTGTATCACTTGTGTTTGTGCCCTTACTCGAAAGCATCTTCTATGATGTTAATACAATTAGTAGCCCCCATCCCATCATGTGGAAGCCTTGGGCTTCATAACTAGTAAATTTAAAATATATTTGCAATTCTATGTCAACTAGCAAATTTAAAATATATTTGCAATTCTATGTTGAAGCGTACCCTCTTGCCTATTAAACATAAATTGTGCACTTTTGCTTATCCACTACCCCAGTTCAAGCATTCATGAACATGCAAAACGTCTTCTGTTCAAAAATAATAGGATCCTCACAATATAAAATAATTACCTTTGCCTCCGTCGCTTTGTTTATGGTCCTCTATTTTTGTTGCAAACTCTTTCTGCCCTCTTCGAAAAGACAGATTCTCCCTTTCCCCGAAAATCTTTGATGTCTAAAGCCAATATTTCCTCTCTTTTTCAATCTTTCCTTTTAAGTTTGATTCTTTTTTGGGACAAAAAAATAGAATAAACTGGGACGTCCCAATGTGGGAGGGATGAAGGGAGCCGAGAATTCTTTTCTGTGCATCCTGTCAAGAGTCACTCTGTAACCCAGGGCACTCTCATTGGCTAGCCAAGCCGGCTTTCGCACCACAGGAATGCCGACACACCCGTGAGGCACCAGGGCAGGGGAAAAAAACCCACACAAAGGTTCCTTTGCTGCACAAGATGTGAAAAAGCAAAGCAAATTTGAGGACCAGCTCCTTGCATTACTATGTCTGCAGCTAAGACACCTTCTGTCAAACTTCAGTTGCTAAGTAGGAGCTTTGTGTGCATGGTGACTCCCTGACTTTCATAGGATTCTCTTAGGCAATGAATATTCAGAGGTCATTTTGCCAATATCCTCCTCTCTAATATAGCCCACAGCACTTGGTATTAGTTGACAGTCTCCCATTTAGGTACTAATCAGAGCGAACCAGATGGGACCTGGTCCTTTAGGGCATTTTGGCGAAGCATTTGATGCAATTCCTAAGAAGCCCTGGGAAAACTCTTAGGTTGCAAGAACACGTGTGTTCTTGCCCTTGTGTTGCATCCCTGTTGCCATCTCAGAACAATTTGAAGTGCTACTTTCAGCCTCTATAGCCCTAAAGAGTTTAAGCTTCCAATATTTCAGACCAACCTACCCTATTCTGATGCCAGCGAGGGTAGTCCATCTGTCCTATCACTAACACCAAATATATCAGACTACATCTGTTATCCCTTGCATACATGGAACACTAGGGATGATATATGGCTTGCAAGCTTTATCAGTGTTCTCTAACATGCCACTAGTCAGACCCTGGGGAAATTACTTTTTTGAGTGCACCTTCCATCAGTTAGCATGATCTCATCCTTCCTCTCTTTCACGTATATATGTAACTCCTATAAATTGCTGTTTTGGCCCTTTGGGACAGGAACCCTATACTAAGAGAATTCAGAAAGCTCTCGAGAAGAACTGCTATTTCCAGATCTAAGGAGCAAGTTCTTTTCTCCTTGAATAAAGTAGTGAGGTTTTCAGTTACATATTTAGGAGAGAAAAGAGAGAAAGCATGGTGCAACAGTTGGATGTTGTACTACAACTCTGGAGACCAGAATTCAAATCCCCATTCAGTCATGAAAATCAACTAGGTGACCTTAGGCAGGTCAAGCTCTCTCAGGCAACCCACTTACCCCCAACCAAATGTTTCCAAGAAACCCCCATGATAGGTTCATGTTAGCATTGCCATAAGTTGAAAGCAACTTGAAGACATGCAACAACAATTTATGAGGGAAGAAAAATAAAAGTCTCTTGTAGTGAGACTTTTATATTGTATTTTTATCTATTTTGTATTTGGGTTGTTCTGAGTTTTCTGGGCTGTATGGGCATGTTCCAGAAGCATTCTCTTCTAGAACATGGAAACACATCCCAGAAAACTCACAAAAATCCAGTGATTCCGGGCATGAAAGCCTTCAACAATATTTTGTATTTTCTTATTTTGGCGTTTTAGACTGTATCAAAATGTTGCAATATTAATGATCAGCACAGGCAGAAGAATCCCACAATCAAGCCCTGAACAGACAGTATTTAATATACAATTCGTTGTATTGTTGTTGTTGTGTGTGTATATACAGTATATATATGAAGTTAAATTATAATTGCATCTGCAATATTCAATTGTAGTTGGCTCCACAGAACCCAGGAAGATACATACAATTATTACTTCAAATTTTAATCAAGATGTGGGGAAAGTGTGGCTTATACTTCCATTTGCAAAGGAAAGAGAGAAGTTTTCATTTGTCCTCCACGTCTGCAATTATCACAGCCAGATTCATCCAAGCTCTTAATGTGTTTTCCAAAGGAAAACTTTACCTAATAATTGCACAGCTTTTATTTTGGAATCTAAACATCTGCTAAGAGATGTAACATTAACAAGGACAGAGCAAGGAATACAGGCTAGCAACCTATTTGTAGTATGTATACACATTTGACGACTTTTAGATTTTTTTAATATAGAGATGTATCTTACGATGTTCAGATATCTCTATGTAAAAATCTGTATCCATGCTTATCTCTACAAACGCATAAAGAAAAATCAGCTTCAGAAAGACACTTAAGATCACAGTATTAGTGTAGCATTAATGCTTCCTCTCCCAGCTGTTTCTTTTCTATAATCCTTCCACAGAATCCCTTTCTCAATGTATTTGTAAACACACAGAGTAAAGGGAGATGCAGCGAATATGGCTAATAAGAACTGGAGTAGTGGCAAGCATGGGAAAGACCATCAAATGCTGCTATTTCTCTAAACTGCCTCTTTCCAAAGCCTCTTTTCCTTTAGAAAAAACAACAATTGGGTTTTTGCTCTATATGCATGTGAGTCTTAGTCACTGAGTGTAGCCAAGTGTAAGATATAGTGGGTTGGAACCTCTGCCTTCGTAATAAAACACTAAGACATTTCAGTAAGTTTGATCTGCTGTGCAGTCAGCAAAGTAAACCCACCAAGAAAGCAGCCCTTGGCATTGGCAAAGCACTCACCAGTTGCAGAATATCCTCATCTTTGGGCATAATGGAGAGTTCCAATGCATCTTCACTGTAAAGAAAGAAAACAATTTTGAAAAAGATTAGGTATGAAAATAAACCTTCTATCTGCCAACACAGGAACCATTTGGGGAATCTGTGGTCCTCCAGTTTCCATCTTATTTAACAATTTCCCACACACTTTGGGCTGATGGGAGTTGAAGTCCATCAACATTTGGAAGGCCATAGGTTTTCAGGCCCTGCTGTAGCCAACACACACACACATATACTTGAGGGATAATATTGAGACAAGCCTTGGCACAGCAGCTTAACCAGAAGGGAGTCCTTACGCAGCACAACTTACTACATTTTGAAATAATCTAAGAAACACACACTGTTGTCCAAAGACCTTCTCCTCTCTGCTCAATGTCCAGAGTTTAAAATGGCCCAAGTCTATCACTGTTCCCAAAATATTCCAGCTCTTGTACACACAATCATAGAATCATAGAGTCATAGAATCATAGAGTTGGAAGTCCAACCCCCTGTCAAGAAGCAGGAAAATTGCATTCAAAGCACCCCCCGACAGATGGCCATTCAGCCTCTGTTTAAAAGCCTCCAAAGAAGGAGCCTCCACCACACTCCAGGGCAGAGAGTTCCACTGCTGAACAGCTCTCACAGTCAGGAAGTTCTTCCTAATGTTCAGGTGGAATCTCCTTTCTTGTAGTTTGAAGCCATTGCTCCCTGTCCTAGTCTCCAGGGCAGCAGAAAACAAGCTTGCTCCCTCCTCCCTATGACCTCCACTCACATATTTATACATGGCTATCATGTCTCCTCTCAGCCTTCTCTTCTTCAGGCTAAACATGCCCAGCTCTTTAAGCTGCTCCTCATGGGGCTTGTTCTCCATACCCTTGATCATTTTAGTCGCCCTCCTTTGGACACATTCCAGCTTGTCAATATCTCTCTTCAATTGCAGTGCTCAGAATTGGACACAATATTCCAGGTGTGGTCTAACCAAGGCAGAATAGAGGGGTAGCATGACTTTCCTGGATCATTCTAGACACTATACTCCTATTTATGCAAGCCAAAATCTCATTGGCTTTTTTTTGCCACCTCACATTGTTGGCTCATGTTTAACTTGTTGTCCACGAGGACTCCATAATCTTTTTTCACACGTACTACTCACGAGCCACGCATCCCCCATTCTGTATCTTTGCATTTCACTTTTTCTGCCTAAGTGGAGTATCTTGTATTTGTCACTGTTGAACTTCATTTTGTTAGTTTTGGCCCATCTCTCTAATTTGTTAAGATCATTTTGAATTCTGCTCCTGTCCTCTGGAGTATTGGCTATCCCTCCAAATTTGGTGTCATCTGCAACCTTGATGATCATGCCTTCTAACCTTTCATATAAGTCATTAATAAAGATGTTGAACAGGACCGGGCCCAGGACGGAACCCTGCTTATGGCACTCTGCTCATCACTTCTTTCCAGGATGAAGAGGAAGCATTGGTGAGCACCCTCTGGGTTCGTCCACTTAGCCAATTACAGATCCACCTAACCGTAGTTTTGTCTAACCCACACTTGACTAGCTTGTTTGCCAGAAGGTCATGGGGGAACTTGTCGAAGGCGTTACTGAAATCCAGGTACTCTACATCCATGGCATTCCCCACATCTACCCAGCCTGCATTGCCTTTCCCAAAATCAGTACAAGGGCATTAGGGCCAAAAAAAATAACAATTTAAACAGAACACTTAAAGGAGCCATATCGCCTTCTTTAATAACACAGTGACATTTTTCTTAATAAAACTAGCCCCGGAAAGCGTCAAGTACAGAAGTGAGATAGAGAAACATGGTCTCATCAACCTTTTCCCACCTTTGAGCAAGAACATACATTTTTCTATTCATGTATGTCACCCTATACAAGCTTATCTGTTCTGTTTTAAGATAATTGAGGGAAGGGCTTTCTTTCAGACCTACCACCACCAAAAGTGTATCCAGTAAAGATTCACAGGATAGCCTTCTCAGTGATTGCTCCCAGGTTATGAATTTTTTTCCCACAAGATACTGGCAGGTAAAGACCTTATTTAAGATTATCTGATTCGAACTGGATTATATGGCAGTGTAGATTCATATAATCCAGTTCAAAGCAGATGTATTTATTCATTTATTTACCGTATTTGTATGTCGCCCTTCTCATCCCTCAGGTGATTCAAATAATCTGGATTATCTGCTTTGATAATCTGGATTATATGGCAGCATAGAAGGGGTCTTAATTTTAACTGAGGAAGCATTGGGTTTTTCGGGCTGTATGGCCATGTTCCAGAAGCATTCTCTCCTGATGTTTTGCCTCCATATATGCCAGGCACCCTCAGAGGTTGTGAGGAAGCATTAATGGGTGTGCCGAATCTTAATGTGTTAAGAGTTTTTAACGTGTTTTTAACTATTCTAAACTCTTATTTTAAAGTGGGTGACTGTTTAATGCTTTTCTTAAAAATATACTGTATGTATTGCAGATTGCTTTAGATATACTGTGAGCTGCAAAAATGAACTTTTGGGAGGGGAAAGTGGGATATTAGCACTGGGGAACTTTAGTGCCCTTCCTTTGTTCCCTAAAGCCATCTGTTACCTTAGTTGCAGCAAAAGATACTTCCCCATCACTACTGCTGAAAAAAATATTCCAGGTGTTAATCTGGTAGGATTTTGTACATATAATGGGAAAGAGACGTCAGCTTTTACTTTGCTTCAGCCTGCAAAATATCGTGGGCCAGCCCTGCCACTCAGCAGCAGCCTCTGCAGGCCACAAGAAGCCTTTCTCGGGTCTTTTAAGAAGGATCCTTTTCACTGGAAATCCAGGGGTTGGGTCTTTTCCTTGACGAACGGGATGACGTCAAATCACACGTTTCCTTTTCTCAAAGTTACCAGGGAGATGGCTCTCTTAGACATGAGTCAGTAACAGCCGGTTGGCTCTCATAACTTCTAGACTGAGGTTGAAATTGTAACCAGGGAACTCCTTGGCACACAGCTCCCATTATAAGCTATCCGTTCAATGAAATAGTTAACATGTATTTAATCTATCCAGCTCACTGTCCTTGCTGTGGTTATCTAGTTTCGCCCTTCCTTGAAATTTCCTCTTGCTCCTCTTCCTTTTTTTCATCTTTTACTTCAATTGTAAAAAAAACAACCACCTCTTTTCTCCAAAGGTGGATTGTTTTTCTCTCCAATGGCTGTGGATTTTATAGCAACCCGGCTTTCTGGGTCTTTCCAGCTCAAATTTCTCTGCCAACTGGGAATAAGGCCACAAACTAAGAAGGAGGGAGGAGATACCTCCATACCAAACTTTTCCATAAATTCTGCAGCAACACTGATGAGCAATATTTTAGTTGTTTTTTGCCAATTGGTTGAAGAGTCGTCATGTATATATTTTCAGCTGGTTAAGTTATAATTTCTCACACGCCATTGATGAATCTGGGCTGGGTGTATGAATGCATATATATATCCCAGCTGGATTGATTTCAGTTTGCACGTTCCCCACTGACTATATTTAGGTCCCTTTCTCAGGTCAGGTTTGGCTCCCCACGTCCCATACGCAATTCTGAAGGCTAATTAGACTCAGAGAGCTCTGAGCCATACAACCAAATAGGACAAAGCAGTATCTTCTATCATGCCATTTTTTCCTTGGGTCAAGAATAACAAAAGTGTTGAAATACTGCTCATAAGAACATAAGAACATGTGGTCTCTTCCAATTCTATGTTTCTTGCATGAATTGGTTCGTGAGCTTGGTGATATGTTTGAGCACCTGTGAGCACACATGGATTTTCAATAATAATAATAATAATAATAATCTTTATTTGTACCCCGCCACCATCTCCCCAATGGGGACTCGGGGCGGTTTACATGAGGCCGTGCCCAACAACACAACAACAAAGTAAAAACAGTCATAAAAACAATATAATCAATTACATAGAACATAAGCTATGTAATTTAATGTAAAAATACTACAACCAATATAAAATTATTTTTTTTATTTATTATTTCAACTTGTATACCACCCTTCCCAATAGGCTCAGGGTGGTTCACGGCACATACATAAAACATGATCAATAAACAGCATTAAAACACAATAAAAACAATTTATACTAAAACAGGGAGAATGGCCTTAAGCAAGGGATCTAAAAGTTGAAGCCTGCCGAAAGAGGTTGGTTTTGCAAGCTTTCCTGAAAGAAGGCAAGTCTGATATTACTTGGACCGCCTCTGGCAAGGTGTTCCATAGGTTAGGTGCTGCAACTGAGAAGGCACGCTGTCTTGTAGATGACAAATGACAGATTCTGACCGATGGAACTTCTAGGAGATTTTGGTCCTCGGACCGTAGTGATCTCTAGGGAATATGCGGGGAGAGGCGGGCCCTCAAATACGCTGGCCCCAGACCATGTAAGGCCTGGAAGGTTAACACCAACACTTTGAAAGCAATCCAGTACTCGATAGGAAGCCAGTGCAAGTGCTGTAGGACTGGTGTGATGTGACACCTCAGTGACACTCCAGCTAGCAGTCACGCAGCAGCGTTTTGCACCAGCTTGAGTTTCCGGATCACTGACAAAGGGAGGCAGATGTAGAGGGCGTTACAGTAGTCCAATCTCGAGATGACTGTGGCCTGGGTCACCGTAGCCAGGTCATTACCAGAGAGGTAGGGCGCCAGCCGCCTTGCCTGGCGCAGATAGAAGAATGCCGCTCTGCTCACAGTGGCGACCTGGGCCTCCATTGTGAGCAGAGTGTCCAACTGGACCCCCAGGCTTTTTACAAGGGATGACAGGCGAACTGCTTCGCCGTCCATAACAGGCAGCTGGAGCTCCCCCAGGCAACCCAGCTATAGTATCTCCATCTTTGATGGGTTCACCTTCAACCTGCTGGCCCATAGCCACCCAGTCATGGCTTCAAGGCACTGATGGAAACAATCGGGTACAGAGTCCAGGGTGTCATCAGCGTACACAAGCTGGGTGTCATCAGCGTACTGATGGCACTCCAGACCAAAACCACGCACCAGTTGGTTCAGTGGACACATATAGATGTTAATAAATTATAATAAAATAAAACCATTCATGACACAAAACAGTTCATGACACAAAATAGATTAAAATAGAAAAGGGATAAAAACAGGAGATGAGATGGCAGTGAGACAAATTAATTGTAAGGGAGAAAACTCTGTGATAGTAATAGTTCTGTGATTCTCCTAACGTGTAATACTCTGCAGCAAAACTCATCTACAGTAATCATTTTTAAAGTGCTTAATTTATTCCTAGTATCGCAGTAAGGCTTTCAAATATTGTACCATCAATAGAGAAGCAGAAAAAAGCAAATACTCCCAGGTAGCTCAATAGTGCCACCTACAGTGTCTGGGATTTCACCC
The DNA here is from genome assembly GCA_030556195.1 of Anolis apletophallus. Classification (NCBI taxonomy): domain Eukaryota; kingdom Metazoa; phylum Chordata; class Lepidosauria; order Squamata; family Anolidae; genus Anolis; species Anolis apletophallus. Next base: position 112,926,827 of record JARBWK010000008.1, read on the forward strand.
TCCTGCAGTGTAAATGAATAAGCAAATATCCTTAGGGGTTTTTTTTTTTCTGAAATAGCAGACTGAAGTTAAACATTTTTCATAAAAGACAACTGCTCCAAACCAGATAGCAACTTTCATAATCTAGGTCCAGAGTTGTTAAGAAGATAGGAGCAGCTTCAAAATTATTTCTTAATGTTTAAGAAATGCAGCTATTCTCACTGATACAAAACAACAGCCCATTTCCACTAGTGGTTTAGCTTTACTGGCCTTGGCCTTAAAGATGCAAAACTTGGGTGTGATTCAGGGTCCAAAGATGCCTGCAGAAGAGAAGGCTGAGAGGAGACATCATGGCCATGTATAAATATGTGAGGGGAAGTCATAGGGAGGAGGGAGCAAGCTTGTTTTCTGCTGCCCTGGAGACTATGACGCAGAACAATGGCTTCAAACTACAGGTAAGGAGATTCCACTTGAACATTAGAAAGAAATTTCTAACTGTGAAAGATGTTCAGCAGTAGAACTTTCTGCCTTTGAGTGTGGTGGAGGCTCCTTCTTTGGAGGCTTTTAAACAGAGGCTGGGTGGCCATCTGTCAGGGGGGCTTTGAATGTCACATTCCTGCTTCTTGGCAGAGGGTTGGACTGGATGGCCCACGAGGTTTCTTCCAATTCAATGATTCTATGTGCGTACTCTCTCTCTCTTTCTTTTTTTCCTCCTGAGAATCATACTTTTTACAAGATATTGTCTATAATCCCAAACCCAAAGTTCTCCTTAAGTAATTAAAATACATTACTACATACATTACATTGAATTTATTAACAGCCTGTCTGATGACCAGTGAGGGACAGAATGGGGAGAAAAAATAAATACAGCCAATGGACTCAAAGCAAGAATAGTGTACATATGAGATTGGGAAGGGAAATCTGACAAGAACCCTAGAGAAGGATTAATTTTGAGATCCATATGTGCCCATTTTAAATTAAAATAAGGGAAAAACTCATGCCCCCCCAAAAAAGCCTAATTAAATAATGTCTGAAATCATATAGAATTTTTTGATATGATGATATGGTGATTTTTAAATGTGTGCATTCAAAAATGAAATATAGTAAAGGTAAAGGTTTTCCCCTGTCATTAAGCCTAGTTGTGTTCGACTCTGGGGGTTGGTGCTCATTTCCATGTCTAAGCCAAAGAGCTGGCATTTTCCGTAGACACCTCCAAGGTCATGTGGCCGGCATGACTGCATGGAGTGCTGTTACCTTCCTACCGGAGCAGTACACCCACAATATAGAGATGTTTTTAAAAGTATAATAATAATAATAATAGGACTTTATTTGTATTCTGCCCTATCTCCCCTAGGATACTCAGGGAGGATCCCAACAAACAAAAAAACACAGAGGCCTCAAATGAATAAGCCGTGACTTTAAACTTTCTTCTGCAAACGTACAAGGAGGAGGAGGAGGAGGAGGGAAGACAGTCAGGCTGAAAGGCCGTGATCTTCAGTCAAAGTCACTTGTTTGTTTTTATGGAAAACACATGCAATTTTCAGACACCTGACAAGTATGTATAGATACATAGTATAGTGGTACTATGAAATTCGTGTGATAAAGTTGAAGTGATTGTAAGAGGTGGAAAAGAACTACTCACCAGTTCTGTATGAGGCCGATAACTTGCGAGTAGGTTTTCCCAATGATGCTTTCACCATTCACTTTGACAAGACGGTCTCCTACAAAAGAAAACAGGAGTTAGTGACAACCTCGTCAACTGAAAAGTTAGTGGGCGGCAGATGTTTTTGTATGTATTTTGTTTCATCTCCTAGTATTGAAAATGGAGGGTGATGAGGTAAGGGCATACCAGGGCCGTAGCCAGAATTTTGGTTGGGGGGGGGCTGAGACTGGGTGAAAGAGGGTCTACCCTAGCAAACCTTTTGTATTGTTATCCCAATAGCCCCATTAATGTGGGATATAATGAGCATGGTGATCAGATCATGATATGAATAAACATAACAGTTTAAATAATGTACCAGTAAGGCCTTGTCCCTCCATATCTACGGTATTTGCATCCATGGATTCAACCAATCACAGCTTGAAAATATTTGGAGAGAAATTCCAAAAAGCAATCCTTGATTTTACCATAAGCCAAGCCCTATGCTGATGTATAGACATGCCCTTTTGTAGTTTCCAGCCATGTAGTATTTATTTATCATGTCAGAAGTGACTTGAGAGTACAGTTAAAATTATGCTAAATGTCCTTTGACCAGAAGCTGGCCAGTTGGAGTGCCTCTGGTGTCACTGCGAGAAGGTCCTCCACTGTGCATGTAGCAGGGCTCAGGTTGTGCTGTAGTAGGTGGTCTGTGGTTTGATCTTCTCCGCATTCGCATATCGATAGATCTTCATGCTCTCCCCAGCACTTGTTGGAGTTGGTCACCGTATTATAGAAGGAGCATCATTTTAATATGCTATTGTATACAAGGGCAGATCAATAAGTCCGTGACTTTTTTAATTTCCCGCCTCTTAACTGAAAGGGCAACACTGCTCCTGTCAACAGGCATCTGTCAGTTGACTCTTGTCAAAATTTGAACAAGCTGTGTCATTTAGTTTGTGTTTGACAGCCATTGACAGCAGACTACCTCGTGAGTTGAGGAGAAAATGGAAAAAAGTGAATTTTGTGTGCACACCAAGCATTATTTCTTGTGGAAAAAAAATCACTCAAACGAAGGCTAAGCTTGATAAATACTATGGGGACTCTGCACCATCAGTTTCAATGGTAAAAAAGTGGTTTACTTAATTTCATTGTGACCGTACAAGCACAGAAGATGGCGAATGTTCTGGACGCCCAGTTGAGGTCTCTATACCCAAAACAATTGAAAAAATTCACAATTTGGTGTTGGCCGATCGGAGATTGAAAGTGCGAGAGATTGTGGAAGCCATAGGCATCTCACATGGCTCAGTGGTTTCAATTTTAAATGATCATTTGGGTATGAGAAAGCTTTCCGCAAGATGGGTGTCGCGTTTTCTCACAATGCAGGACAATGCAAGGGTGCACACATGCGCATTTTCCATGGCAACAATCCATGAATTGGCATACGAATTGCTCCCTCATCCACCCTATTCTCCGGATTTAGCCCTAAGTGACTATTTCTAGTTTCCAAACCCAGGTTCGGCGGAAAGAGATTTGACTCCAACTTTGAAATCATCTCACAAATACCTATTTTGATGACCTTGACAAATCATATTTTTTGGAAGGGATAAAAAATTTGAGAAATATTGGACAAAATGTATAGAGCTCAAAGGAGACTACGTTGAAAAATAAAATGATTTTTTACCCAAAAACTTGTGTTTCATTCAAAAAGTCATGGACTTCTTGATCCGCCCTCGTATGATGGGACTTGAGCATCCACAGATCTTAGTATCTACTGAAGGTCTTGGAAACAAACCACAGTGGATACCAAGGACCCAATGTATGTATATTTAAAAGGGGAGAATATCTAAAGTAAGTGAGAGTCCTTTTCACTGATTACATATGAAGGGCCATGCACTAACTAACACATGCTACAAAATGATTTCTGTGTCAATCGCAACAAAGAGCTGGATTTTAAAACCCACAGCTTAATTGGCACTTCACAGACCAGACTTCTGGGGCTGCTACTGTGGGCCCATGTGTGGCGAGCACAACTGGGTGGAATCATGCAGGTATGCACACTAGCAGCATAGCAAAGTTTGCATGCATTCGCAGATGCGCACAATACTGGACATTGCATGGAACAAGACATTGATCAGATCTGAGAGGGAATTGCAATCAGAATGTGGATGTTCTTACATTGTTAAAAGAATATCCTAAATTGGGGGAGGTGGCATCCCTTTTCTCACCTGTTCGGAGACCTGCCAGATGTGCTGGCCCATCTACCTTCACACTTTTCACAAAGATGGTGTCCATGGGTTCCAGTCGGTTCCGTGAGGGTCCTATGGAGATGGTGAGAAAGAAAGATGGAGTCTTTAGATTTCTTACACATAATTCCATGATTATTCAAGACCCAGATTTGAGGGGTCGATAAGGAGATGAACAGACAAACTGGCCATGTAACTGGAGTCAACCTTGCCTAGAACACAACCATGGTTTGACACAATCCAAAGAGTGCATGGCCATGCTATTCGTGGCTACTTGTAATTCCTAGAGCTCCTCAAACCACAAGCCCCCATGCCTGGCTCTGAAGGGCAGCAGACTGCAGCACCCAGGACAGCCAAAAGTTTTCTATCAAAAATAAAGAGCAGTGATGCGTTCCGACGGCATCGGATTTGCTCAGCTCAAAATCCTGCCTCAAGGCACTGGAGTCGCAGACCTGTCCTTCAGACAGAAAAGAAAGCAGGGAGTAGCATAATGCACTGCAACTTCGCTATTTTCACGTTCTCTTTATCTTCAAGGGAACCATGGGACTTCCCTTTAAACTCCGCTACCCAGCAGTCCTATCAACGCTATCAAGACACCAGCATAGATAGAATTGCAAACTAGAAAAGACTGGAGTGTGAAGTAGAGCCATCTCTACCTTTAGGCACAGAAACATACACAGATTTGAGATGGTATGAAAGCACAGCAAATTGTTAGTTACTTATGTTTTTTTTAACCTCAAGATACGGGAAGAAGTTCTTTTACTGCCACAGGGGCTAACTTTATAGACTGAACACCTTCACTTGAATGGGATGGTGGAGCAAAGGAGCCTGTTATTGCTCTGCCTCAGGCAGCATATTGTTTGAAGTAGCCCCAGTATTGGTAAAAGGCAGTGTTTCCCAACCTTTTTTGAGCCGCGGCACATTTTTTTACATTTACAAAATCCTGGGGCACACCACCAACCAAAATGACACAAAATGACACACTAACACAGGAATACATATAGTGAATATGTTTTAAATGTATTTATACACTCAGTGTGAAACCTGGGCCTGTTACGATGAACACAACATAGATATCCTGGCAGGAATGGCAGAAAGACACACACGAAGGTCTTGCTCAACAGCTGGGAGTTATAGTTCAACCGCAATCAAAGAGCATTCTGAACTCCACCAATGATGGAATGGAATCAAACTTCCCACACAGAACTCCCATAACCAAGAGAAAATACTATAAGAGTTTGGTGGGCATTGACCTTGAGTTTTAGAGGTGTAGTTCCCCTATATCCAGAGTGTGTTCAGTAGGAGAGGGGGGAGGGGAGGGAGGAAGACGTGGGGCGAGTCTGCGCAGTAGCGCCCACAAGGGTCACGTCTTCCTCCCTCCTCCCTCCCACAGAAGCAGCAGCGTGAGCAAAGCGAGGCAAAGTGAGCAGAGCGAGGCTGGGAAGAAGGGAGCCCGAGTGGAGAAGAAAAAGTGTTTGGCAGGAGGGGGAAGAAAGGGTATTGGAGGTTCCAATTTCCCACGGCACACCTGATGATCGCTCATGGCACACTAGTGTGCCACGGCACACTGGTTGGGAAACACTGGTAAAAGGGACATATGGTTACAATCATGCAAGCAAAGTGGCAAGTTATAAGAAGAGCATTTGGGCGTTTTATAAAACATGGAAATACAATGTATTGTCGAAGGCTTTCCTGGCTGGAATCACTGGGTCGTTGTAGGTTTTTTGTGCTATATGGCCATGTTCTAGAAGCATTCTCTCCTGACATTTTGCCTACATCTATGCCAAGCATCCTCAGAGGTTGTGAGGATACTTGTCATAGATGCAGGTGAAATGTCAGGAGAGAATGCTTCTAGAACATGGCCATATAGCCCGAAAAACCTACAACGACTCATAGAAAGACACACTGCAAATCTTGATTCTGGCTGAAGATTCAAGCAAGATGGAAGACCACAAGCTCTATGGAGCCAAGCTTCAAAATCAAACTATATGTTTCTCTTTTTTGAACCTTAAATAAGACACACAGAACATGACCTAAGTCTAAATCACTTGCACAAGCAGGTTAGTGAAGCCTAATATTTAACAATGACCTCCACATAAGTAAAGGTAAAGTCCAGTCGTATCCAACTCTGGGGGTTGGTGTCCATCTCCATTTCTAAGCCGAAGAGCCAGTGTTGTCTGTAGACACCTCCAAGATCATGTGACTGGCATATCTGCATGGAGCCCCGTTACCTTCCTGCCGGAGCGGTACCTATTGATCTAGTCACATTTGCATGTTTTCAAACTGCTAGGTTGACAGAAGCTGGGGCTGACAGCTGAAGCTCACTCCACTCCCCGGATTTAAAACTGTGACCTTTCGGTCAACAAGTTTAGCAGCTCAGCGGTTTAACCCACTGTGCCACCGGGGGCTCCGACCTCCACATATCTACACCTATAAACAAAGGGCATATTTTTGAAAATGTGCATGGAAAGTATACTTTTAGGGAGCTAATTGGTGTTCTTAAAAGCTTCCTATACACATTGTTACTCCCAGAAACACCGTGTCCTTCCCCAATGTGCCCTGAGATCTTCAGGAGAGGCCCACTACCTTCACAGATGTGGTTGATAAGGACATGGGCATTAGTGCTCTCATGGGAGGCTTTCAAGCCCCTAGACTAGTGGTTCTCAACTTATGGGTCCCCAGGTGTTTTGGCTTACAACTCCCAGAAATCGCAATCAGTTTACCAGCTGTTCGGATTTCTGAGAGTTGAAGGCCAAAACATCTGGGGAGCCACAGGTTGAGAACCACTGTCTTAGACTTATGAACCCCCTCTCTTGATAGGCTGGATATTTTTATTCCATCAGGCTTTTTAGAAGTGAAAGCTTTTAATGGAAGCACTTGCAAAAGGGTGGCATATTGTTTTAAATGGTTCTAACAGCAACAATACAGTAGTTCAGTCCTGTTTTCACCGTAACTTCTTGTATGTCTCCTGATATACTATAGGCATTTTGATTTCTAAGCTGACTTGAGTCCCAACTGTGGCAAAAGGGAAGAGTATTAAGATATAATAAGGATAACAAGAAGAAGAAGAAGAACAACAACAACAACAACAACAACATGCCATGGATGCTTTGTATATTCCTGGAGTTGGACAGGAACCCCTGGTGGCACAATGGGTTAAACCCTTGTGCTGGAAAGACTGCTGACCAACAGATTACAGGTTCGAATCCGGAGAGAGCACAGATGAGCTCCCTCTGACAGCTCCAGCTCCCCATGCGGGGACATGAAAGAAGCCTCCCACAAGGATGGTAAAACATCAAAACATCTGGGCATCCCCTAGCCAATGTCCTTGCAAACGGCCAATTCTCTCACACCAGAAGAGACTTGCAGTTTCTGACATGAAAAAATGGGGTTGGACTGGATAGCTCTTGTGGTCTCTTCCAATTCTACTATTCATGTGGAAATGTTTGGCAGCCAAACGGTGACTTTCTGACAACACTGTATTTCACTGGGCCACCAGTAAGTGGACTGCTGGGGACTGATGATACAAACTCCTAGACTCTGTCCATTCCATTTGAAAGTATGGTATAATACAGCCGTGGCTATATCTTTTTCAGTTTTGGCTGCTGTGTAGAGTTGGAGATCATTGATCTTGGAGGGAGTTTTGGTTGCAAATACCACTTTTGGGGCACAGAATTAGGGGCCTTCAGACTGCACCTCCCCTCCGCTCCCAAGAGCCATATCTAAATGACATGATGTTGTATATCTCCGCTTTACAACATTTCTGGAGTTAACATTTTCTTGTTTGCAGGTCAGCAGTGTCGTTCTGTAATTTCATGCATTGTTGCCAAAGGCCATGTCTGGATTTCCTCATTCAGGCACAACAGGTTGGAGGTTTAGGCCTGAAACATGTTTCAATGGAAGGAAAGGAGGCATCAAGAGAGATTTCTCCTATTTATCTGAATGTACGGATAACTTGTGGGATAGAAACTAAAACAGACAGTCAATTATACTGAGGGTTGATCATGCTGACAGAACAGGGCAACCTAATGAGAGTAGGGTAAAGGAGAGAAGAATGAGCAAGGAATCATACTAGACAGACCTTCCTCACTTCAAACTCTTAATGTAATGGAAGGGGAAAATTTCCCAGGGAATCCAAGAAGCAGATACTACAAATGTATCACTATAAGGTAACTGATTTGTCAGCAGTAAGATACATAGGCAGGTCTATTATCTCCTCTCAGGGCACCTCGTATATCAGAGAAGAGACACCTACTTCCTACATAGGAAATGTCTTTCCATTGACTAAAGTTATGAGGAAAATTACACAGGCTTCAAAGAACTCTGGAATAACTTTCTCCAAAACATTTCACTGAACAAAATCCTCAAGGTGAAGATGTTGCATACATATGTGAGCTATATTCCCTGACACAATCCCTAAAACAAAGGGCCCTCCCAACATTGTTGTTCTGCAAATCCTTAGTTTAGATATGCTGACGTTGACTGCTAGGACTTAAAAGTCCAATTGAATTGGGAATGTTGTGTGATTCTTATCCCTGACCTAAAGGGAAATTCCCTGGTTTGTGTGAACATGGGTACACATAGAGAGACACAGTATGCATAAGACAATGAGTTCACTGTTTACAAGTACATTCAAAGTAATGTCCATAGACAAGGGTATTTGTTTTAGAAATTTCATTGATATTCAAAGATTGGCTGGCATCACTGGGTTGCTGTGAGTTTTCTGAGCTGTACGGCCATGCTCCAGAAGCATTCTCTCCTGACATTTCGCCTGCATCTATGGCAGGTATCCTCAGAGGTTGTGAGGTCTGTTGGAAACAGGCAAGGGTATTTGGAATTTAGGTGGGAGAAAGAACTCTTGTCTGCCTGAGGCAAGTGTGAATGTTGCAATTGGCCACCTTGATTAGCATTTAATGGCCCTGAAGCTTCAAAGTCTGGCTGTTCCCTGAAGAAATCCTTAGCTGACCCTGATTGTTTCCTATCTCGAATTCCACTTTTTTGAGTATTGTTCCTTATTTACTGTCCTGATTTTAGGGTATTTAAAATGCTAATAACCAGATTGTGTTCATTTTCAAGGTTTCTTCCTTTCTGTTGGAATTGTCCACGCGCTTGTGGATTTCAATGGATTCTCTGTGTAGTCTGACATGGTAGATGTTAGAATGGTCCAGCATTTCTATGTTCTCAAATAATATGCTGAGTCCTGGTTGGTTCATCAGGTGCTGTGATAAGGCTGACTTCTCTGGTTGAGATACTGCAGTACCTTTCATGTTCCTTGATTTGTGTTTGGGCATTGCTGCATTTGGTGGTCCCTATGTAGACTTGTCCACAGCTGCATGATATACGGTAGACTCCTGCAGAGGTGAGAGGATCCCTCTTGTCCTTTGCTGAATGTAGCATTTGTTGGATTTTCTTATTGTGTCTGTAGATAGTTTATAGCAGAGGTGCCCACACTTTTTCAGCATGCGAGCTACTTATAATAAAACCAAGTCAGAAAGATCTACCGAGAGAGAAGCAGGGCGGAGCAGGGGAGAAGCTTGGCATGGGGCTTCGCCCCCCCTCTGGACCACAGCTTCTCCAGGGGGAGGGGTAGTGCCAAGCCAGTGGTGGCATGCTAGCCACTACTGGCTTGGCACACCCTCCCCAAGCCTGGAGAAGCTGTGGTAGCGCTGAAGCCGGGAGGGGCCTGCGGCATGGGCTCCCCCTCTGGCTTTAGCGGTACCACAGCTTCTCCAGGCTAGAGGGTAGTGCCAAGCCAGTGGTGGCATAGCTAGCCACCACTGGCTCGGCACTACCCTCCTCTAGCCTGGAGAAGCTGTGGTAGCGCTGAAGCCGGGGAGGGGGCGGGGCTTGGTGCGGCATGGCTCTGCTCCCTCCCCCTCTGGCTTTAGCGGTACCACAGCTTCTCCAGGCTAGAGGAGGGTAGTGGCAAGCCAGTGGTGGCATAACTAGCCACTACTGGCTTGGCACTACCCTCCCCAAGCCTGGAGAAGCTGTGGTACCGCTAAAGCCAGAGGGGGGGCTTGGTGCAGCATGGCTCCGCCCTCTCTAGAAGTGCCCCATCTGGCTGGGATCGACCTCCTTCAGTCCCGGGATCAACCAGTCGATCGCGATCAACTTCCTGGGCAGCCCGGGTTTATAGGTTGTACTTCTTCATCAGCTTCGCTATGCAGTCAGTGGTTCTCCTGATGTATGGTAAGAACACTTTTACTCTATGTGAATCTTTGTCTTTACTCTTGTGGCTTGTTCTCGGTTTTTCAGCTCTTCTGATGTCTGTGGTGGAGTATCCATTGGCCTGTACAGCCCAGTTTTGGTGGATCAGTTCACTTTGGAGGACTGTCCCACCCTGGACATTCCACAGATATATAAACCCCACTTGTCTAGTTTCCAACAGACCTCACAGCCTCTGAGGATGCCTACCATAGATGTGGATGAAACAATAGGAGAGAATGCTTTTGGAATATGGCCATACAGCCCAGAAAACTCACAGTGACCCAGAAGATGAATACTTTGTTCCTAGAAAGATAATTTTTCTCCATCTGTGATCCAATGAAAAGAAGATCTAACAATGCATAAAATATTTGAAAGAATGGTGCCTAGACAAAATGCATAAAGGGAGTCATATCTGGAAACATATGAAAAATTGTGTTATTCTCCCTCCTTTTGTATTTGTATGTTCCTGCTTTTGTTATACTGGAACATTGTTTTCTGTAACAGATCCCTTTTGAATGAAATTTTAAAATAATTTTTAAAAAGGAAAAAGGAAATGTAAAAGATATGCACACACACACATGTCCACAAACACATAAATCCTATTCCCGATATAAGACACAAGCATGGCTACATACCCGTTCTGTTTCCATTTTCTTCCTCCTGCAAAAGAAAAGAGAGAATGATCATGTATATTTTTTCAACAGGGCATAGTCAACTCAAAAGAGTAAGTAAAGAATGATATAAGTTGCTCAAGTCTTTTTACTACTCATTGTTTTCCTCCTTTAATATGTCCTACTAGATCAGTATTTTTTCCTATAAAGAAATTATATGGGGACTAATATCATTTACTCTGCATAAAGTGGATGGCTGAAGAGTGTTGTAGCATGTAAGAAATCGGTTAGTGTGTGTGTGTCAACTGTAAAATAAGATGCACCAAGCTGAATGGCCAGGGTACGACCAGGGAGCTGGCTGAGCCTGGGACTTCTGGATACAAGTCCTGAACCGGTGCTTGGCTGCTGTAACAGACTGGATGAGGGCAAACAGATTGAAACTAAATCCAGACAAGACAGAGGTACTCCTGGTCAGTCGTAAGGCCGAACAGGGCATAGGGTTACAGCCTGTGCTTGACGGGGTTACACTCCCCCTGAAAGCGCAGGTTCGCAGTTTGGATGTGATCCTGGACTCATCGCTGAGCCTGGAGCCCCAGGTCTCGGCGGTGGCCAGGAGAGCTTTTGCACAGTTAAAGCTTTGTGCCAGCTGCACCCGTACCTTGGGAAGTCTGACTTGGCCACAGTGGTCCACGCTCTGGTTACATCCCGTATAGACTACTGCAACACTCTCTACATGGGGTTGCCTCTGAAGACTGCTTGGAAGCTGCAATTAGTCCAACGCTCGGCAGCCAGGTTACTATCAGGAGTGGGGTACAGGGAGCGCACAACTCCCTTGTTGCGCCAGCTCCACTGGCTGCCAACTATCTTCTGAGCACAATTCAAAGTGCTGGTCTTAACCTACAAAACCCTATACGGTTTTGGCCCATTTTACCTGTCCGAACAGATTCTTCCCTATGAACCATCAAGGATGCTAAGATCCTCCAGAGAGGCCCTGCTCTTGGTCCTGCCACCTTCACAGGCACGTCTGGTGGGAACGAGAGACAGGGCCTTCTCTGTGGTGGCCCCTCAGCTGTGGAACTCTCTCCCAAACGAGAATTGATCTGCCCCCTCCCTCTTATCCTTCAGGAGGCTAGTAAAAACTTGGCTTTGGAATGAAGCATTCCCAGAAGAAGGCTGAGACTGATTATAGACTATAATGAATGACCACAACTATAGACTGAGCGAACTGTGTTTAGTCGGCGATTTGGCTTTTCTGTATTTTATTCATATGTATTTTAATCTTTTATTGTTGTTGGGTGTTTTTAATTATTATTGTAGCATTGAATCTTTGCTGTGAACCGGTCTGACTCCCTCTACGGAGGTGTAAAGATCAAGATACAAAAGTATTAAATAAATAAATAAAGTTACATTATTAGGCTTGAGCTATGCAAGTACTTGCAGAGAAGCAGAAGCTTGCAAAGAGAGAGACAGTTTGGAGCATGCTCTTGCTTCATAAGCTGCTAGAGGAAAATTCTCCACATGGACAAGGAAAGACCATTTAAAATCTCTTATAAAAGGACATTATGTGAGTTGATGTAACTGATCATATGATTGTACATCTGTTGTTCTGAATTATGAAGAGTAAACTACTATTCTCCTGGCATTCAACATTTATTAATTTTTTATTATTTATTTATTTTGGGATTTATTAATCACCCATCCCAGTTGGCTCTGGGCGATTTACAGTAAAACACAAGCTGAGTGCCTGAACATCTAAAAACATCTAAATATCCCTTATAGCTTTATCTTGTGCAGTTAAGGAATATTAAATTCGTTTCCGGATGGACCATATAAAATGGTCTATGCAAAAATTAACAAATTCTTCTGCAATTTCTTTATACATCACTACTAAATGGTTACAGTTCTCTGTTGGATTGAAGATTGCAGATTCCTTGCCAAAAATTCTGCCCTCTCCAACACAAAAATATTATTATTATAGCATATAACAGAATTTTTTACACTTTGAAAGTGCCCAAAATCATCCAATTTATTTTTCTCTTTTGAAATTGGTACATTATGGCAGTGTTTCCCAACCAGTGTGCCGTTGCAATCATTTTAATTATTATTGTAGCATTGTATCTTGGAAATTGGAACCTCCAATACCCTTTTCCCCCCTTCTACCGAACACTTTTTTGACTCCACTCGGGCTCCCTTCTTCCCAGCCTCGCTCTGCTTGCTTTGCCTCGCTTTGCTCACGCTGCCATTTCTGCGGGAGGGGGGAAGAGGTGACCTGTGCGGGTGCTATTGCGCAAACTTGCCCCACGTCTTCCTCCCTCCCCTCCACAGTGCTTTCCGGATATAGGTGAACTACAACTCCAAAACTCAAAGTCAATGCCCACCAAACTCTTATAGTATTTTCTCTTGGTTATAGTAGTTCTGTGTGGGAAGTTTGATTCCATTCCATTATTGGTGGAGTTCAGAATGCTCTTTGATTGTGGGTAAACTATAACTCCCAGCTGTTGAGCAAGACCTTCGTGTGTGTCTTTCTGCCATTCCTGCCAGGATATCTATGTTGTGTTCATCGAAACAGGCCCAGGTTTCACACTGAGTGTATAAATACATTGAAAAACATATTAACTATATGTATTACTGTGTTAGAGTGTCATTTTGTGTCATTTTGGTTGATGGTGTGCCCCAGGATTTTGTAAATGTAAAAATGTGCCACGGCTCAAAAAAGGTTGGAAAACACTGCATTATGGACACAAACTGATTCCTTTGATGTTGGCTTTTGCATCTGGCTATTTCTATCACTCTTGTGCTTGTTTCTTCATTCTTTTCATTTGTTTGTTTTAGCGGGAAACTGCACTGTTTGATCTGCCATTTACTTTTCCAAAATCTCTCTCTAAAGAAAAGCCTGTGACAGTGAGTGTTTTTCAAACAAATTCTGAGCATACCAAACAGTTTTAATCCCCAGACATGAACATAATATTCTTCTACTAAGTGCAATCTAGTAGAAAATGGTATTACAATCAGGAAATGTCTCACTTCTAACATGCCAACATTCGCCAAACTGGTGCCTCTAGAAACTGGATTACAATTCCCATCTTCACTGAGCCAAAACAGCAAAGCCATGTTGGCTAAGAAGTGACGAGAGTTGCAAGTCCAACACATCTAGAGGGCACCAAGTTTGAGGAACATTGGTTTATATAATTCATTATGTCAAACTAGTTTTTACTACCTTCAAGTCCACTGATCAGATTGTGTCTACTATAAATATGACTCAGTATCTATGCAACTCAATATTTTTAGAAACTTCTCTCAGTGCTTAATAACTACAGTTAGCTCCTCACATTCACAAAGTTCAGGAGTGCAGATGTTGGAAGTGAAGAGGCATCAACACTTGTATAGAGGGGACACAGGGAAAGCCATGGTGCATGCCTGCTGTCTTGATTTCGCCTCTGTTTTCTAGATCTATGTAACTCAGGGTGTGTTGTTTCCTTCCTCTTGAATTAGAGTATGTTGATCACCACTTTTAACTGCTCAGTCCTGGGCGTTGCATTTTTGAAAGGTCTTTAGCCTTTGCTGCAAAAGAGGGTTGGTGCCTCACCAAACTACAAGCCCCAAGATTCCATAGAATTGAGCCATGGAAGTTAAAAGTGGTGTCAAACTGCATTAATTCTACAATGTAGATGCATCCTTTGCTATTATACCTATGCTGGTTGGAAATTGGTTTTAAACTAATTTTATTGTTGTATATTGCGTGTGCAAGGGTGATACACCTCGCGCCATGAACAATAATACAAAGACAAGTGGATGAAAATGGCCACAACTCATTTATTGAAAACAGGAACAAGGACTGGCGGCCATGCATGAGCCCTGGATCAGGGGTCGGACAGCCCACGCATGTCCTAAGGCACTTGCAAGCCTGGGTGCCACCGGCCCAATACCAGTCCACGGAAACTCGGCACCCCAGGGGGCCAGGGCGTTATCCCCCCTGCCAACCAAGGGGGCGATATGCCAGTCCGATCCAGGGCCCATGCAACACTCCAGACACAGAGTTGTGACAGAGAACATAAACAACAAACAGTAACAAATGCAACCATGAAAATAAATATATAAGCAATGTGGAACAACCCACATGCAATAAATGAAGTAGGGAGGGTGGAAGGAAAAAATAGTCTCTGGCCCCCTCGTGCTACACGGAAGTCCCGCAAGCCTTAAATGAGCTGCCCGGATGGAAGTGAGGGCTGGCCGGCTGACGTCAATGAGCAGGGCAGGGCCAGCCCTGCTATAGGACGTGGCGGGAAACCTTCCCGCCACCCCTCAGGGGCTTCTGTGAAGAAGAAGCCCCCCTCCCATCTAACAAGATGGCAGCGAGGACAACCACTGCCCCGCAACCTGCCTGGCCAGTAAGTCGGCCAAGCCCATTATGATTGTGTTTTTAAGTTGTGTAAACCACCCCGAGCCTGCGGTGAGGAGCGATATAGAAATGAAAATAATTAATAAATTAATTAATAAATACTTTTTATCACATGATTAATATATTAAACAGCACAAGTCAATAATAAAGGTCATTACTCTTCGGCGTTGAGTATTTATGTCACAGCGGATAGGCAACAGAAATATAGAAGTTTAATTCCCCATCGGCCCAAAAACTCCAGTCTCTGTTCGTGTGAATAATGAAACTCTCATTCAATTCACAAGGTAAATATATAACTTTGTATTGAATTGTATTTAACAATAACTGGCAAAACATCGAAAAACAACAGCCATCACAGCTACCTTTCTAAACATCCTTTCCTCACAGATATTAAATCCCAACTGACAAATCCCAACTGTCACTTTGTAACGGAAATTCCTCAAGGTTCCATTTAGCAGTCTTGAGACAGCGCCATCTGGTGTCAAACATGTCACACTGCAGGTCATCTCAAACTGCGAAAATATATCTTGTGCTGACTCATGAATTGCTATTCAAAATGCAATAATCTGACAATTACACAATTAAATATGAGCATTTTCTAGTCGTTTTGGTTAGCCTTGTGTACTTTAAAATGAGCAGTCAAGAGTTGGACTGCACCTTAAATTTGCACCTTTCCAATTCCAATTGCAAACCACAACTAGTCCAACAAAATCCCCAGATTAATAAGCTTTTGCTTCATTACTTTGTTCCATTCTATACATGCCCCGTATACAAATATTTCCAGTAGTCTTCCCTACCACATGCAAACATTGGCTGACTTTACTTTTAAGATGATATCAGTTAAACTAAGCACAAAATTATATATAATTCAAAGCAGCCTTAAAATAGTATAGCTAAACGCTGGGAAAACAAGCCATGATCTAAAAACTCAACCACCACAATCCGGCCAGAAAAAAAAGTCTGCTTCCCTGCACCACCTCCAGTTCTTATGAGCTCTACTCCTTATCAAGAAACATCAACATGAACACAATTTGCAAATTTGCAACTAATGGCTGCAAATCATCTCTCCAATGGCATAGCTGAAGTATTGACCATCTCTTAGCATAGGGAACAAACTATTATGGCTATCCACAGTAATTTTCAAGATATTGAATTTCCTTTCTGTGACACAAAATGGAAGTTCATTATCCTCAAATGCCTGCAAGATAGCTTTGAAAACTATTCCATCTCTACCTTCCCATAAGTAGACCTTTACAAAGAGGAAATAGGAACAATTTTCCTAACCAGACACCACCCCAACATGTGCAAGTGTGCTTTCAAGTCACCTGTTGATTTATTAGCGACTTCATTAATGTCACATTATTTTCTTAGGGAAGAAATATTCAGAGGCGTTGTGTTATTGTCTTCCTCTAAAATATAGCCCACAGCACCTGGAAGTTCTTGGTCATCCAAATGCTAACTAGGTCTGAACCTACTTAGTTTCTAGGATCAAGACAGGATCTGGTGCCTGCAAAGTATATAGACTTGATGGTGCACTCCCAGACTGACATTTTGTAGAGGTCATATGACAAAGCAGTAGCAATTAAAACAAACATTAGGACTCCTATACAGTCTTCCCATTTTAACGCATGCAAAAGCCCTACACTTCTACATTCCCAAACAACATGGAACTCAACTTCCACCTCACTGTCTCAGGCAAAATAAAAACCCAATCAGGCCGTATGCTAGAGCTCAGATCCACACCACACTCCAAAGTAAAAGGGCTTAGTCTGGAAAAATACAAACTCAACCCCTTTCTCACTCCTTGGCCTGTTCTTAGAAGGCAAGGCTGGAAAGGGAGAAAGAACAACCTGGGTAAATAACCTGCTGGCAGGCTATGCTGTTGCCCTACCTTCTCCAGTTTGATTCTGTGATCGGTATCCAGCTGATGTTGACTATAGAATTATGCTGTAAGATCTAGAGACCCCTGGAGAGATGTTCTCTCAGGTTAAAAAAGTAGAGTAGGTCATGAGTTCGAGGCCTGTCCGGGTCGAGGTGGGTGCTCGACCTTTAAGTGTAGCCTGCTGTCAACCTTTGCAGCCTGAAAAACAGTTTGTTTATTTATTTATTTTACTTCATTTATATTCCGCCCTTCTCACCCCGCAGGGGACTCAGGACGGATTACAATGTACACATTGCATTTAGACACACAAACACAGAAGACAGACAAAGGCAATTTAACATTTGGCCACCAGGGAGAGCTGTCGCACTCCTTCATTTCTCAGCTTGTTTCCTGGAGATCTTTTTTTAAATGGCCTCGTAAATCAGTTAAATTTAGCATCTGTCAAGTAGGAGATAAAGGTACCACATTAAGTGGGGAGGCAAATTTTGACTGAATTATGAGGCCATGAAAGAACTCCAGGAACGCTGAGGAATGCGGAAGGAATAACAAGGGACTCTGGGAATGCTGAGAGATTAGGTGTGCGTCAGCTCCCCCTGGTGGCCAGAGTTTGCCTCTGTTCATCTATATGTGTGTATGTGGAAATGGCAGGGATTGTCTGCTAAGTATGTGTACCTGTAATCCGCTCTGAGTCCCCTTTGGGATGAGAAGAGGGGAATACAAATAAAGTAAATAAATAAATAAATAATAAAGGGTTTTAATTAATTATTTTTTCCATTTTTGTGGGGATCGTGGGCCTTTAACACTAGCAACTATGGAGTGCTCATTATGCATCGAGCATCCTATTCAAGAGCCCATCCATACAGGTACAGACAAGCGCAGTAAGAAAACTGCTGGTGGGAGACATTACTGAATTGCATTCCTTCTCCTTTGATTTAACTTAATTTAACTTTAGGCTCTAGATATATTGCTTTCTTGTACCGGGATGCCTCCTTCTCACCATCTCTAGAACTGCTGCATGGGGGAAAAAACCCAAAGGACAACAGGAAGAGGACCCCGTCCCCCGTGTCACTATGTCTCCTTGCCTGTCACACAGGATTGGACTAAAACCATCCCCCTTCCAGTCCCTGCTCACTGCTCTCCCCCTCTGAACATTAGATCTTGTCAACTCACATCATGCCACTGTGAAGGCAAAATCTCAAGGACAGATCCTCCAGCCAAAATGCACTCACACACAAACCCCATGCACGTGCAGGCAGCACTTGCCCTGGATAATAATTAAGGTGCTAAATATAGACGTGTTTGGGGCTTCTGAATGTTTCCAGGAAGACAGGGGGATGACGGGTGAACAGAGGCATGTCTTCTAGGCTTTTTGTAGGAATGTGCAGAGAACCATTTGCCTCTTTGACTGGATGCGCCAATTTTCCAATAGACTCAGCGGAGGTGGGAAAAGTGCAGCATGCATGCACCCCTGGGGCCATTTTGTCACACACATACACACACCCCAAGGGGATCCAATATTCACCACCAAATGTCCTCTGGGGTATGTGAAAAACATTTTCACCACATCTCAGCCCACTTTCTTCTTCGTAAGAGAGCTTTTATTAGAATAGGAAGAAATCCAGAAGTAGTATCCACACACTTCTCTTGTGCCTCAATTCTCCCAACTGCTCACCGCTTGGGAGCAAAAAATAAATTATTTTTCTTTGTGGTGGAAGTGCGCCCCTCCCCCCAACACTACTGGCGACTAATGCTCTAGACCAGGGGTGCCCACACTTTTTCAGCATGCGAGCTACTTAAAATAAAACCAAGTCAGAAAGATCTACCTACCTCTTCAAGGCTGGAGAAGCTGCTGGTAGAGCTGGGGGGGCTTGGTGCGGCCTGGCTCCGCCCCCCTCTGGCTTCAGCTCTACCAGCAGCTTCTCCAGGCTTGAGGATGGCAGTGCCAAGCCAGTGGTGGCATACTTAGCACAAGGCTGGCTTGGCCTTGCCCTCCTCAAGGCTGGAGAAGCTGCTGGTAGAGAGGAAGCCGGGGAGGGGGCAGGGCCTCCGGAGGCCCCGCCTCACGCTCCCCCCCCTACCTCTCTCTCGTCCAGAAGCAACCCTGGAGCCTCCACTGCCGGCGAGAGAGAGGAGCGCCCTGCTTCTCTCTCGTCCGGAAGCAAACATGGACGGTGCGCAGCGTAGAAGGTACGCGCGGGCAGAAGGTGTGCGCGCAGAGCAGAAGCGCCCCATCCGTCTGCGATCCACCTCCTTCGGTCCCGCAATCGACTGGTCAATCGCGATCGACTTCCTGGGCAGCCCTGCTCTAGACTCTCTCAGTTACCCACCAATGATGAAAATGTTTATCTATTAATTTGAGAGATGGCTGATTGGCATGAGCAAGTCTTTCTTTCAGTTGGGTTGTTGTGTGTTTTCAAGGATGCAAATCTTCCTTTCTAGGATGCAAATTCCAGTTAGGTTGTCCTGACCTTTTGCCTGCATCTATGGAAGGCATCCTCAGAGGATGTGAGCTCTGAGGTCCTCACAACCTCTGAGGATGCCTGCCATAGATGCAGGCGAAAGGTCAGGAGAGAATGCTTCTGGAACATGGCCATACAGCCTAGAAAACACACAACAACACAGTGATTCCAGCCATAAAAGCCTTCGACAGCACATGTATTTCAGTTGTATACCAACTAAAGCACATATGGGTGTGACTCGCATGGACTGACTGATGGAATAAATGCTGTGTGTGTTATTATAAATATCTATTTGACACTGTTAGTGCTAATCAAGGCTTTTTCTCTGGATTTCCCTCTACTTAGCTCAGTTTTTTCAAGTTCTCATGTTTATAGGAAGCATGGAGATGCAGTAGAAATGGCAGCAATCTCATCTCCAAGGACAAAGTCTCTTACACACAATCCCATGCCACTGAAAATTTTGGAGGGTGAGTCTCCCAATGTCTTCCAGAGTCATTTGAAATACACATAATGTCCTTTTTTCCAAGGCCATTTCAATATAATTGCTCTGTGTGAGCCTCCACCATTGTCACAATTGCACGCTGTGGGCCACTCTCCCCATCCCACATCAGCAAATCATAGATTCGAGAAAGAAGAATGAGTTGACTCTAAGACACCACCTTGTTTGGTGCTCAGCTCACAACAGGCAAAGTACAAACTGTTACATTTCTATCCCTTTTCAAAAATCCATTTTGTGAGATTTCTGACAATATCCATCATTTATTTATTATTTACTTTATTTATATTCCGCTCTTCTCACCCCAAAGGGGACTCAGAGCGGATTACAGTACACATACTTAGCGGACAATTCCTGCTGTTTCGACGTACAACATATAAACGAACAGAGGCAAACTCTGGCCACCAGGGGGAGCTGACGCACTCCTCATCTCTCAGCATTCCCTTGTTGTTCTTCCGCATTCCTCAGCGTCCTGGAATTCTTTTTAATGGCCTCATAATTCGGTCAAAATTTGCCTCCCCACTTAATGTGGTACCTTTATCTCCTACTTGACAGATGCAACTGTCTTTCAGGCTGCAAAGGTTGACAGCAGGCTACACTTGAAGGTCGAGCACCCACCTCAACCTGGGCAGGCCTCGAACTCATGACCTACTGGTCAGAGAGATCTTATGCAGCTGACACTTAGCCAGCTGCGCCGCATTCCCGGAAGCGACCAGAGATCCATCTAATCCAGAATTTTGTCTCTGGCATCAAACCATACCAGAAAGAAGCATTTCAGGCAATCGTAAATAGGAAAGTGAAAGAAAGGAATGTTATGCCATTTGTCCCTTTCAATGTGGAACAAGGTTTGTTTTCATCTATCCCAACTTCATTCTTTTCTCTTTTTTTTCGAAGCTAAAAAAATCCACTAAGCACGCTCTAAAAATCATGAATGGCTGGTGGGGACATTTGCATGTCAAAGTGACATCCTAGGCAAAGAGTTGGAACATGCACGCACGTCTCCGAGCGAAGACTTCCATCTTTTAACCTTCAACCCAAAGGGTGTGAGTGGCGGATGTTTGGAATTCAGCAGCTCTGTGAGATTCCAGAGTTACTAGGAAATTGCAGGATTTTGCCAGCAGAGGGTGTGTTTGCCTTTATCACACTGACCTTTCCCAAAGCTAAGGACCAAAGCCTCCAGGTCAAGCTCAGATGGCCTTGGATGCGCTCTTCTAATATTGTCTTCCCTTCCACCTCGCTCCTAACCTTTGTCCAAGATCCCTAGTTCCTGTTCCCGGATCCCCTTGAGTGGATACACAGCACAGCTGTCCCTTGGTCCCCACCCAGCCCTGGCTCTGATTCACTGTTGTGCTGGTTACTGTGGCTGGATTGTCTTCCTAGTTCTTGACCCTGGCTCTCATCTGTTTCCTGTTTGCCCTCCTTCTTGATCTTTCTGAAACTGTATAGGCTGCAACTTTGTAGTGAGACCATGATTTCCCTGAAGCTCATACAGAAGTCTACATTTAAAGCAGGCCTGGGCAAACTACGGCCCTCAGGTGTTTTGGACTCCAACTCCCACAATTCCTAACAGCCCAGTTAGGAATTGTGGGAGTTGGAGTCCAAAACACCTGAGGGCCGTAGTTTGCCCAGGCTTGATTTAAAGGATGCCATATGCCAGTTCTCTGAATCTGGATAGTCTATTTTGTGTCTGAATCTTTAACTACCTAGAGAAAATCTCATCCACCCTACCTTGCAGGCTTTTTAATAGTTTGCTACCCATATATATCATACAAAGAAGAACATAAAATGTTTTTGTTTTTATTTTGTATCAAAAGCATTGCATAAATTAGTATAAAACTGGAAAAAAATTAAAGGAGCAGAAGCAGCAATATATCTTTTGACCAAAAACAGGTAACAGCAATGACATTGTCTGTAGCCTCCAACAATTCTTCCGCTGTACATGAGGCAGGGTATATTGGACAAGCATACTTGGGCGATCCCTTGTTGTCCGAGTAGGATTGTCCTCTAAGATCGGTGTACTGGCGGTGGGTCCGTAGGTGACTGTGGAGCCCTATTCTTGATCTGCATCTTCTCATGCAGTGAGGGCATCGCTTTCCAGGTGGAAGGCAGTCCCGGTCGGGGTTGGCTTGATGCGCCTTCCTCTTGGCACGTTTCACTCTTTCGCCCTTTATTCATGCCTCATACAGATGCAGAGTTGTCTATTCTGATCCACAACCACATAAGGTGTAGGATTCCTTTGGGTAGTGCCATTTTGCCAGGTTGTATTTTGATCTGGCACCAGGAATGTGGCGCAGCTGGCTAAGCGTCAGCTGCATAAGATCTCTCTGACCAGTAGGTCATGAGTTCGAGGCCTGCCCGGGTCGAGGTGGGTTCTCGACCTTAAGTGTAGCCTGCTGCTGACCTTTGCAGCCCAAAAGACAGTTACATGTGTCAAGTAGGAGATAAAGGTACCACATTAAAGTGGGGAGGCAAATTTAGACTGATTTATGAGGCCATAAAGAATCGCTGAGGAATGCAGAAGAAACAACAAAGCGACGCTGGAAGGAAACGCTGAGAGTGATGAGGAATGCGTCAGCTCCCCCTGGTGGCCAGAAAGTTTGCCTCTGTTTGCCTAAATGTCTAAAAATGTATGTACGGTTCTGTATTGTGATAAATGTCACATGTTATATGTCATATGTTGAACTGCAGAGATTGTCTGCAAAGTATGTGTACTGTAATCCACTCTGAGTCCCCTTCGGGGTGAGAAGAGCAGAATATAAAAAAATAAAATAAAATAAAATAAATCTGCCCACTTCACTTCTGAGTTTGTTCAGGGACTTCCAAGTTGCCCATTTTTGGTTTGTCCCTGGAGGAAGATCCTGGGGGGGGGGGGACACATCCAATTGGGATTACCTGGTTTAGCTGCCCAGACGGATACTCTTGCCGTTGCTGGGGGGACGTTAAGAGGAGTGGTGGTTCTCATGAAGCTTTTCCTTGATTTGAGTCTACTGGGAGGAGGCTGACACTCTTGCGGTGGATGGCTTTTACAGTGTGCAACAACTTCCCATCACACATCAGGGGGGTTTAGAGTTCATCAACAGGTTAAGACATAAAAAGGTCTTTCATGTCCTCTGGGTATGGGGATGAGAACTTTGACTTCTTACAAATGGCTGTCATCGAAACCTTCATGACCACCAGTCTGTTTTGAATTTACAAAGCAAGGTGCAGACTCATCATCTCTTAAGATGTGAGGGTTAGACATAACTCGTCTGTATTAATTAGGCAGTGAGTTATGCCTCTTTAATTAAGTACAACTAATCTGCATTAATGTAAGAAATGCCTTGCTGGGACAGATCATGGCTCAACTCATTCAGCAGACAGTAACCAGCAGACAGTAAGGGATCTCCCAGGAATGAATAGACTGGTGCCTAACCTCTACACACTCCCTACTCCCAATGTAAGAGAATTCACTAGAGAAAGAGCATACATAATTTTCCAACTGTCCATTATACTGAGAGAATGTTTGACTATGTGGAATTAATGGCTTCCAACATGGATGGTTTTAAAAGAACAGATAAAGTCAAGGAGGATAGGACCATCAAGAGCTATTATTTAGTACAAGTTTCGGGTATCAGTATGTTCAGCCCTGTGTAGTACTTACATGAGGCTGCTAATGAATACCAAGTGCTGTAGGCTCCTATCTCAGAAGAAGGAACTAGCAAAAAACATATCTGTGTATTTCTTGTCTAAGAAAACCCTATGGAATTGATGAGGTCACCATTAGTCAAACTGTAACTTGAAGACGCATACACACATGTGTAGAGCAAAGAAAGAAACAGGGCATTTGCTGTATTGGCACCATGTCTGTTTCCCTTCTTTTCTAAGGAAATTGATGCGGTCAGCTCAAGTTTTGGAAGTAACGAATATTTCTATTCAAGGAAGGCATTTGAATCTCTAAAATTGCCCTATAATAATAATAATAATAATAATAATAATACTTTAATATTTGTGAGTCGCCCTCCACCGACGGTGCTCGGGCGACTTACAACAGTTAAAACAGTGTACAACAGTTTAAAAAACATGGAGGATAACCGGGAGGGGTGGCTCAGGTAGTTCAAAGAACCGAGCCAGTCCCAAACGCTAGGCGAAAAAGCCAGGTCTTCAAGGCTGGCCGGAATCCAGATAGAGTCAGAGAGGCTCTGAGGGCGGGCGACAGTGAGTTCCAAGTCACGGGGCCGCGACGGCGAAGGCTCTCCGCTGAGTTTCCGCCAGTCTGGCCTCCCGCACTCCAGGAGTAATCAGGCGGTCACCGTTGATGGAGCGAGCTGGCCTCTCGCTGCATTGGGCCGTCAGCCGGTCGCTCAGATAGGAAGGCCCAATGTAGTGCCGGGCTTTGAAGGTGAGCACCAGAAGTTTGTAAAGGGCTCTAAACTCCAGGGGCAGCCAGTGAAGTTCTTTAAGAATGGGGAGATGTGATCCCTCACTGATGACCCAGAAATGAGTCTAGCTGCGGCGTTATGGATGCGTTTCAGCCTCTTAGTTGTTATCTGGGGAGGCCCACATATAGGGCGTTGCAGTAGTCGAGGCGCGAGACGACGGTGGCGTGGACCACCGTCCTCAAGGCCTCTGGTGGAAGGTAGGGGGCCAGCCGTCGGGCCCTGCGGAGGTGGAAGAAGGCGCCTTTGTTGCCGCCTGGATCTGTGCCTCCATCGTGAGATTTTCGTCTAGGATCACTCCCAGGCTGTTTACCGCCGGGCAGGAGCCAGGACTCGCCCTCGAAGAGTGGGAGTGGAGGGCGGGGTCGGGACGGCCAGGCCAGAGGATCTCCGTTTTAGCCGGGTTAATCTTGAGTCTATATGCTCTGAGCCAGTTCGTCACCGCCCTCAGTCCTATGTGTTCTGTACTGCTGATGCTACTCTGTAATGGGCCCTGCTGCACTGGAAAGGAGCTAGACATATATAGCCAGCGCTCCCCGTTTGCTACGGTCAGGAGCACCCAGCTCCTGAAAAAGTGAAAACTGTGATTTTTTTTAACCTCTCTACATCTCTCTAGGAATCTCCACTGGATGTTGACCACAGAATTGCATTGGAGGACCTAAAGATTCCAAGCGAGGTTCTCTTGGAATCTAGTTCTTTTAGCATGACTCTACACTCAACCTCTAGCAGAGGTTGGCCACAGAGTCATACTCGAGGGCCTAGAGATTCCTAGAGAAAACATTTTAATCAAATCAACAAATAAATCCGCAAAATAACGCACACAAATGAAGAGGGACGACTGTACTCAGCTTCTCGGCTTGGAAAAGGAGAATAGCACCTCCCCCAGAACCAAAGATGAGCCCACCTCCAAAGCCAGAAATGAAAGGAGAAGCCTTTGCCTTTGTTTGTGTGTCTCACTGTATTGTAACAAGGCACTGAATGTTTGCCGGCATCTGTTTACACCAGGGGTGCTCACACTTTTCCAGCATGCGAGCTACTTATAAAACAACCAAGTCCCAAAGATCTACCTACCCACTACTCAGAGAGCCAAAGATCTACCTACCCACTACTCAGAGAGACATAAAAGCAAAATATTAGGAAATTTATTTCAGTGAGAGCCATATAATACATTTCAAGACTGAATTCAACCAAATGTGAGTATAATAAGCCCCTGAGCATTCCTCACAAATGGCATGGGAGTCATACACACTGTGCCTGCGATCTGCCTGGGATCTACCAGGAGGAGATCTACCAGGACGCCCTTCGAGATCTACCAGTAGATCACGATCTACCTAATGAGCACCCCTGGTTTACACTATAATCCACTCTGAGTTTTATTGTTGTTATTATTATTATTATTCTCATATTATTATTCTCTGTTAGTTGACTAAAGGACCGTTCAGGTTGACTATTAGGATATCTTTCTTTTTTAAAAAAAACCCAGAATTGATGACAAAATCAAACTATAACTGGAGAAGGTGAAAGCACATAGAACTTGGGGGGCATTCCCTTGAGTCAACATGTGTCCCCCCCCCCACCCACCTATTCATTTAGTGGGTTGTACCTCCTCACCTTAGGCAGCAACCTTTCCTTTTTGCATTCCTCCTCCATATATATGAGGTAACCTGCAGTACCTGTCTCCACGTGGGGCGCAAGGAGACAATCGAGTCATCAGCGGAGGGTTGCCAAGGAATGCTTGGCACCATACCTGTGGCTCCCTCCTTCTCCCCAGTGAATCATCTCCATCGAAACCCAGCCCCCGGATCAGCAGCCCCACCCTGCTAGAACTTCCTTCCCTATGCCTGGAGATGAG
Source organism: Anolis apletophallus (assembly GCA_030556195.1). Classification (NCBI taxonomy): domain Eukaryota; kingdom Metazoa; phylum Chordata; class Lepidosauria; order Squamata; family Anolidae; genus Anolis; species Anolis apletophallus. Next base: position 112,953,012 of record JARBWK010000008.1, read on the forward strand.
GATGTCCTAATTAAATTGCCGAAATTCCACAAGTAGTTTCTTTGCTTCACTTTTTGCAGCATCTGGGCTATGGAGCTCACAATGACACATTGAAAAGAAAGGAATGGGGGTACTAGATGTGGATTCTCACGTGAGAACTGGGTCTACTTTTACTGTTCCAGGAGTTTTGAAAGGTTACATTTTTACACTTGAGCTCTCCTACTCAGCCTGAAGTTCTAGTTCAAAAATTACTAAAGTTCTGTTTCTTTGTACAGTACAATGACTATATTCACAGGACTGGTACTCATGGTTTCATCGACTAGATCTGACAAAATATGACCCCCTAGGAGTAGGTCCTCCAGGCATATTGTACATATGCTTCTTCTGAACATTATCATGCTATGGATAAAAGCAAACCCTATTGAACAAGCACTTTTGAAAGGAGTTTTTTTTTGAGCATACGTAAGTGAAACCAGGGATATTAAAGGAATTTGTATTGTACTTGCTTCCAAATATCATTTGACTTCAGTTGTACTCAGTGACAAAAATATGTAGTCATATCTGACTGGCAAACAGAGATGCAAGATCCCCATCTGCTTATGACCGGAATTCCAGCCCTTGGGTCCGTAGAAGTTGGACAACCCTGACCTAGAAGACGCTGAACAGACTGCTCTCTGGCACCACGACATGCAGAGCTAACCTGAAGAAATGGGGCTACAAAGCGGAGTCCACGCCCCGGAGGTCCCTGAAGCTGCTTGGGCCGGCGGATGGGCAGCCCTTTCTGAAGCCTGCATCAGGTGAAGACCATGCCGAGCAGCGGGAGAAACAGACCCGATGGTTTGTACGGCCGATAACGCCGGCCTCAGCACGCTTCCTAAGAGCCTTTGGCAAGAGGGGTAGACCAAAATCCCCCTGGGGAAGCGTTGCCGGCTACAGGCCCGAGTCACCAGCCCGCGATCCTGAGAAGCAGCTCACCGGCTCCCAGGGCCCATCCTCTGACCAGCCCGATCTGCCCGACCCCAACCGGTTAGCAGAACTGTTCACGGAATATAATCACTTAGCGGCCCATGCGGAAGACTTTAGGAGGAGGTTTGAGGATCTTTTAGATGGAATGGGCATGCCGTGTCCCCATATCCCCCAGATCCCCTCCCGGACAGTAATCCCGAAAAGCGGCTTAGTCCCCGGCAAGGGCCCCAGCAAGATCTCCCTCAGGACTTAGACTTTGTTTGGGACAACGTGGGATTTTCCCACCGAGAACCTGGGCTCGGACCAGGAGAGGCGAGCCCTCAGTCCCAGCCCTGAAGATGGACTGGCCATTCCTGCAGGAAAACCCTCAAGGTCGGTCGAGTCAACCGGAGGGCCACCAACGACAGCGGATCAGGTGCAGCTCCCTGCTCAACCAACTCCCCGACCAGATACCTGCTGCCCGCCGCCTGCCGAGGAGATGGCCGGAGATCCGCAGCCGAGGCTGGCTGGCCCTCCATCTTGGGGCGACCCGTCGGCGGATGATCTGATATTTCGGCCGTCCTGGCCCTCCCCGAAACCCTCGTGCCCGCCGACGTCGTGCCGCGAGAAGCTGGGGAGCCAGCTGGAATTGAGCGGCCCAGCATGGCGGCCGACCTTGAGGACGCCCACCTGTGCCATGTGTCTGGGCCTGGGGATGGAGGAGGACCCGAAGCGCCCGTCCGCCGGAAATCCCGCCTTGGAGGACCTCGCCTCGTTGAGGACCATGCGCCCGGACCCGGAACGGAACCCGGAAGTCGCCTCCCACTGGAAGTCCCGCCCCTGGGAGGACTTGACCTCTGACGTGGACCCATCCCGGAAACGACAGATCCTGCGGAAGAGGAGACGACGTCGCAGGAGGCGAATGGGCAGTTTCGAGCAGGACTACACCTGCAGCTGAGATAGCCGCCCCTGTGAAGGCCGAGTTCTTAGATCTAGGCCTTCCATTGTTTCGCCAGCGAAAGGGCGACACTCGTCGGAGGCAGGAAGACCCCTGAAGCTCCTTCGTCCCAGGACACTGCGGACCTCCCTTCAGGAGGGGGCTCTCGGAGCCCCCAGGTCCAGGAGGGAGAGGTCAGCGAGGACTGGTTCTATGGCATCCAGAAGGTTCCCTGCCAGGACCTTCTGGAATGCCAATTTTAGACGTAGGGTACCCCCTCTGGCGAACCCCCAAATTAGAGGATCTGACATTCAGGAGACTGGGAGATCGGACCCACAGGTCTGTGGTGACCGTCTCCCAATGGACCTAGAAACTCTTAGGACATTATTGGACTTGGGGGGCCCTCCCAGGCTCCCCTCGTTCGATGGTCGAGCCACTGTTGGCTAGACCTGGTTAGCTTATGGACCCTGTGGTCCTGAGCCTGGCTCCTTTCCCCCTCCTTAGCTGTAGGTCCCCCCCTCGTGTGCTGTACTGTCTTGTCTGTGGACTGCTGGATTTTGATGTTGATGTAAGTCGCCCGGAGCACTGAGGTGGAGGGCGACTCAGAAATAATAAAGTATTATTATTATTATTATTTATTATTATGTGATAAATCCAGAAAGGAGAAAAAAAGGAAAATAGAAATGTACCAAAATGACATCAACCAGTGACACTGAAGAGATATGTTTTTAAAAAATATTTGCATGTAACTTTCTTTCAAGAGACAGCATAGTATAGTGAAGCGTTTCTCAACCTGGGGGTCAGGACCCCTGTCATGTGGGGGGTGTCAGAGGGGTTGCCAAAGACCATAAGAAAACACATATTTCTCATGGTCTTAGTTTGGTTCAGATCCATCACTGAGTCCACAGTGCTCTCTGGATGTAGGTGAACTACAACTCCAAAACCCAAGATCAATGTCCACCAAACCCTTCCAGTATATTCTGTTGGTCACGGGAGTCCTGTGTGCCAAGTTTGGTTCAATTCCATCGTTGGTGGAGTTCAGAATGCTTTTTGATTGTAGGTTAACTATAAATCCCAACAACTACAAATGACAAAATCAATTTCCTCCCCCCCAAACCCTGCCAGTATTCAAAATTGGGCTTATCAAGTATTTGTGCCAAATTCGGTCCAGTGAATGAAAATACATCCTGCTTATCAGATATTTATATTATCATTCATAACAGTAGCAAAGTAACAGTCATGAAGTAGTAACAAAAGTAATTTTATGGTTGGGGGGTCACCACAACATGAGGAACTGAATTAAGGGGTCTCAGCATTAGGAAGGTTGAAAGCCACTGGTGTAGTGATTTCAGCACTGGACTATGACTCTGGAGAATAATGTTCAAATCCTTGCTCAATCATAGATCTTGGGCAAAACATACTCTTTTAGCCTCAGAGAAGGCAAAGGTAAATCCCTCTGAACAAATCTTGCCAAGAAAAGTTATATAGTCACCTTAGGATCACCATATGTTGAAACAACGTGAAAGGGCACAGCACCAATAACAAAGTTTTCTTTCACAAAGAACGTCTACCTTGTTAGACCATTTTTAACATGAAAACACTCTTGAAAATGCCCTTTTTAAAACAGATTTTATCTTGCCTCTCAACGGAACGATCCTCAAGGCACTGACATTAAATTGTAATGCCAATATGTATGTATACAAAATCCCCAAAACCACAACGCCTACCAAATATTTAATCCAACCACATTTTATCTTAGCAAAGAACTGATGCTAATCAAGAGTCAATGAGTGTTCCTCTCAGACTGCCAGTGGCACCCATATCTTCCAGTCTGGCAAGTGCCTGATGTGGGTTTCAGAGATACTTGGAAGCAGCACAAAGTTAAGCCACCTAAAAGAACACAGCACATTTCCAGAGACAGCCAACCTTGAAATGATGATGGGGTTTCCAAGCAGCAAAACGTCTTGGTACTTATGAGCACCTCAAAAACGTTGTGAGTCACTCAGTCATGAGCCCCTGCCTCTTCCTCAGATCAGGGTTGAGAAAAGGGTTAGATCAGACTATACATTTGGGCTAAAGGACAGTCAAATGTTAAGGGACCAATTCAAGCACATTCTTTGTGGTTTCAATCATCTGCAGTCCACAGACCAAGGACCAAAAGTGAACCAAAGTGATGTTATTACTGAACACACTTTGCTTTCTCTGCAGAGCTTGGAAAAGTTCCTTTTCCAAAAAGACTACAATTTTCAGAAATCACCATATTCCTGAAGGATTCTCAAAAACAATGTCCAATCTATAGGAGACACTTATTCCTTCTGGCAATGCTACCAACTCTATCTCAGTTGCCAACTGCAGCTACGGCTCTATAGCAGAGCATATGCAAGGAAGGCTTTGTGATCTGTTCATCTTAGGGTCACAAAAAGTTGGAAATTATTTGAGGGTCCGCAACAACCATGTTTTACAAGAAAATGTGTTATCTCGCCCCTTGCCAGGCCCGTAGCCGGGGGGTTGAGGGGCTTCAGCCCACCCACCCCCCCCCCCAAAAAATTCTCAGGGTGGTCCAGGAGAAGGCTTTACTGGTACATTATTTAAACTGTTATGCTTATTCATATCATGATCTGATCACCATGCTCAATATATCCCATATGCATGGGGATATTGGGATAACGATACAAAAGGTTTGCTAGGGTAGATCCCCTCTCACTCAGACTCAGCCCCCAAAATCAAAATCCTGGCTACGGGTCTGCCCCTTGCCTTTCAAGTTACAGCTTGCAAGTACTCTTCTGTATACTGATAATACCAAGCCAGGTGAGCCAATAGCATGAATCAAAATAAAGCAGTACTCCTAAAACCCTATGCTCAGCCATCCCACTCATACTGCTTTAACTCATGGTTCCCAGCTGCTAACCTTTACGTGCCCTCCTGCCTGGAGAGAAGCAATAGCCCAGACTCCTTCAATACCTTCTTTGATTCTTCCCTGAGGATCTGCTCCAGACTACTGACACAGGCTTGGCTGTTGTCTGGAGTTTGGAAAGAACGGCCAATATTCTATAAAGAGCATAGGGATCATAAATCTACCTTATTCGAATGTATGTCCATTTATTTATTGGCTCTTGTGGAGGTTGGTATCCTCTTCCACCCTTCACAATGACCAAAACTCCCCAGAATTCATGGTTTATTGCAACAGCCTGGTGGAAAGTGTGGAAATCAGAAAGCATCTTGCTATGTCCCCACAGCCAGACACACAATACTTAAATAATTGGCTGAGAACCTCCAAAGGACCTGCATCCATCTTAACAGAAGCTATCATCGTTTTGTATCCAGCTATGGCAGTGTTTCCCAACCTTTTTTGAGCCGCGGCACACTTTTTACATTTACAAAATCCTGGGGCACACCACCAACCAAAATGACACAAAATGACACTCTAACACAGGAATACATATAGTTAATATGTTTTAAAATGTATTTATACACTCAGTGTGAAACCTGGGCCTGTTTCGATGAACACAACATAGATATCCTGGCAGGAATGGCAGAAAGACACAAACTTCCCACACAGAACTCCCATAACCAAGAGAAAATACTATAAGAGTTAGGAGGGTATTGACCTTGAGTTTTGGAGTTGTAGTTCACCTATATCCAGAGAGCACTGTGGACTCAAACAATGTTGGATCAGGACCAAACTTGGCATGAATACTCAATATGCCCAAATGGAGTTCAGGGGAAATAGACCTTGGCATTTGGGAGTTGTAGTTGCTGGGATTTATAGTTCCCCTACAATCAAAGAGCATTCTGAACCCCACCAATGATAGAACTGGGCCAAACTTCCCACACAGAACCCCCAGGAGGCAAGAGGAGGTCTCTACTTGGGGAAAGGGAGGCGGGCCTTCCCAATGCATGGAGAGGGAGAGACCAAGTAGACAACAGGTGGGGAGGGGGGGTGTTTGTAATTTTGTGCCTTTATCGAGGTAGGTTTCTTAGGGTTTTTATACTTCAACACACTAGACTCCCCCACCCCCTCCAATTTCCTACGGCACACCTGATGATGCTCAAGGCACACTGGTTGGGAAACACTGAGCAATGGGACATATCCAGAGTGTTCTCTGACTAACCCCCAACCCCACCCCAACTGTCCACCTGTGATATAATGGTTGTTCAGGTGGGCTATCAATGTAAAACTGAATTCAAAAGCAGGGCATGAGCAGGGAGACAGAGTAAAGTTATCTCTATGGAAACTTTACATTGGACAAAGTTAGACTACGGCCAATGTCTGGTCATCATTTTTCACTCCAAACCATCACAAATGTATACCCTTCTAACTGGGTTGTTGTAGGTTTTTTAGGCTGTATGGCCATGTTCCAGAAGTATTGTCTCCTGACGTTTCACCTATATCTATGGCAGGCATCCTCAGGGGTTGTGAGGTCTGTTGGAAATGAGGAAAATTGGGTTTATATATCTGGAAAATTCATGGTGGGAGAAAGAACTCTTGTCTATTGCATCTAGGTGTGATTGTTTCAATTGGCCACCTCAATTAGCATTTGATGGTCTTTTATTCGTGTTGTTGTTATTGTTATTATTATTATTATTATTATTAGATGGCCTGACAGTTTTTTGGTGTGACTTGTTACTGCCTGAGGGAATCCTTTGTTGAAATGTGATTAGCTGTCCCTGATTGTTTCTTGTCTCAAGTTCCCCTGTTTTTGGGTGTTGTTTTTATTTACTGTTATAATTTTAAACTGTTTTCCGTTTGGGGAGTCCTCTGATTATACTTTCTGTCTTATAACCTTGGCCAAGACTCTCCCCAAAACATCAACAATAAAAACATTCCTTCACAATTTGAGAGTTTTGGGATTTTTTTCAAAGAGAGCAATCTTGGGTTGTGGGATAAAGAGAGGAACTAGCAGCGGAATGTTGGGAGGTCGGGAAGAATAAGTCTAAGAGCCAACTTTTCAATAACTGTTTAAAATGGAGTTGGGATGGAACAAGAGAGGGAGGAAAACAACCTTTTGTCCAAAACATGAAATACAACAGGCATCCCTTTGTAGGGGATGTAGCTGACGCTGCAGAAAAGGGACAGATTGGGGAAGGGGGGTGTTTAATGCATATCCCACAATCCCATTTCCTCTCCTCCCAGCCCTCCAATGCCTTTTAACTTATCTGGCAAAGAATCCACTTTCCCTTTCTGAAATGACAAAAGGGGAGGGGGCAGCAGGGGGGTGAGGTCTCTGGTCTGCGGGAGCCGGAAAGCTGGCTCTCTCTCTCGCAGAGACAGCACTTCCACGCCAGACATTTCATCTGAATGGAATGGGACATCAGCAAATAGCTCCCAGGAATTTGGAACTGTGCTCAGGGTATGAGGTAGATCTATGGAAGGACAGGAGTGGGGGCAGGGTCCTGATGTCGCGAAATGGAGGCTGTCTTGCAGCTTCCTTAGTACTGTGAAATAGGGATGGGGATACGTGACCTTCCAGATGTTGTTGGATTACGGATCACATCATTTATCACCGGGATCATTCATCACTAGGGATCAGGTTGCCACGTGTAGGGTCCATGAACCTTTAATGGTTGTACAAAAGAGGGAATTTCAGTCTGTGACAACCAAGGAAACCCCTCTTTTACAAAACTATTAAAGGTACAGTAGCATTATTCCATTTTAAACCTGACTGTCATAGTTAGAGAAACTGAATCCAATAGGAACTACTTCAGGAGTGGGAATTATTTGTCCTCGAGGTGGTTGACTGCAACTGCCAGCATTTAACATCAGCTTTGGTAGTCAAGGTGTCTGAAAGTTGCACTCCAACAACATCTACAAGGCCACACCATCTCCAGATTTTATCTAAAGGGCAACCAAAAGTCAACTTGTGAGGGTTAGAGAAAAGTCAGTTAGAGAAAAGTCAATTTATGAGGGTGTCTGCCATAGATGTTGGTGAAACATCAAGAGGGAATGATTCTGAAACATGGCCATACAGCCTGGAGAAATCACAGCAACCCAGTGATTCTGGCCATGATATCGTGTGATATCGTGTTAGGTTCAGGTGGCACCATAACTATACTTTAAGACCTTTAAACGTTGAGAAACAATTATTTAAAATGGGTTGTTGTAGGTTTTTTCGGACTATATAGCCATGTTCTAGAGGCATTCTCTCCTGACATTTCTCCTGCATCTATGGCAAGCATCCTCAGAACCTCAGAACCTCTGAGGGTGCTTGCCATTGATGCAGGCGAAACGTCAGGAGAATGCCTCTAGAACAGTGTTACTCAACCTTCCTAATGCTGCGACCCCTTAATACAGTTCCTCATGTTGTGGTGACCCCTAACCATAACATTATTTTCATTGCTACTTCATAACTGTATTTGTGTGTGTGGGAGGGGGGGGTGTTGATTTTGTCATTTGGAAGTTGTAGTTGCTGGGATTTCTAGTTCACCTACCATCAAAGAGCATTCTGAACTCATCAACAATGGAATTGGGCCAAACTTAGCACTCAAAATTCCCATGACCAACAGCAAATACTGGAAGAATTTGGTGGACATTGACCTTGAGTTTGGGAGTTGTAGTTCACCTACATCCAGAAAGCACTATAGACTCAACAAGGATGGATCTGGACCACACTTGACACGAATCCTCAATATACCCAAATGTGAACACTGGTGGAGTTTGGGGAAAATAGATCTTGATATTTTGGAGTTGTAGTTGCTGGAATTTATAGTTCACCTACAATCAAAGAGCGCCTTGCACCCCACCAATTATAGGAATGGGTCAAACTTCCTATACAGAACTCTCATGCCTTGAAGGGACTAGCTGGCGTGAGCCTCCATCCCACCTCTCACACTTTCCCTCACCCACACATGCACATCATGCTGCCATGCGCCAAGCATGCCTGCTCTCCCCTCCCTGCTTGGAGTATCAGAAACAGCCCTCCCCTTGGCTGGGAGGCCTGCCAATCACAGCAAAGGAGAGCTTTAGGTGGGAGAATTCACAGACTGTTTCCAAAAAGGAAGAGAAGGACAAGCGGAGAGATCTTCAACCTTCTCTGCCAAAGGGCTTCCTAAGGCCATCAGAAATATATGTTTTCTGATGGCCTTTGGCGACCCCTCTGAAACCTTCTCACGACCCCCCTGGGGGTCCCGACCCTCAGGTTGAGAAACACTGCTCTGGAACATGGCCATATAGCCCGAAAAAACTTACAACAACCCAGGGATTCCAGCCATGAAAGCCTTCGACAATAAAACGATTAAAACTAATTGCATATTTATATTGCTTAGCAAAAGGTATGGAAGGGTTGGGGTGAGTGAAGAATTTCACCTCTGGTAATTGAGAAATAATTACCTGAGACTTGGGGAAGGAAAGTGAGTCCAGCTGACTTAACTAGCCTGCTCACTTAGACTATATTAGTAGGCTGGGCACCACATATTTTAATAGCAAAATTACTTTTAAATTATGGGTTTAGTGAGCAAAATTATATAGAAAAATATCTGCAAATATCTTTTATTCAGACTTCTTATATGCAAACAAATGCAAAAACTGGAGAAATTGAGCTTAGTGTTTTAAAATGAAATAAACTAAAGTCCTGAGGGAAATAAAAGCCAAAATCCTTTACTTCCACAATGGATTCCTTTAATTAACTAGCTAACTAACTAACAGTATTTATATATTGCCTCTCAGGACCCTTTAGGCCAGTGTTTCCCAACCTGTGTGCTGTGGCACACTAGTGTGCCACGAGCGATCATCAGGTGTGCCAAGAAACAAATTGAGCCTCTCCGCTTGGAAATGTTGGGTTTTTTTTTACTATTTTACTGGATTTTTTGAGAGTTGCCACCCCCACCCCCCAAGGAACTGTTTATAACAGCTTCATGACATCCATAGTTAACTGGAAGCAAGTTTCACTCAGGGTGAAATTTCACAAAGGTCTGGAGAACAAGCTCTATGAGGAGCGGCTTGAAGAGCTGGGCATGTTTAGCCTGAAGAAGAGAAGGCTGAGAGAAGACATGATAGCCATGTATAAATATGTGAAAGGAAGTCATATATGTGTGTGTGTGTGTGTGTGTTTTGTTCATGGAAACAGGCCCAGGTTTCACACTGAGTGTATAAATACATTTAAAAACATATTAACTCTGTATTACTGTGTTAGAGTGTAATTTTGTGTCATTTTGGTTGGTGGTGTGCCCCAGGATTTTGTAAATGTAAAAAATGTGCTACGACTCAAAAAAAGGTTGAAAAACACTGCTTTAGACAACTTACAATGGACAAAATGTTATAAGATATACACAGATTAAAATTTTGAAAACAAACTAAAAATACTCCTTAAAGACAGATGAAAACCAAACTGGTAAATCAACCAGACAGTTTGAAGCACCAAAAGCCATGCAGACCAACACCCATGCAGTTTAGTCAGTGAATTAGTTCACATTCTGAGTTGTGGGTGTGCTCAAAACTGAATATTCTCTATGGGTGCGGGGAGGTAGATCCCTTCCTACTTAGGAATAAAAGCATGTCCATTAAAAGCCTTGGGCACCAGCCCTTCTGCCTGCATTTAAGGGCCAAATGATATGTATATATAAAAAAGAGATCCACACATCTTGCTCTACTCGGCATAACACACTCCTTTGCTATTAAGGCTGCAATCACTTGGAGCTAAGAATCAGCCTGTCTCTCGAATGAATTTATATATACTTGACCTCGTGTATAAGTTGAGGGAAGCTTTCTGAGGCCAAAATTATGGATTTTGAAATGCCCTGTGGATAAATCAAGGTTAAACTTAACAGCATGTAAAAAAGGATGTAAAGGACAAAATTTACAAAATTCCATCTGAATGGATGAGGACGAGACCACAGTGTAAATGCTGACTGTGCAATATATTGGGGAAGCATCCAGTAAAGGGAGTCATTCAAACCAGGAGAGTTCACCATTGTACTAAAGTGCTAGTGCCACATCAGGGGGCCAGTCACCCCTGGGCACCCCATTTTCCTACTCAGACATTACCAACCAGAAGTGTTATAGCAGCAGAGAGAATACAGGGCCGTCAGTGCTTCTTTTAGGTTCTCCCAGGATGGAATAAGTTCTCATCTTTTGCCAATCTACACAGAGAAGGGAATGGTTCCCTTTTTGGTAAGAATTAAGATGCAATACTTCCACCAACCCGTGTAGTCAGCCCAGGATTTTGCGGTCAATTTTGGGACTAAAATTGCTAGACTTATACAAAATTACAAATAGTACCTGCAAAGCACATGCCCTTGCAAATTAGCCAGTGGAATTTATAAATTCGTATGTACATTTAATACAGTGGTTCCCAATCTGTGGTCCATGGACCACCAATGGTGCACAAGAACACAAATATGGTCTGCGGCCTCACCATTACTACACTGTTGTATCAAAACTACGTGGCAACAAGAGTGACTGGTCTCGCAAAAGCCTCTTATAGTGCCAAGGCAACAGGGATGTTGGGAGGGGAACTGCTGACTATCCACAAAAGATTACTACTACTACCACCACATCAGCTCCAGATTATTAAATATGGTTTTCTGTGGGCAAGCAGATGGCGACCATTGGAAGGCATATGTTCTGTATCAGAGACTAGAGCTGATGTTGTCTATCCAATGTAATTTTTTTAATCAGCACCTCAAATATTCAAACCAAATCTAAAGTTGGCCAAAAACTGATTTGTAGCCCTTTTCGTACCAAGGTTGGAGAGTTGTCTGTGGTCAAGTGGTTCCTGGTCAAAAAAAGATTGGGAACCACTGATTTAATACATCCAATGCCAGATTTCTGCCAATCAGAAGATGGAAAGACAAACAACCCAAAGCTAGACTATATTATTATAGATCAGGCTCCATCTAGTCCTGGGAAGCAGTTTATTTCAGACAGCCTAGCCATGCTCTGTAAGAATCAGAATGGTAGAGTGGGTATTAGACAATTACTCTGGAGACCAGAGTGTAAACATCTGTTTGGCCATGGAAACCCACTGGATGACTATGGTCAAATCACAGTCTCACAGGCGGAAGTGAATATTTTCCTAAGCAAATCTTGCCAAAAAAATCCAGCGATAGGTTAAGCCAGTGGTTCCCAAAGTGGGCGTTACCACCTCCTGGTGGGAGGTGGGTTGATCTAGGGGGCGGTGGGTTGATCTAGGCTCAGGAGAATTTGGGGGGCGCTGAACCCCTGTAAGGGGGTGGTGGGGGCGGTGGCATGAGCCAGGTGACAGGCTACCATCAATCTCTGTGTGTGTCTCTCTCTCTTCTTCCCTCCTCCTGCTCTCTCCTCCTCTCACCAAGCAAGGGATAATAATAATAATACATTTGGGGTTCCTTTCCAACTGGTTGGGTCTTATAACAATAATAATAATGTCCTTCAACATATTTAGTGGAATGTGGATTCAGTGCGATAACCAATTTATTAACAAAAAAAGAAACCGATTGCAAAATAGTCCATTGCGATGATTTGAGATTACTGCTGACGAAAATAGAGCCGAGGATTACTAGATTGGTAGCAGCATACCAGGTTCATCCTTCTCATTAAGATGATTTCGAATGTTTTAATTTTTTTGTATTATTTTTCTATTCTAAGTTCAATAAATAGTTTCATAATTTCAAACTTCAATGTTTCTAATTTGCAACTTTATTATATTTTACGAAAAAGGTAGAAATATTCATACATATATCTTTCTGTTTAATTGCTATTAAAAATTTTAAAATTAATTTCTAGGGGGGCGGTGAGTTTTTTTTCTGGAAAGGGGGTGGTAGGCCAAAAAAGTTTGGGAACCACTGGGTTAAGTGTAAGGTCACTAAAAGTCAGAAATGGATTGAAGGCACACAACAATAGAAACAATCCACAGTTCTACAAATCAGATTCACCTTATAGATCACCACTAACAAACTAGATTTAGAAAATCTATCGAAGCCAATAAAACATTTCCTCTGAAAAAGGAGGCAGGAGGATAACCTGAAGGCTGACAGGTAATAAATTTTTAAAAGCTGTTAAATTATTTACCAGCTGGATTTGCTTTGGGAAGTTTGTAGCAAACCTGTGGAATTTAACATATATATCAAAGAATTCAGCAAGTTAGTGTGGGCCAAAGAGGGTGACAGCAAACAAGACTAAAAACAAAGGACAAAACAGTCAGGTCATTAAAAAATATCCACATTAACTTTGCTAAAGACCTGTGGTAGAGACCTAGATCTAATAGAGTAAAGATCCCATGTGCAATCTCTGGCATCTTAAAGTACAGCTGGGAAAGACTAGATTTCCGGAGAGTATCTGGCTGTCAGTGTTGACAATACTTGGCTAGATAGACCAATGTGCTGATTTGGTAGAAGTCAGCTTCCTACATTTATTATGTAATATTTATGGATATATTCTGCCTTTATCTATGATGGAAATCAAGGCATCACTTAAGTCAAAGATATCAAACTTGTGGCCCTCTAGATGTTTGGACCTACAACTCCAGAAGTCCTAACAAGCTTGTTCAGTGGCCAGGAATTCTGGGAATTGACATTCAAAACACCCTGAGGGCCACAAGTTTGGCAGGCAGGATCTTCCATTTGTGAAGCCCTGATCAACTTCTATGTGGTAACCCCTGCTGCTTGATTTAAACTTTAAAGGAAAATGCTTGCCTCTCTATGTATCGCCTGTGGAACTCCCTGCTGCAAGATGCATGCTTGACATTTCAAATAGCCCTGAGGAAGCGTCTACGGACGCGAAACGGTGAAACCACTAGGCGCCCCTTCAGAAAAGCCGTTGGCGAGGCTTCCGCGCACTGCGTGAAGCATCTTTGCCCTTCTTGCGCTACATTTTGCAGGGTTTTTTAATCTCCATCTGAGGCTGTGGCAGGCTATCTTCTCGCCCCTTCTCCTGCTATTTGCTATAATTTGGTATTTTAGGACCCACATCGAGGCTCCTTTACGGGAAGTACCTTCCCCCTCCCCTTACAGCTACTCGCGAGCTGGGCGCCGTGTTTTCGGAACGGAGAAATCCTCTAACCCCGCGCAGCACCAAGCGGTCGGGCACGCCCGCCGCTTGACTCGTACGGAAGAGCCCCTTCCTTTGCTGCCATTGCCAGCGACCTGGCCCGCTTTGCCCAAACGAGGGAATTTCCATTGTTGATGCAGCTACCTGCGACTTGGATTTGTCGCCGCACATTCGCCAAATAGGCTTTCCCCGCGGTGAGATTCACCACCGTGGCTTCATACTTTGCTGGAACTCTGAGTGAGTAACCGCAGGACTTATGGGAACCGACTACGGGTGTATGTTCACTATTCCCCCTGATTTAGCATACTGATATTATCCATAGTAACCCTTATATTGTGTATTTATGCATGTTAGTGATTAGCTACTGTGATATAGTGACGTGTTTCTACTATTGTGTATCTATATTAGGATTTTATACTGTTGATATTGTTTATATGCCTTCTCTACACTGTGAATGTATATATTCTGAATGCAATTATTGTATATTCAACCCTTTCATTATCATGAATGTATATATTGTGCATGTGGAAACTATTTGAAACAATGAATTATTCAATGACATTCACTCAGTGTCCGTCACTTTTATGATATGTAATTAATTTCATGTATGCTCCATCTCAGAGCTCTCCTTGTTTATATCTTTGTGTTAGGTTTGTTGTGTCATACCTACCCTTTGCAAGTGACAAGTGGCCCCTCATCCAAGGATTGACCAGAGTGAAACTTGCTCAGCTTCCCCAAGGGTACTGTAAATGCCTCCAAGACAATGCCTTTGAATATTATGAAACACAAACTTGCTCCGCAAATTAAGAAAGACTTTACCTTCACGTTGGAATGAACCGCTGACTCTGGGGGGTAGACAATGAAGTGCCGGAGGGTGAAGCCGTAACCCCCCTGTGAGTTCTTGTGCAGCACCACTGTTTTAGGCCCCACCCAGGGAAAAGACTCCGCAGGTGGGGCATTGGCGTTTGTGGCCGTACCATCTCTCTGGCCCAGCTTTGGCTGTTGAGACACAAAAAAGAGAAGGAAAATGTTAGTTTATGATGGATTTTGGAGCCGAATGAAAATCCCCTTCCCCATCACTCTCACACACAATACTACAGGACACTGCATTTTGGTAATGCAAAGTGGTTACCAACCCTGCTATATGCCTGCAAAATGTGGACAGATGTCACATGCAACTCCTGGAACAATTCCAGCAGCGTTGCCTCCGAAACAACCTGCAAATATCTTGGGAAGGCAGGCAGACAAATGTCAGTGTGCTGGAAGAAGCAAAGACCACCAGCATTGAAGCGATGGTCCTCCGCCATCAACTCTGCTGGACCAGCCACATTGTCCAAATGCCTGAACACCATCTTCCAAAGCAGCTACTCTACTCCGAACTCCAGAATGAGAAACGGAATGTTGGTGGACAGGAAAAGAGATTCAAAGATGGGCTCAAAGCCAACCTTAAAAACTGTGGCATTGACACCGAGAACTGGGAGGCCCTGGCCCTTGAGTGCTCTAGCTGGAGGTCAGCTGTGACCCGCAGTTGTATAGATTTTGAAGAGGCATGAATGAAGAGCGAAAGAGAGAAACGTGCCAAGAGAAAGGCGTGTCAAGCCAACCCTGACCGGGACCGCCTTCGACATGGAAACCAATGCCCTCACTGTGGGAGAACATGCAAATCAAGAATAGGGCTCCACAGCTACCTATGTACCCACTGCCAAGACACATCACTTGGAGGACCACCATCCTCAGAATATGAGGGATCACCTAAGAAAGTAAGTACAGTTAGTTGAATAAACCTATTCAGTTTTCATCAGTGCCTTGAGGCCGTTACTGGATGGTTGCGTGCCAGCAGGTTGAGGGTGAACCCAGCGAAGACGGAAATCCTATAGCTAGGTCGCCTGGGAAGTGAGAATGTCCAGCTGCTTACCCTGGATGGTGTGGCGTTATGCCCATCATATTCGGTAAAGAGCTTGGGAGTCCTTTTGGACCCTCTGCTGTCAATGGAGGCTCAAATCTTCGCTGTGAGCAGAGCAGTATTTTTCCATCTGCGCCAGGCTAGGCGCCTGGCTCCCTACCTGTCCCGGAATGACATGGCTATTGTGATTCAAGCCACGGTCATCTCAAGGCTTGATTACTGTAATGCCCTCTACATTGGCCTGCCTTTGGTGTTGACCTGGAAGCTCAGGCTAGTGTAGAACGCTGCAGCGCAGCTGCTCGCTGGGGAGCCGGCGAAAAGCCGCATAACTCCAATTCTCCAGCGGCTGCACTGGCTGCCGATTGAGCACCGGATCAGCTTCAAAGTGTTAGTTCTAACTTTTATGGCCTTGCATGGTCTGGGGCCAGTGTACCTGAGGGATCGCCTCACTCCCTATAAATCCCAGAGATCGCTACATTCCGATCATCAACATCTTCTAGAAATCCCTAGCATGAAGAGCTACCGCCTAACTGCCACCAAGCGGAGGGCCTTTTCAGTCATCGCTCCTACATTGTGGAATGCCCTCCCTCCTGAAACTCGGGCGATGCAGGATTTGATGTCCTTCCGTAAAGCCTGTAAAACCTTCATTTTCCAGCAGGCCTTTGAGTTATGTTTGTAATAGATAATCTAGTTTACTGTTTAAAATCGTTGTTTACATTCTGTTTCCATTTTAATTGTGTAAACCGTCCCGAGCCGTCGGGAGTGGCGGTGTATAAATTGAATAAATAAAAATAAATAAATAAAATAAATATTCCAACATGGCAGCATACAATACAGTTACTATTTCATATTAATCCCCACCATCACCATGTTAATTTAAGCTCTAATTCTGTAGGATTGAAAGAAATTGGAAGAAATCTGTGCTTGAAGGTTGTTTCGTAAACCATAGAAGTCTCCCTTCCGCACTATTCCTGGAACAAGAGGCAAGAGGATGCCATGGAATGGGAGGAATGAAGGCAGGGATATGATGCCTTGGGGGGTATGAAGAGATATGTTTTTTCAAACCAGGGGGGAAACAGTGTTCCAAATGGAGATTCTTTTCCAGTATCTCCATCACAACATAACTTCAAACAAAGACCTCTGTTACCAGTAGGAAGACGCAAAGGAGATTTCCATGCTGTGTAGTCTTTCCAAATAAACTGTGTTTCCAGATCTTAGGGTAAAAATCTTCCTATCAGGAGATACGAGACATTGATATAGCAAGTCCACGTAAGAGTTCCCCCAATAACCACATTCCACTGGTAAACCATAGGCATGCAATGTTCAAGTCCAACGTGTAATCTAAAGGCTCACCATCTCGCTCGCTCCTCTGACTCCCATGGGATGCCCGAGGTTTGCAACATGACACTCTATACTTTAGACGGGAATTATGCACCTCTTCGTCTCGCCAACCCGAAACCAGATGGCTTTCAATTGCTTTGAGCCTTGCAATGAACTACAGTGCGGCAAAGAGGACTTCAAAATATGATGTAGTTGCGGCTAGCAGATTGTTTGTGCAAAAACAATCAAAGCCGGGCACCAAGAAAAACTGGATTCTGTGATCAGCATAATATTTATGTACTCACAATACTTACTGCTTTACAACAAATTCTTAAAGCATTTGACTTGGAACAGAACTAGATGGCTTATATGCATGTCTAAGTGAAACTGTTTGTGGATTTTTCACATGTATCATTTCCAGACTAAGACAAAATGACAGACTCAAGGTGCATCTACACCGTAGAATGAATGCAGTTTGGCACCACTTTAACTTCCACAGCCCAATGCTATAGGACAGTGTTTTTCAACCTTTCTTGAGATGCACGGAACATTTTTTACATTTACAAAATCCTGGAGCACACCACCAACCAAAATGACACTCTAACACAGTAATTCATATAGTTAATATGTTTTTAAATGTATTTATACACTCAGTGTGAAACCTGGGCCTGTTTCGATGAACACAACATATATATGACTTCCTCTCACTTATTTATACATGGATATCATGTCTTCTCTCAGCCTTCTCTTCTTCAGGCTAAACATGCCAAGCTCTTCAAGCCTCTCCTCATAGAGCTTGTTCTCCAGACCTTTGTGAAATTTCATCCTGAGTGAAACTTGCTTCCAGTTAACTATGGATGTCATGAAGCTGTTATAAACAGTTCCTTTGGGGGTGGGGGGAGGCAACTCTCGAAAAATCCAGTAAAATAGTAAAAAAAACCACCACATTTCCAAGCGGAGAGGCTCAATTTGTTTCATGGAAACCTGTGAGGGGCTGCTAGGAGGGGGGAAAGTGCCAGTTTCCCACAGCACACCTGATGATCGCTTATGGCACACTAGTGTGCCATGGCACACTGGTTGGGAAACACTGCTATAGAATCATGGGATTTGTAGTTTAACAAGGTTTTTAACCTCCTTTATCAGAGTACTAGTGCCCCACCAAACGACCAATTCCGGGATTCCATAGCATTGAGCCATGGCCATTAAAGTGGCGTCAAACTGCATTAAGTCTACACTACAGACACATCCTCTGCCATCTGATACTTTGAGTTAGTCTTTTCTTTGGCAATGGAGCAGACAACAAATTATTTTTATTATTAATAAACTTTTTTTATACCCGCCACCATCTCCCCAAGGGCACTCGAGGCGGCTTACATGAGGCCACACCCTGAGTCCCCTTGGAACACACATACTTCCAGCCCATTCTAGAAGCAATAAAATTAAGTGTATTCACAATAATTAGCTTTTCTAGCAAATCTTATTTGGTAGGGACAGTGAAGCCTGAAAATTCCTCTTCAGCACATGATTTGAAATGTGGGAATTCATCTAAAAGCATCCTCATATGCTAAAGTCTCACTTCATAGTCTGGAACCCCTAGTGGCGCAATGGGTTAAACCCTTGTGCCGGTAGGACTGGTGACTGAGAGATCAGCGGTTCAAATCCGGGGGGCGGGGTGAGCTCCCATCTGCCAGCTCTAGCTTCTCACGCGGGGACATGAGAGAAGCTCCCACAGAATGCTAAAACATTCAGGCACCCCCTGGACAATGTCCTTGCAAACAGCCAGTTCTATCACACCAGAAGCGACTTGCAGTTTCTCAAGTCACTCCTGACACACACAAAAAAAATTTATAATAGTCTTAAGGACTAGAAGACTGTCTCTTTCTTCTTTATAGAAAAACCTGAAATATTCAGGATACTGAGTGGAAAAATGTAATACCTGGGTTTTAAAATAAAATCCCATCTTCCTTCCAATCTAGCTTCAATTGTGATCATAGGATCATGCAATTTCTACAGCTCAGCTTATAAAAAATGATAACACTGTACTCTGAAGAGATCAAGAGACTAGTTATCTGATTCTTACCTCCTTAAGGATTGTAATATTTTGTTAACAGATGTTCTAGCTGATATTGTTATTATTTCTTACTCATGGATCAGGGCAGTTAAAACCATATAGTAAATTACTATCAGTTAAGAACACAAAATACATAAGCTATTTAAAAGAAAACATACAAGCAAGACAAATCAAAACAACAAGTACGTAACTTAAACCTCAATGTTTAAATTCCGTAATTTCCAAAATACAAATTGGAAACAAAAAGATGATTTTTGAAGACATAATAGTCCAACCTTTTCATGAATGTTTTCTACAACTCCGACGATTTCTGTTGAATGCTCCTGAAGAAGGCCTTTCCCCATTTAGGCTAAAATGTGATGAACTTCTAAAAAATATCAATATTTAGCATGCGGAGCTCTTCTCCTTCTTGTTTCCTGTTTATATATGTAATTTTCAGGACACCCTCTACTAACTATAGATTGAAAACATGTCAGCAGAAGAATGCGAAGCAATAGCATAGCCTCGGTGGGGAAAATTAATCATTTTAACCCAGAACAAGAGGAGGAAACTGCGAGGACACAGGATGCAGACGTAAGAGAGACTTCATGCAGGAACAGAGTCATGGCTTGTTGGGAAATAAGACCCAAGGAAATGGGGGGGGGGGGGGAGCTGGCCATAAGGAGTTGTGATGGTAGGTGCTGAATATTGATATATTGAAGTAGGTGCTGAATATTGATATACTGAATTAACCCAGCCATGTTTTTGGCTAGTCATAGGGTTTGAGAAGAAAGATCAGGAACCTGACACAATTTTTTGAAAGGAATTCAAACTCTTTAAGCCAGCGGTTTCTCAACCTGGGGGTCGGGAACCCTAGAGGGGTCATGAGGGGTATGTCAGAGGGGTCGCCAAAGACCATCAGTAAACACTGTATTTTCAATTGGCCATTGGGAGTTCAATGTGGGAAATTTGGACCAATTCTATCATCGTTTGGGTTCACAATGCTCTTTGATTTAGGTGAACTATAAATCCCAGCAACTACAACTCCCAAATGTCAAGGTCTATTTTCCCCTAACTCCACCGGTGTGATTATGTGATAAATTCAGAAAGGAGAAAAAAAGGAAAATGGAAATGTACCAAAATGACATCAACAAGTGACACTGAAGAGATGTGTGTGTTTGTTTTTAAAAATTGCATGGTACTTTCTTTCAAGAGACAGCATAGTGTCATGCAGGGTTTCTCAACCTGGGGGTCAGGACCCCTGGGAGGGTTGTGAGGGGGGTGTCAGAGGAGTAGCCAAAGACCATCAGAAAACACATATTTCTCGTGGTCTTAGTTTGGTTCAGATCCGTCAGTGAGTCCACAGTGCTCTCTGAATATAGGTGAACTACAACTCCAAAACTCAAGACCAATACCCACCAAACCCTTCCAGTATTTTCTGTTGGTCATGGGAGTTGTGTGTGCCAAGATTGGTTCAATTCCATCGTGGGTGAGGTTCAGAATGCTCTTTGATTGAAGATGAACTATAAATCGCAGGAACTACAACTCCCAAATGTCAAAGTTGATTTTTCCCAAACTCCACCAGTGTTTGCATTTGGGCATATTGAGTATTTTGGTCCAGATCCATCATTGTTTGAGTCCACAGTGCTCTCTGGTTGTAGATGAACTACAACTCCAAAACTCAAGGCCAATACCCACCAAACCCTTCCAGTATTTTCTGTTGGTCATGGGAGTTGTGTGTGCCAAGATTGGGTCAATTCCATCGTGGGTGAGGTTCAGAATGCTCTTTGATTGTAGATGAACTATAAATCCCAGCAACTACAACTCCCATATGTCAAGGTCGATTTTCCCCGAACTCCACCAGTATTCGCATTTGGGCATATTGAGTATTCATGCCAAGTTTGGTTCAGATCCATCATTGAGTCCACAGTGCTCTCTGGTTGTAGGTGAACTACATATTTCTCGTGGTCTTAATTTGGTTCAGATTTGTCACTGAGTCCACAGTGCTCGCTGGATGTAGGTGAACTACAACTCCAAAACTCAAGGCCAATACCCACCAACTACATATCCCAAATGACAAAATCAATCCCCCCCAACCCCATCAGTATTAAAATGTGAGCATATCAAGTGTTTGTGCCAAATTTGGTCCAGTGAATGAAAATACATCCTGCATATCAGATATTTACATTACGATCCATAACAGTATCAAAATAACAGTTATGAAGTAGCAACGAAAATAATGTTATGGTTGAGGAACTGTACTAAGGGGTTGCAGCATTAGGAAGGTTAAGAAACACTGCTTTAAGCAATTAAGCATGTTATAAATCAACATGTCAATGACAGTCATTCCCAAATTTCTCTCTTCCTTCACATTTCGAGCCAGGAGAGGTAGGAGGAACA
The DNA here is from genome assembly GCA_030556195.1 of Anolis apletophallus. Lineage (NCBI taxonomy): Eukaryota > Metazoa > Chordata > Lepidosauria > Squamata > Anolidae > Anolis > Anolis apletophallus. Next base: position 112,974,508 of record JARBWK010000008.1, read on the forward strand.
GTCATAAATATTTTTTTGAATGTGAGAGCAGGTAAAACCATGAGTTAAAGGAATGTTTTAAAGAACTGCCAACGGGCAAAGCAACAAACAAGCAGGCTTGTTATGCAATTCCACTTAGCAATTACATAGCCACGGGGATTTCTTCCTGCATCTCTGTCAAGCAAAAATAAAAAATATGCTCCCAGAAATCTCTGCTCCTTCAGGATTTGAATTTTACTTGCAGAATGTTTTACTAGGCAAAACAATAACCCTTTCTGTCCTATACCGTGGGCCTTCTGGATCCACGGAACAGAGCTGTATCATTTCTCACAACCATGGACTGTTTTCCATGAACTATGTGTGTTCATCACCGTTTAATAATATGTCTTTCCATGGGGATTTTTTTTATCCCTGTACTGAACCCTCACAGATGTAGTGATCCCACTGTACTTCATTGGCCTTATATTTTACAATCCTAGATATGTCTATTCCAGAGAGTATCAACATGGAGTCCCTGGTGGCGCAACGGGCTAAACCGCTGAGGTGCTGAATTTGCCAACCAAAAGGTCAGCGGTTCAAATCTAGAGAGCAGGGTGAACTCCTGTTGTTAGCCCCAGCTTCTGTCAACCTAGCAGTTCGAAAACATGCAAATGTGAGTAGATCAATATGTACCGCTTCTATGGAAAGGGAATGGCGCTCCATGCAGTCGTGCTGACCACATTACCTTGGAGGCGTCTATGGACAGCATAGACGCCTTCAGCTTGGACAGCATAGACGCTCTTCAGCTTGGAAATTGAGATGAGCACCAACCCCAGAGTTGGACATGACTAAATTTAATGTCAAGGGGAAACCTTTACCTTTATCAACATGTTGTTTTTTAAAATGTTCACATCATCTCATGCTAATTACAATCCTGTATAGGCTACTGTAACTAGAAGTGAGTCTCTAAAAATCTTCTCCATCAGGACTATTTGAAAGCCTTGAACTGGAGATGCTATCCTCACTCTCCCCATGAATGCAAACATCTTCCAAAGGAAAGCAGGACCGAGTCTGCACCCTATACCTCCTGCTTTGTACCCAAGTGCCCTTTGTGAGTTGCATGCATCGGGTACTTAACTCAACATGATGTGTTCTGTCCATGACACATGCACTCACCCTGTGACTCACATCCCCTCAAACCCTTGACTGTCCATTCCCTTCAACAGCATGGAATACCTTTGGCTTCCACATCCAGGATGTGATGGCTGTTTTACACAAGCAAGTCATTATTTAATATTGCCGTTGGATTCAGCAAACACTACCCCGGAACATACAGAATGGACCTGAGCTTGGAAGGCATTCCCTTTGGAGACTGCTAAATTCAGCTAATACGGAATTAGCCAGTATGGCAGGTACTTTTCCAAGTGTTAACACTGACTGCTTTCGGATTTAGCAAATTGTGGCCATGTCCATGTAGTCATCTGAACTTAATGACTAAAGAGGGCATGACAGGTTCTCCATGCATTGATTTATGTTCCAATAATTCAAGCACTGAATATGAATGGATCTGGTTTGATGGCCTGAGTAAACAAAGCAGTAAAGAGCTGGAGACAAAAGGCCACAAAGGAACATGATGGAGAGATCCAATAGGCCAGCCAAATTATGCCCCAACATAAAAGCTATGTGGGCCATTATGAGGGCCAGTCCTGTAATTTTAGCACTGACCTTGACCTCTGCAGGTGGATTAACAATAGGAAAGCCTGCTAAATTTGTCCAGTTTGTGCCTTAATATGAAATGCCCCATTTCCCAAAGTGGCATGTGATGCAATTATCCTTCCATTTTCACACAATGTCCAGTGTTGAGATCCCATCCTTTGATCAAAACAAGTACAATACATATGAAGAGAAGATGCTTACAATAAATTGTATTAGGAGAAGCTGTACAAAATTATGTAAACTTCATATATATAGTCATGCATGCATGCATGCATGCATGCATGCGTGTGTGTGTGTATTCCTTTTAAATATGATCTGATATTTATTTATTTATTTAAAAATTTTGTATCCCGATCTGCTCACCTTTGTAAAGGGACTCAGACCGGCAGACAGCAAGAATTCAATGCTAAAACATCATAAATAAATTAAAATCTAAAACATCATAAATAACAATAAAATGACCAATAAAAATAAAATATTGGACACAGAACTGGAAAAAAACCCAACTTCTGTTTGACAAAACATGAAAATTAGAGAAAGCGGAGCACATTCATCTAATCCTATTTGCTAACACAACAAAATGAAAACCAAAAAAACACACTATTTCCCCCCAAGCTGCTTGAAATAGCTACATTGGCTCAAGAAGCATCAAATTCTGTCTCGTAGCCCTTACATTCAGAAAAATACACATTTTTCTGCCCTTTGTCACTGAGCCTTGATGACTGACTTTTCAAGTAGCCTTCTCCTACAAAAAAGGACATACTATGAGACATTGGAGTGTCGAAATGCTACATAGAATAAAAGCATAACAGATCTCTGAAGATGGTGAATAAATGTTTTGTGTAACAACAATGACAATAATGACAATTTGAGCTTGCGTGCGCTAGGGAGATGCTCCCCATGGAGGCTCAGTAGGTACAAGACGAACTCCTTTTGCTGCTCATTCACCCACACAATATTCATTTCACCATCCCCACTGGTCTCCCAAGAATCTCACAGGGATTAGTATCTTCACTTCTTCTCACAAAGGTCAACGTTCTTTTCTTTGACTCTCAGATTGTATGAATTCTCCATGGGATTTCATGCTTGTGTTGACATATTGTTTGTGTGTGTAGAACTGCACAAACAACTGCTATGAGTGTTGCTCTCTTCTTGCTTGGACTTTTCCAAAGTGTAAGGATTGGCCTGGTTCTTTCCAGTCAATTAACCAGTCCTTCTGTGTTTTCTTTGCTGCGGCCAACCATCAAGCTCCAACCTAGAAAGAAGAGATTGACTCTTGCCTACATAATTTTTAATTCAATTTACCTTCTGAACTCTCAAACAACAGAAATATGTTAAGAAGAGGGAGCTATGGCTTACTGCCTCAGGAAGAGAGAGATCTCTGGCAGCTATCAGACTCCACCTTGCCTTCTTGTGGATCTCTCCTTTTATAATGGGCAGGGGCAAAATGCAGCTCTGCAGCCATCCAAAACCAGATAATTGTAAAAATCTATCTTGAAAAATTGCCTAACGATAATGATTCTGCCTTTCAAAACTTCACAAATCCCCCATATACACACACACACTTTTTAAAAGTTCATCCACCACCACATAGACACAAAGACCACCAGTATTGAAGCAATGGTCCTCTGTCATCAACTCCGCTGGACTGGCCACATTGTCCAAATGCCCGATGACCATCTTCCAAAGCAGTTGCTCTACTCTGAACTCAAGAATGGAAAACGGAATGTTGGAGGACGGAAAAAGAGATTTAAAGGTGGGCTCAAAGCCAACCTTAAAAACTGTAGCATTCACACTGAGAACTGGGAAGCTCTGGCCATTGAGTGCTCTAGCTGGAGGTCAGCTGTGACCAGCAGTGTTGTATAATTTGAAGAATGGAGGTGAAAAAGAGAAACGTGCCAAAAGGAAGGTGCATCAAGCCAACCCCAACCAGGACCGCCTTCCACCTGGAAACTGATGCCCTCACTGCAGGAGAACATGCAGGTCAAGAATATGGCTCCACCCACTGCCAGTACACCAAACGTGGAGGACAATCTTACTCAGACAATGAGGGATCACCTAAGTAAATAAGTAAGTATCTACCTGCCATATTTCCATATGCGCATGTAACACCTGGTTTCCTTCTGGAATCCAGGGAATGAGTCATATATGGTGATTAATTGGCAGAGCAATTATTGTAATATTGCACAAACAAGATTGAGATGGCTCACAAAATATATTAGGTCATAGGAAAGTGAAGAAGCCGGTGTCCCAGATCTGGCCTACAGGAAATCTAAGAAATGAAGGGCATTGATTTATCCTATGCTCTAAAAGAAATAAGTACTGATCTAACAAGCAGGGAAACCTCTTTATATCAATAGGAATGGCTAGGTCCACTGAAATACCTTGACACCTACTAAGGGCTACACAAGTTAGGCTTCCTCCTCAATTAGAGATGAAAAGTCCTCTTCTTTCCTTTGCCTTCTTTTTTCCTTCTACTTTTCTTTCCACCATCAAAAGAGCCCAAGTCTGAGAGCTCAATGTAGACAGACGGAAGCAGGAGATGACTAGCCAATTTTCCAATCCAGGGTACAGCAAAATAATGTGGCAAGATTCGGCACTGACCTGATGTGCAGCCTTCAGTTTCCTTGGAAGTAGATGAAGAGTACCCCAAAACAGACCTCTGATATCAAACAAATGGCGATAAGAGCACAACAGAATCAGTCTTTTCTGCTTCAAGTCTCCAAACTGAAATCCCACAATGCAACCTTAGAGTTACTGACATCTGTCTGTTGAGCAGGTGCACAGTACCAAATACCTTTTAAAGAGGGGTCCCCACTACCACCCTCTGGGATCTCAAGCACAGGCTGCTTTTAATGCCTCTGGGAGAATTAAACTAGCGTATCTCGAATATGAATATTCCAAACTAGTCTGGAAAGGCAGATCAGGTGGAGAATGCAGATTCCTAATCCCCTCCAGCCCCTCTGCCTCTAGAGAGGCTCCACAGGGGACTCACCAGAGTTAATGAAGATACAAGCTGTTTTTATCCAGGGACACAAAGCCCATCAGCTCCCAACTCCTTCAGGGCCCTTCATAGTCCGACCGCGCGCAAGCCTTATCTCTCGGTCACAAAGGCGCCCTACGTTCAGAGCAGGATGCTAATGAGGCTACCTCGCATTCACGAGATTAATCTCTCCCAGTATCGTACCAATGCCAGCCGCCCCAGGCCCCTCTGTAAGCTGGGATCAACATTTTCACCCAACAAAAAACTATGAATATTGATGTTTTTCCTTTCCCCTTTTTTCTCTGGGTAATGATGATGATGGTGTGCATGCATAGGTTTAGCATAATAATAGACTACATTATGCATCACTTACAAAATGCAATGTAAGGCTGGAACGAGACCTATATGGAAACACAGAATGCTGTTGTTGATGTTGACTGCCTGACTTAAGGCAAATCTATTACTGGATTTTCTTGGCAAGATTCATTGAGAAAAGATTTACTATAGCCTTCATCTAAGAGCCATAGAAAGTGTTACTTGTCCAAAATCACCCAAGTTGGGATTTGAACCCTGCTTTCCCAGATTCCTGGTCCAACACTATGGAAAGCAATGACTGTCAGGGTAGATAATACTGAGCAGGATTGGTTTTTTAAAATGCTCTACAATTGTCTGAGGAGCACCCGGTGGCGCAGTGGGTTAAACCACTGAGCTGCTAAACTTGTTGACCAAAAGGTTGCAGGTCCGAATCCGGAGAGCAGCATGAGCTTCCGCTGTCAGCCCCAGCTTCTGCCAACCTAGCAGTTTGAAAACATGCAAATGTGAGTAGATTAATAGTTACCGCTCCGGCAGGAAGGTAATGGCGCTCCATGCACTCATGTTGGCCACATGACCTTGGAGGTGTCTACGGACAACCCCAGCTCTTTGACTTAGAAATGGAGATGAGCACCAAACCCCAGAGTTGGACACAACTGGACTTAATGTCAGGGGAAAACCTTTACCTACCTTACCTTTACCTACAATTGTCTGAGTATTGAATACCAAAATGTGTTGTTGTTGTTTTTTGTTTGTTTTTAAAAAATATCCATCCAGTCCATGATTGCCTACGTTAATAGGCACTAGTCACCAAAGTCCCAAGCTAAGATCCTTCAAATGACTGCTCCCTCTCTTTTTTAGCTCAAACCACTGGGGGCTGCACCTGGGAGTGCATGCATACAAGATATGTGTTCTATCATTAAGCTATGCAGGGCCAAATCCAGTTTTCAGGTTAAGGCAAGTCCAGTACCCTGCTGGACTGCCTTTTTGGTCGCTGGGCTGTAACAGGCTTATTTGGCAACAGAGGTAAGAAGCAACAGTGCTCTAAGTAGCATGAGCTCAGCGCTGCCTCTAATATCTTACAATCCCAAGCGTTATCCTGGAAACATTGCAGGAGATGGCGAAAAAGAACCTGATACAGAAACCAGGTGCTGCTCAAGCACCCTGGGCCAAGTGAAAATGGGGCCCAGGTCTGGCATCAGTACCCAACTGAGAAATAATAATACACTTTATTTATTTATATTCCGCTCTTCTCACCCTGAAGGAGACTCAGAGCAGATTACAGGTACACATACTTAGCATACAATCCCTGCCGTTTCCACATACACACATATAGATGAACAGAGGCAAACTCTGGCCACCAGGGGGAGCTGACGCACTCCTCATCTCTCAGCGTTTCCAGTGTCCCTTGTTGTTCATTCTGCATTCCTCAGCGTTTCTGGAGTTCTTTAATGGCCTCATAATTCAGTCAAAATTTGCCTCCCCACTTAATGTGGTACCTTTATCTCCTACTTGACAGATGCAACTGTCTTTCGTGCTGCAAAGGTCAACAGCAAGCTACATTTAAAGGCCAAGTACAGACACTTGAGCTATGGTTTCCCCCCCAATATTACTTGGAAGGGACAGAGAGTTTCTCTTACCTTTCCTCTTTGTTTTCAATGAATCTAATGCTATACTATATACCGTATTTACTCGAATCTAGTCAGCCATCAAATCTAATGCACACCTCAATTTTCAAGACCCTAAAACAAAAAACGTATTTGCTTCTAAATGTAATGAGCATCAGAAAGAAACCCTTTTAGCCAATCTTATTACTGCTAAAAATACCACTATGAAAGAAAGAAATCATAATGAAACCCTTTTCAGTGGTTCAAATTTTCAACGCCAGTTTGAAATCCCACGTGGGAGGCTTAAGGACCATTAGTAGAGTCTGTCCAGTTAATCCTCAAAGAAAATTTTAACATGGGGACTGGACAGAGAGAGGGAAAGAGAATATAAAGAAGCTACAAGGAAGAAGAGGGAAAGAAACCTTAAAAGAAAAGGCAGAGAGAGGGAAAGAGCACAGAAAGAAGGCACAAGAAAGAAGGGGAGAAAGAAGGCTTGAAAGACAAGGAAGAGGGAAAGAAAATAGAAAGAAGGTACAAGAAAGGAAGCGCCCTCTTTATTTGCCACTACTGAATTATGACTCAATGGGTGAAAATACCCAATCGTGAATTTATTTACTTCCTAAGCTATGTTTCTGGTTCAACTTTTAATCCCGGTGGCCTCTCCTTCACCCTCTGTCCTGTCAACAACACATGGTGCTCTTCATCTCACAAAGCACAATGTGTAAATTTCCTCTAAAACAGGTCTCACACAGGTGTGGTTCTTTCTTTTAACATTCAGTTGCTGGCACATTTAGATACATGAGTACACAGGCAATTGACTGTTTGGGGCCAAGGATGGGAGTGGCCTCTGACAGCATTTAAATACCATGCCTCAGTGCTATATTAACTTGAAATATCTTTGATAGTATGTCGGCCTTTTTATCCTGCAAGATTTTTCACATCGTTCTCTGTTGGAAAAAAAAACAGCAAAGCTCTGAAAGCTTGCATAATATATTTCATGCTTGGGAGTTGTCTCCAAAAAGGCATCACTCCTGGTGGGTTTTGTGGTATTTGATTATGTTCAGGATTAAAATCTGCCAGACAATATGTGAATGTAACACTTTCATTTCTGTCTTTGATTTGAAGACCAAGCTCGATGGCATATATGAATGTCCACAATGAAGGGAGCTCCCAATGTTTCATTTGGAATTAGCTGTGGGGTTAAGAGCTAGACCAGAATTACAGCTGTTGAGGACATACCATCCCGTATAATGAGCCATGCTGTATGAGTTTGATAAAATTTATGAGCTAAAACTTTAGAGGGCAGCAAGTTATGGGCCCTTAAACTGAACCTTCCTATCTGCTCCATTCTACAACTCATGTCCTCCCTGCAAATCTCTCTTGTGCTTGATGATCCGTTGTTTGATTTGTCTGTTTGTTTTGCCGATATACATAAGAGAGCATGGAAAAATAATAATATAGATCACGCCTTTAGTTTGTACTACTAAAAGAGTGGTCTATATTATTATTCTCCCTGCAAATCTGCCAGAACCACAGAAGAGTAACAACTTCATTGAGATATCTTGACTAAAGGGAGATAATTACATCTCTTCCCCACCATTCCCATTTCACTGCCACAATCCACCCTGGGTTTAAACAAATGCTTCTCCATTTCCATTGGAAGACTGAATAACATGGAATCACAGAGTGTGAAGAGATCACAAGGGCTACTCAGTTTAACTCACTCCCCTCCATGTTCCTGCCTATTCTTACACCTGTGTTTCTCAACCTGGGGGTCAATATTCCTGGAGGGTCGCAAGGGGGATGTCTGAGGGTTTGCCAAAGACCATCAGAAAACAGCATTTTCTGTTGGTCATGAGGGTTCTGTGAGAAGTTTGGCTCAATGCTATCATTGGTGGGGTTCAGAATGCTCTTACATTGTAGGTGAACTATAAATCCCAGTAACTACAACTCCCAAATGTCAAGGTCTGTTGTCCACAAACTCCAACAGTGTTCACACATGGGCACATTGAATACTCGTGCCAAGTTTGGTCCATTGTCGGAGTCCACAGTGCTCTTTGGATGTAGGTGAACTACAACTCCAAAACTCAAGGTCAATGTCCACCAAACTCTTCCAATATTTTCTGTTGGTCATGGGAGTTCCCAAGTTAGGCTCAATTCCATCGTTCGTGGGGAAAATAATGGTCTTTGATTGTAAGTGAACTATAAATCCCAGCAATTACAACTCCCAAATTACAAAATCAATCCCTGCCCAAACAAACCAATTTGGGCATATCAAGATTTGTGGCAAATTTGGTCCAATGAATGAAAATACATCCTGCATATCAGATATTTACATTATGATTCGTAACATAAGTAAGCAACCTGAGACTGGGCCATATCACTTCTGAGAAAGATGAGTGGTTGATGGAACTAGAATGTGAACTAGTGGATTTAAATTACAGGGAAAGATATTCCATGTAAACGTTAGAAATAATTGCTTGACGGTATGAGCTGTTTGACAATGGAACAGACTACCTTGGAGGGTGATAAAATTTCCTTCTTTGGAGGTCTTTAAACACATGTTGGATGGTCATCTTTTGGAAGTGTGTATTCCAGCATGGCAGGATAACCCTTACGGTCCTTTCCAACTCTATTATTCTGTGCTTCCATGATTCTACTAAGGAGACCAGACTGTGTTAAGCTACTTGAGAAACAACTGTTTCCTTCATAAAGGTAAAGGTTTTCCCCTGACATTAAGTCGAGTGTCCGACTTTGGGAGGTGGTGCTCATCTCCATTTCTAAGCCAAAGAGCTGGTGTTGTCCATAGACACCTCCAAGGTCATGTGGCCAGCATGACTACATGGTGCGCCATTATCTTCCCACCGGAACGGTAGCTATTGATCTACTCACATTGGAATGTTTTCGAACTGCTAGGTTGGCAGAAGCTGGGGCTGGCAGTGGAAGCTCACGCCACTCCTCGAATTCAAACCTGTGACCTTTTGGTCAATAAGTTTAGCAGCTCAGTGGTTTAACCCACTGCGCCACCGGGGGCTCCTTCGTAGCTCTGTATAAATATGTTCTGGCTGTTTTTTGGAACGTATCAGCATAACTATTACTTCATTTCATCCCAAAACAGTGTCGGGGGATGGAGAGAATGCAGAAGCAATACAGATGCATACAGGGAGAGAGAATTTAGTGTGCGCATACCATGGGTAGAGAAAAACAAGAGTCAAAGGGAACCAAGAAACAAGGGAAGTGGATGCAGTTGCCAGCTCACAGAGAGATATCATTCCAAAGTCACAACCTTTTAAGCACAGGGAGAAGAAAAGAGGGCAACAATACCGCTGCACAGGCAATGTTTTCCCCCTCCGACCCAATCTTCCTTCTCACAACAGCCAACAGGCAGGGAGCCGCTGAGCGAAGGGTTATGGGAGGTCAGCTGCGATATGGTAAACCAGAGTGGTGGGGTGTAGTTGTGCTGCTGCACCGCAGGCCAAAGAATCTGTGCAGCGAATAATTGATCAATGAGAGAACAGCGGGGAGGTGGAGAAAAAAGAGAGGAAGAGAAGAAGGGAAGAAATAAACAAAGGGAACAGGAATGGAGGAGTGAACGAATGGAGGAGATGCTTTTATTTGCACAAATAAAAAGAATCAGACACCACGTCATCAGAAACAATCCTTTAGGGTTAAAGATGGTATGTAAACCTCTTTCTACACACGCAAAATGAAATGCACAGCATCCTCTAATGAACTATAGAAATATGTGGGGAGGATTTGTGACCAGGCCACATCTGTGACTGAAGACCCCCCACCCAACCCCAGACAATAGATTGCCTAAAGGGAAGAGGAAATGCTTTTCAGTCATAAAAGAAAACCAAGGCAAATCTGCCAGAGAATACACATATAGGCACACACATATACACACACATAGTCCACCCCAGACAATGGAACGCCATGTCAGACAACTCAAGATCTCCCCACTCTCTGCTTTTCCATAATCCTCCCCTGTGTCTTCACTCCACCCCGAAGGAAGCCTCCCACCCAAACGTAACCAGCTGCTCTAGTTGTAATAACCTCGGTGAAAACATGAACAGTTCCCATCCTGAAAACTACAGATGGTGCCTTCACAACTAACGGGCATTCCCTCGAGGGGACACAAGGTACACACACGTTCCTACTGTTTAATAATTTATCCCTTGCCTATTTACATAAGTATGTCATGAGGCTAGAAAAAAATACATCGCTAGCATTTTCAAATTAATGATAAATAAGTAAATAGATACATAACACCACACTATTATCCCTCTTTTCTTCCTTTTCCAGTTACCGTTCTGCCACACATCCTTAACTCAATTTCCTTTGAAAACTCAATTTCCATTCCGTAGCATCCACCTATCCCTTTGTCTCTGCTTAGAAATAAATGTTCCATATTAAACCACAACTCTCAAAATCCCAAATGGCGCTGGCTGGGAATTCTGGGAATTGTAGTCTGTAAAAGTTAATTTTTTCAGTCTTTACTTCTTTTTCCCCAAGGTCCTTCCTTTCTTTAGTTTCCTTTCTCCTCTTCCATAGTCATCTAACTGCCCTTTTCAAGCCCCTGGGCATCTCTGTCCACTGTTTACATTGAACTGTTCTCCTTTATGGGCACTCCCTTTGATACGGTTTATCCCTAGCTTTCGTACTCTTTGTACCCAGTTTCCTAGTCTCTCCCTGCTCCTGCAAACCACCTTGTTTGCCAAAATAATGCAATCCACTTGTCCATCACCTCTCCAACTGAAAATTAGCACTGTAATAATATGCTGGATTCACAAGTGGGAAATTTATTTATTTATTTATTATTTGGATTTATTGAGAATTATTAATTAATTATTTTTTGAGATTTATAATTTTGTATTTATTTCTATTGAGAACACAGCTGCACTGGGCAGGGCACGTCTCTAGGATGGAGGACCACCGCCTCCCAAAGATACTATTCTATGGTGAACTTGCCACGGGTCAGCGCAAGAGAGGCACCCCAAAAAGAGATATAAGGATTCCTCAGGCTCGTTCAGATTGATCACCAATAATGGTCCACCCTGGCCTCACATTGGGAGGCATGGAAATGCACTATCCACAATGCTGCGGCCTCTTTTAAGAAGACACGCCGAATGGGTCTTGAAGAGAAACGACAACACAGAAACAACCGCAACTTGGAAACAACATCACCCAAGGAGACTTTCTGCTGTGCTTTCTGCAACCAAACTTGCCTATCTCAGATTGGGCTTTTTAGTCATCAATGCGCTTATAAAAAGCTTGGGATGAGTCCTTCCTAAGAATCTTGGTTCGCGAAGTAATGCTGAGAGATTTGGATTCATACACCACCACTCCCTGAGGGCTCAGAACGGTTTACAAAATAAAAATGGAAACAATAAAACTATCGAACCAAAATTTAAAACCAATTTCATAGCTCAAATGTCACACGGAATAACTGTGTTTTGCAAGCCCTCCGAAAAGTTTGCAAGTTTGCAATATAAGCACATCTTCATAAGAAGCATTTTTATAGCAGCACCAAATTTTTTGTCAGTCTGTGTTGCAATGCCATCAGGCCAACAATTATTGTGCCACCAAGAATACTGTATTGAAGGCAAACAAACATTTATTTATTTATTTATTTATTTATTTGGATTTTTGCACCGCCGACTCCCGGGGGCTCGCGGCGGCTCACAGGCCAATGGCGTAGTGCCAGAGGTTCAGCATAAAAACACAGGAAACATACAATGCTTAAAACATGCAATACAATAAAACAGTTAAAACAGTAAAAAATTAAACAGTACAGTGAGCGGTGACCGAAGAGCGGTCTATTGTGGATGCAAGGGCCTACTCCCCAAAGGCCTGCCTAAACAAGTAGGTTTTGCAGGCCCGTCTAAAGGGGAGTAGGTCCCTCAAAGCTCTGGCCTCGACCGGGAGGGCGTTCCATAGCGTGGGAGCTATCACAGAGAACGCCCCCGGCGGGTGGATGTTAAACGAGCCAGCTTAGCAGATGGTACAACCAGTAGATTGGCCTCTTCAGACCGGAGTGATCTCGGTGGGCAGTATAAGGCGAGACGGTCCCTCAGATACGCTGGCCCCAGGCCGTGGATGGCCTTAAAGGTAAGAACCAGCACTTTGAAGGCGACCCGGTGCTCAATAGGCAGCCAGTGCAGATCCCGCAAGACTGGAGTTATTCGGCATCCTGCTGGAGCCCCAGACAGGAGCCGGGCGGCGGTGTTCTGCACCAGCTTGAGCTTCCGGATCGACGACATAGGCAGGCCAACGTAGAGCGCGTTGCAGTAGTCTACCTGATGATATCAAAAGGAGAGGGAGGTATTCCTATATAGCTGGTCCTCTATATCCACAGATTATGTATCCATGGATTCAACCATCCATAGGGTTGCCATTTTTTGATATAAGAAATAAGGGACATTTATGGGATTTTTCACCAAAATAAGGGACACTTCATTAAAAACTTGAAACTCAAACATTAGGTAGAAATAGTTTTATTAACAGAATAAGATAATGATTGAAACTCACAAAAGAAACTGACTTATACCCTCTTAACAGTACATGGTATGTTTCTGCATGCTTTGTCATGCAGAAAAAACATTATTAGAACTAGAACTACCTAATTTTCTCCATCTGTATTTAGTACTTGACTTTGCTGACTTTAAAAGTGCACTCTCTAAACTTTAAAATAAAATAAATTTTATAAGACAGTACATCTTCATGATTATTATGTCAATAGTTAATGGTATAGTATAGTATAGTATGGGATACACAGCATTGTACAGTATTGGGATGCACAGCTAGGCCTATTTTAAGAGTAACTCTCAAGCAACCAGAAACTATCTTTATCCAACATGATCCAACATTCCCCTTGGGTAATGGTTAATTAGTCTACTGTACTTTGAAAAAGTCCTGTATTGCCTCTTCCTTCCAACGGGGATGCAGGCTGCCCTGCGAGTTGGAATCCCCGGGCAGGCATTGCCGTGGAAACCGTAGCGCGCACCTTCCTCTGGTCAACCCCGCCCAGACCTGTCCTGCTAGTCAAAAATAAGGGACAAAGCCTGAAAATAAGGGACACAAATTTTAGGGCCAAAATAAGGGACGTCCCTTAGAATAAGGGACATATGGGAACCCTAACCATCCACCACTTGAAAGTATTTCCCCAAATTTCAAAACGCAAACCTTGCCATAGTACTACACCATTGTATATAATGGAGATTCAGCGTCTACAAATTTTGGAATCCATGGATGAACTAAATCCTGCCAGATAACAAGGGCTTACTGTACATATAAACATATTGGCAGCAGGGACGGGGTAAGAGATTTTCAGTTTTCAGTAGGAGCTCTTTGTCAAGCAATAAAAACAAATCCACTCTGAATTTAGGAAGTAAAACTTAGAGACTATGTTACTGCGGGACGGAAATGGGAAGGGGGAGCCATTTTTAGACCAAGTGAAAATTCTGGCCATTACATATTTTAGATTTGAATTACAGGCACAGAAAAATGTACATATAAATATTACATATATTTAAGCATCACTTGTGAAAACAGCCCCAGAGTGGGAAACGCAAACCAGCCACCTGGAGCTTTCACCCAAGTCACACACACACAAAAAGTAACGGCGGCAGTCAGCTCCTCACAGCCTGTGGAAACTGTAAAAGGCCTGATGTTTATCATTCCTGGGGCCCAATTAAGAATGGAGAAAATGGCAGGTTTGGGGACCCTGGGTAATTACAACATGCTATATTTTACCACAACAGTCAATTCAGTCTGCAAGGAAACAGCCCCCAAGGCGGTTGCCATTTGTGCCACATCAGCTGGCCTGTTCAGCCTGAAGGACGCCAAAAACGGTGCCAATAAAACTAGACTAAGATAGCAGAAAGGAGCGTAAAATCCTGGCTGATCTTGGAAGCTAAGTAGGGTCAGCCTTATCAGCACCTGGATGGGAGGTTGCCAATGAATACCACATACTGTCGACTATATTTCGAAGGAATGAACTGACTAAGCCACCTTTGCCTAAGATTTAAGACATTCATAAGTTGATGGGTAACTTGAAAGCATGTTGTGACGACTTGGCTATAAAACTTTGGAGGATTTTAAAACTCTTTGATTGCTGCCACCAACCTAAAATATTAATCTCAGGATTTCTTATTAAAAAATGCAGTTAATCTAGGCTCCAATTATAATCACCAAAAATAACTGAGAGGATTCTGAGGTAAAATCTTCTTCCAGACTGGGAAATGAGAGATTGCTGGAACTGGCACACACTGATGGAAATGAGGCACGCTGAAACTGTCTTGAAAAGTTAATAATGATGAATATTTATTAAACTAACAAGCAGCTCTGAGAGGCACAAATGCGTTACGTTATCAATTAAGGTTCATTAGCGTGTTTATTACAGAAGATGAATTCTTAGATCTTAAAACAGACAGTGTAAAAACTTTAACTAAAACTCCCTCACACTAATATTTAAACTAGTGGTGAGCAGTCTACAAACTAACTATCCTAGTTAGTACCCTGAGCTAACTCTCAGTCTACCAGAAGCCCCCCTAGCTATAACGCTATCTCTTAGAGTGTTCCTATAGCTGGCTTCTTCAGAGAGGTGAGCTAATCCCTAAACCCTAGAGCAGTGTTTCTCAACCAGTGTGCCGTGGCACACTAGTGTGCCGTGAGCGATCATCAGGTGTGCTGTGGGAAATTGGAACCTCCAATACCCTTTCTTCACTCTCCTGCCCACAGTGCTCTCTGGGTGTAGGTGAACTACAACTTCCAAACTCAAGGTCAATTCCCAAGCAAACCCTTTCAGTACTTTCTGTTGGTAATGAGAGTTCAATATGCCAAGTTTGGTTGAATTCCATTGTTGCAAGAGTTCAGGATGCTCTTTGATTGTGTGTTAACTATAAATCCCAGAAACTGTAACTCCCTAATGTCAAGGTCTATTTTCCCCAAACTCCATCTATGTTCACATTTGGGCATATTGAGTATTCATGCCAAGTTTGTTCCTGATCCAACATTGTTTCAGTCCACAATGCTCTCTGGATATAGGTGAACTACAACTCCAAAACCCAAGGTCAATGCCCACCAAACTCTTATAGTATTTTCTCTTGGTTATGGGAGTTCTGTGTGGGAAGTTTGTGTCTTTCTGCCATTCCTGCCAGGATATTTATGTTGTGTTCATCAAAACAGGTCCAGGTTTCACACTGAGTGTATAAATACATTTAAAAACATATTAGCTACATGTATTACTGTGTTAGAGTGTCATTTTGTGTCATTTTGGTTGGTGGTGTGCCCCAGGATTTTGTAAATGTAAAAAACGTGCCGCGGCTCAAAAAAGGTTGAAAAACACTGCCCTAGAGATTTCTGAAAGCCTGTGACTGACTACCTGCCAGCTATCGCACAGAGCTTTCCCTGTCAGCTCACACACAACTGTGTCAAGAGACTGCTTTAAACTCACAGCTCTGACCACAAACTGCTCTCTCTCTCAGAGCTCTGACAAGAAGCTCTTCACTCTTTGAGTCCTGACAAGAGACTGACTAATAAGCTACACTCTTTCCCACTCAAGCAGCTCAGCTCCTCCCCTCAGCTCTGGGCTCCTCCCAGGCAGCTCTCTCTCTCTCTAACTCTCTCCCAGAGAAGGCTCCAAGCCACTCCCCCTTTTCCTGGCTTTCCTGTTTTCTCCTGGATGCCAAACTGCTATGCTGGTCTCGGCCCAGCATTACAATGGGCAAGTCCTCATACATGTGCACACATACATACATGTGTGCAATGGGGTATAATGCTACCCCCCCCCCCCAACTTTGTTGGCAATCCTACCAGCCCAAAGTGAGAGGCGGCCAAATAAAGTTGGCATCTGAAAAAAGAAAAGTGTAGTTCTGAGAACATGTAAAGTTGTCCAGGGAGGCATTAAAATATGGCTGCCCTGAGAGGAGGAGATAAATCATGGATTCTTATAGCAAGTCGAGATAGGTAAATTAAAATGAAAGGATGATGAAGCAACAGGGAATGTAAACACGGAGATGGGAGTGACCAGGGAGTCTAGTCTGCAGAAAGGCTGAGTGATATGCCAAACACAGCTTCTTTTGCATCTTCATAAAGAGGCACCTTTCTAATGCTTCTAAGGACCAAATTACATGCTGAGCTTAAAAAAAACAAAAAACAGTATTCAAACTTTCAAAACATCATCAAAGTGATGGGGAAGATAGCAAATTCTTTTTTCAAACATATTTTTAGTTATTTTATCATACTTCAAAACATTTTAATACATTATTTGATATAGGGTAGACGCCTAATATTTAATACAGTATGTAATGCCTTTTTTTCTTTAGCATCTACTGCTATTTTCACACTTATACATATTTTCTATCCCTCACCACCTCATCACACTGGCAACGAAGATCTACATATGGTATTCTCAGCATTACTTTTCACGAACGAAGATTCTTAGGAATGACACATCCCACGCTTTTTACAAGCGCGTTGATGACTAAAAAGGCAAATCTGAGATAGGCAAGTTTGGTTGCAGAAAGCACAGCAGAAAGTCTCCTTGGGTGATCTTGTTTCCAAGTTGCGGTTCTTTCTGCGTTGTCGTTTCTCTTCGAAACCCATTCGGTGTGTCTTCTCAAAAGAGGCCGCAGCATTGTGGATAGTGCGTCTCCATGCCTCCCGATGTGAGGCCAGGGTGGACCATTGTTGGTGATCAATCTGGCCGAGCCCGAGATGTTGTTTCAGGGAGTCCTTATATCTCCTTTTGGGGGTGCCTCTCTTGCGCTGACCCGTGGCGAGTTC
Organism: Anolis apletophallus; assembly: GCA_030556195.1. Classification (NCBI taxonomy): domain Eukaryota; kingdom Metazoa; phylum Chordata; class Lepidosauria; order Squamata; family Anolidae; genus Anolis; species Anolis apletophallus. The sequence goes on from JARBWK010000008.1 coordinate 112,991,872, forward strand.
ACCATAGAGTAGTATCTTTGGGAAGCGATGGTCCTCCATCCTAGAGACGTGCCCTGCCCAGTGCAGCTGTGTTCACAATAGCATGGCCTCAATGCTGGTGATCCCTGCTTGCTCAAGGACAGCAACATTCATCACATTTGGTCCAGTGTATATTTAAGATTGTGCGAAGACAGAGCTGATGAAAGCGTTCGAGGAGTCATACGTTTTGGCAATAGGTGACCCATGTTTCATACCCATAGAGGAGAATAGACAGTATGATAGCTCTGTACACACTGATTTTGGTGCTTTGCCTCAGGTGCTTGTTGCTCCAGACTCTTTTGTGAAGCCTTCCAAAATGCACTATATGCCTTTGCTAATCTGTGCTCACATATGGTATTAAAGCAATGGTATTCCCCGTAGTAACCTATGGTGTGAGAGCTGGACCATAAGGAAAACTGTGTGAAGGAAAATAAACGCTTTTGAACTGTGGTGCTGGAGGAATATTCTGAAAGTGCCTTGGACTGCAAGGCACTTTCATACTCCAGTCCACCCTCCAAGAAATAATGCCCAGCTGTTCACTGGAGGGAAGGATATTAGAGATGCAAAGATGAAGTACTTTGGCCATATAATGAGAAGACAGGAAAGCTTAGAGAGACATTGATATTGGGGGAAATGGAAGGAAAAAGGAAGAGGGGCCAACCAAGGGCAAGATGGATGGATGGTATCCTTGAAGTGACTGGCTTGACCTTGAAGGAGATGTGGGTGGCCACAGCTGACAGGGAGTTCTGGCATGGGCTGGTCCATGAAGTCACAAAGAATCAGAAGTGACTGAACGAATAAACAACAACAAAACCACCACAATGGCAAATAGCTGGGAAAGATGTTAAAGCTTTCGCCTAGCAATAGTTTGTCCCCCAAATCCCTTCCTCAAGTAAATTTTCTGGCTACATATAGGAACAGAAATTAGCCCGGCTATGAAAAAAGCAGCTTTAGAGAAATGTTTTAAGTATAGAAGCAACAGGAGATATGGATTTTCCCTCCCCCAGCCCCGTCCCGTCCCCCCGTCCCCCCACATACATTTAGTCTAGTTTATTTCTGGTTTAAAGCCTGGCCTGGATTAAAATAAGGTGGCAAGAGCAAAAGATTGTGCATAAATGTAAACAACAAAGAGGGATTCAACACACTGCCCGTTTCGATCAATCGTAACTGCTAGCAATTACTTAACCCAGTCCTCTATATATGTTTGATAGTAACCTAAATCTTAAAATGAGCAACAACATATGTTTCGCCCCCACTTTAACCTACCCCCACATTAAAGTGCCACGAGTTCTGCAAATATGGTAAAAGAGAAATCTGAACAAAGTAGAAGCAAATCAACCAAAATCAAGTTAAATGAAGAGAGAACAAAACAAGCTGTGAGATTTGAAAGCCACACCAGCAGTCACCTCATTTGCTCATAAACCAGATCTAATCAGTATACTTAAACAGGCTTTGCTACTGGTAACATAACACAGGACCTTCCTATCCCTAGATCCAGAATGAGGTTTCATGTACTGTATACCCACATGGGCACTATAAAGTGGGGTGGACAAAAACAGCCTCGTGGCATCCACATGACGCATGGGCCTTTCTTGACCCCAACAACAGGACATTGCCAATTAATGCATGTTTGCTCCATGTTAGTCAAAGTCAGGCAATGCTCTGGAGTTTCCCTGCGTTTCAGGAACATGTAAACAATTGGACCAGTTCTAAATCAGCCGCCCTGCTTTTCTGGGCTCCACACCCGGGTGACATGAGAAGGACATCTACCCTACGTCTTGTGCTCCAGAAGTACGTCTCGAGAGCACAAGACATAGGGCGTTCTCCATCTCTGCCCCTGTCTTGTGGAACTCCTTGCCTCCCCACTTGAGGGCCATGCGTGCCCTGCGACCCTTTGCTCAGGAACTCAAGGCCTGGCTTTTTAGCAGAGCTTTTAATGTCTAATGCAGTCTATTTGGTATTGTGTATTTTTTTAATGCTATTGTTTTATGTAAATCGCCTGGAGCATTTTAATGGAGGGCGATTAACAAGTGAGAAGATGATGATGGTGGTGGTGGTGGTGGTGGTAGTATCTCCCTACTACTTTCCATCCCCCCCTGTCCAAGACAAATGAATGCCCTAGTAAACATCAGCAATGCCACCCAAAGATGGCCAGGAGAACTTTCGAAGTCTGTGGTCACTGCAGCAATGGTGACAGGGCCATTAAGGTAAGGGTGACCTTCCAGTGGGGCCATACCAGGTTCAGACCAGCTGGATGGTCAGAATTTAAGCCCATCACCACAGCTCCAGTGACAGCTGCCTTGTATAGAGCAGTGTTTCCCAACCAGTGTGCCATGGCACACTAGTGTGCCGTGAGCGATCATCAGATGTGCCATGGGAAATTGGAACCTCCAATACCCTTTCTTCCCCCTCCTGCCGAACACTTTTTCTTCTCTTCTCGAGCTCCCTTCCTCCCAGCCTCGCTCTGCTCGCTTTGCCTTACTTTGCTCTGGGGCAACATAACATAACATTGTTTGAGTGCACAGTGCTCTCTGGGTGTAGGTGAACTACAACTTCCAAACTCAAGGTCAATTCCCAAGCAAACCCTTTCAGTACTTTCTGTTGGGAATGAGAGTTCAATATGCCAAGTTTGGTTCAATTCCATTGTTGCAAGAGTTCAGGATGCTCTTTGATTAATCCCAGAAACTGGAACTCCCAAATGTCAAGGTCTGTTTTCCCCAAACTTCATCTGTGTACACATTTGGGCATATTGAGTATTCATGCCAAGTTTGGTCCTGATCCAACATTGTTTGAGTCCACAGTGCTCTCTGGATATAGGTGAACTACAACTCCAAAACTCAAGGTCAATACCCTCCAAACTCTTATAGTATTTTCTCTTGGTTATGGGAGTTCTGTGTGGGAAGTTTGTGTCTTTCTGCCATTCCTGCCAGGATATCTATGTTGTGTTCATCGAAACAGGCCCAGGTTTTACACTGAATGTATAAATACATTTAAAAACATGTGAACTATATGTATTACAGTGTTAGACTGTCATTTTGTGTCATTTTGGTTGGTGGTGTGCCCCAGGATTTTGTAAATGTAAAAAATGTGCCGCGGCTCAAAAAAGGTTGAAAAACACTGGTATAGAGTACTGTAATCTACACTAGCTCCTGGCTTTCCTGCTCTTGTAGATGTGCCCTTCTTCTTGCTAACCAACTTTTGGATGTTCGTTACAGTGTAACTACCTTTTTTCATGTCAGAAGCAGCTTGAGAAAATGCAAGTCGCTTCTGGTGTGAGAGCATTGGCTACTGATTGTAAATCTTCCTTGACTATTGCAATTCTTACCACTAAGTACTTAGAATGTCAGGAAAACAGAATGTCTACCAACAGGGAAGTAAGCTTGCAGCTATATTACAGGTGCCACACATAAAGTGCTAAACAATAACAGCAAGAGGTAAACTATTACTGCTCACCTTTGACACTGAACAGAAAGCCACTACACCAAAACATCAAGTATACAAAAAGGTCTATATTCTGTTTAACCTAGATTTACCCCCACTGTATTGTACATTTTTGTTCTTTTCTTCCAGTGTCCTCAGGGGCTAAAGAGAGTAATTGTTTCCAGACTCCTCTGTGGCTTTTAAAAAATATCAAGCTGCTCAAGTTCTCCTTCAATTTCTATTCTCTTGGCTCAACATAATACATAAATTGCTTTTTTACCCTTTTCATATCCATCTGGTGTTTTAAACCTTTTGCTATCTTTCTGCCAGTCCAATGTGACTTCCATCTCTCTGGTTAAAATACAGGTTTTTTTGAATTGCTGAAGTACCTCCAGTATACTGATGTTATTTATTTGTAGATCTGGGGCAAGAGTTTCTGCAACCGGCTGGAGTCTATTTCCCTGTTCCAGATTCTACTGTTATGTGCCTTCATACTGAATCCAACTCATACTGAATCCAACTAGTCCTAAGATTTCGTTTGTGAGATATATTCAGAGATTTACTCAATGGCTTGCCATTGCCCTCCTCTGAGGCGGAAAGATTATGACTTTCACAAGATCACACAACAAATTTGTGTGTTTGAACGGAGATTCAAATCCTGGTCTCTGAGAGTCCTATTCCACCACTTAAACCACCACATCACGCTGGCTCCTTGCTCAATAAGTCCTTTTATTTGCTTATTTATCCTGTATAGAAAGATTCTTTGATCTTCAGAGAAAGAAGACCATTGCCTACTCACAAAGTAATACATGGGCTAGTCATTATTTATGAAGTAGCAACGAAAATATGGTTGGGGGTCACCACAACATGAGGAACCTTATTTAGGGGTCATGGCATTAGAAAGGTTGAGAACCACTGCATTAACACATATATCTTTCTGTTTAATTGCTATTAAATTATAAATAATAATTTCTAGGGGGCCGGTGAGTAAAAAAAATTCTGGAAAGGGGGTGGTAGGCCAAAAATGTTTGGGAACCACTGTTATAGACTAACCGAGGGCCCTTCCAGATAGGCCCTATATCCCAGGATCTGTTCCCAGGTTTTCTGCTTTAAACTGGATTATATGAGTCTGCATTGCCAAATAATCCAGGATAAAAAAAGAAAACCTGGGATCAGATCCTGGGATATAGGGCCTGTCTGGAAGGGCCCACGGGGAAAGAAATTGGACACAAGACTAAATGTGAGCAACAGGCATGCAAGGGGGGCTAAATGGGAGCAAGTAGTCTCAGTCTACGAAAAGGCCTTACTGCTATCATTATTTAAACTGTTCTGTTTATTGTATCATGATTTTTAATCACCATGCTCATTTTAGCCCACATTAATGGGGTTCTTGTTTAACAATACAAACTGTTGTTGTTTTTAGACCCTCTTCCACCCAGTCTCAGCCCCGAACCAAACTCAGCAGCCCCGAAACAAAATCCTGGCTAGGCCCTGGTGAGCAAGTAGTCTCAGTCTACAAAAAATTAAATAAATTCTCTGCCTCCAAGGTGTTAAAAGATCCCTTTCCATACATTTTTTTGTATCAATTCAGATTAGATTAAAATTAAGGCTAAAGTGGGATACCTCCAGTCTGATCTGCAGGGGTTCTGATCTCACCTCGGAGATTGCTGTGGAGAAGAATCCTCTCTGTTAGACACAAGCAGTAATTAGATATAAACAGAGCTTGGAAATGAAGTACAAAAAGCAACATCTAATTTTTGGCATTCCCCAGAATAATATAGCCAGTATGGCTATGCCTCTCAGAAACCCCCAGACAGCATGGCTACAATTCCTAGAAATTTCCAGCCAGTTCAGTCAGCTGTCTTGGCAATTCTAAGAGATAAAGTCCAAAGAGTCATGCTTATATCCCTTCAGGTAACAGTGAAGATTACCTAGGTTAGTCAATACGAAGTTGGTGCTTGCAAGAAACTCAAGATTCAGGTGGATTTTTTTGTGTGTGTGGCGCAGCTAAGAATGCTTCACTTGCCTTAAGTCACCAAATACGTAAATAAATACTGGACTTGTATTTGAATTTGCCCTTAATTAATTAAGCTACATAGGACTCATACAAATTGCCAAACAGAACAGTAAGGAAATCAAGGCAAAGTGGTGCAAATGTGTTTGATTTACATTCTGTTACATAATGAATCAATGAGAATGAGAATCTGGAAATCCCACAACACCTCTGTCTCACACATCCTTAAGCAGCAAAGAGAATCCAATAAATATTATTTCAATGCTTTAATTTTCATTATTAATTATTTTTCTTGGTGACACTTTGCAATCCTGATCTGAGTAATAAAGACGATACTTTTCAGTAACATTTGATACTGGATTCTTGTGAACCACACCACCAGCTAATCAAACTGCATGTTTTCTCTCCATCAAAATAAGAAGGTACAAGCATCTATGTGCCTGTCTCACAATTTAAAGACTGTGAAACCTAGATATTCAAAACTTGGTAAGAACTTCAAGGAATCTCGAGTACATTGTATACAAATAAAAGAGATGTTCTTCTTAGATGTGGCATACCAACTGTTAATGAGTTTTTTTATTACATCAGGTTCTAGTTGTCTTTTCTATGCACCCTGGTATCGGTTAAGAAAGGCAATAACAAAAAATATATTCTTAAACAAGGAAATAGCTGGTCTGTTTGTCCTGAATTACCACACTACAAGTGGAACTTGGATAATCTAATTCTCTCTATACAACCTATCACTTTGTGATATCCCAGACAACACTGGGAGGCGTAGCTTCTGTGTAGGACATATCCAGTAAGAAAAGAAGAAAGAAATCCAAGAGCTGTTTCGAAATTTCCTACAATGTGATCAAGCATGCTAAAGTACTGCTTCTGCTTTCCATGCAACTTTTTGGTAGCCACTACAGAACTTACCACCTTCTAAAGCTCTGCAGTCCTGGTCACAGCTATATCTTGACAACTCATGAAACCCATGTTGTTTGTTGTTCATTCATTCGGTCGCTTCCGACTCTTCATGATCCCATGGACTATCCCATGCCAGAGCGCCCTGTCGGCCGTCACCACCCCCAGCTCCTTGAGAGTCAAGCCAGTCACTTCAAGGATACCATTCATCCATTCTTCTTGCCCTTGGTCGGCCCCTCTTCCTTTTTCCTTCCATTTTCCCCAGCATTATTGTCTTCTCTAAGCTTTCCTTTCTTCTCATGATGTGGCCAAAGTACTTCATCTTTGCCTCTACTACCCTTCCCTCCAATGAGCAGTGGGGCTTTATTTCCTGAAGTATGGACTGGTTGGATCTTCTCGCAGTCCAAGGCACTCTCCGAATTTTTCTCCAACACCACAGTTCAAAAGCATCTATCTTCCTTCGCTCAGCCTTCCTTATGGTCCAGCTCTCACATCCGTAGGTTACTACAGGGAATACCATTGCTTTGACTATGTGGATCTTCGTTGACAGTGTGATGTCTCTACTCTTCACTATTTTATCGAGATTGGACATTGCTATCCTCCCAAGAAGTAAGCGTCTTCTGATTTCCTGGCTGCAATCTGCGTCTGCAATAATCTTTGCACCTAGAAATGCCGAGTCTGTCACTGCCCCCACGTTTACTCCCTCTATTTGCCAGTTATCAATCAATCCGGTTGCCATAATCTTGGTTTTTTTATGTTTAACTGCAACCCAGTTTTTGCTCTTTCTTGTTTCACCTTGATTGGAAGACTCCTCAGCTCCTCCTCGCTTTCGGCCATCAAAGTGGTATCATGAAACCCATACCTTAAGCAAATACATTGCTAAGATATGTATGTCATTCCATTGGTATAGGAGACAGCACACATGTCGCACAAATTATGCCTGTCTACAGAGCATTTTCATACATAATCTGCATCTTATTGAAATAAGAGAATGATAAAAGGAGACGAGGGATTCGGGCACTGGACAATGTTGCAAAAAAAAGTGATGCTGTATCTGAAACATCTCAAAATTTCAGGACGGACACTGCTAAATGCAGTCTTTTTCTCCAGTCTCATCCATAATAGGCCTCCAAACCCTGCATTGTTTGTTCTTAGAAGTTTGTTTATTAGCGCTTTGGAATTTGCTCTCTTTGCCAAGTCCTAAGTTAATGCCAATTGACCGAATGAAAAGAGGCACGCAGGAAGAAAACTGGCAACATTGGAGATATAGGGAAAGAAGATTCTCTTGCAAAGCTGTCAGGGAGGATGGCGAACAAGAACAAGATCCTCAAAGGCACGAAAAGGACCGATTTTGCTATTTAAAATAAAAGCCTACCAAATCAGGTCAATCAGATGAAAAAATCCAAGGGAGACAGATTCAAGTGAGCTGGGGTGCGTGTGTATACTTTCACCTTCTGTGAATGACGTCCAGTTTTTAAAAGATACGTCCTAAATGGGCTCTCTGAGAAGCAGCTTGAGCTGACTCCCCGCCTTGTGCTTAAGCTGGCAGATCCCTGGGCTCAAAAACATGGGCAAATAGAAAATAAAATATATCTAACCCTCCCTGAGCCTGCTTTCCAATGTTCTCTTTCTGTTCCTGGCCCCGAGGTCATTCTCCATGCGGGTTTTGTCTGCTCTGCAGTTTGCTTCCTATTGTCAACCGACCCGGCGGCCCTCGGAAAGAGACGGCGGATGCGCTGCAAGCCAAGCACGCAGATTAAAACTTTTTTGCACGGGCAGCCTCTTGTTTATTCATTCATACTGAATGGCAGACGCTCCAGACAACAGGAAACAAAAGATTTGCAGAGGAAGTACAGATGCAGAACAAAATGTATAGGATTTCAGAGCCCACACAGCTCTCCTCCTTTCACACCAGTCCAAAAATCCAAATGCCATTTCGTAATTAGGCTTTTAACTGCACATCTGTATCATCCAGAGTAACAGTAATCATCTGTTATTGATTTGTGTGCCGTACATCATAGTGTATTGCCTGCTCCAGGAGTTAATGGAAGAGAGATGGATAGATCTCTGCCCCAGTTTTCAATCTGGCCAGAGGAACCAACAAAGAGAAGGGGAGCAAAGGAAGAATAACACACACACACACACACACACAACTTTTCATATTCATTTTATGTACGCATATTTTGAAGAAAACTCACAAAAATATCTTGGCACATTGCAATTGATAAAGCTTCCAGGCATTTTCCAGAGTATTTGGGAGAAGACAGTCATTCAATAAGAGGTCCTCTGAAGTATGCACCACAATAAGTATATGCTTTTAATCGGAGCTTAAGGTTTCTTTGGCTTTCAGCTCCCACCATTGCCATTACTGACAACGCTCATGCTAACTTGGGGATTCTGGGAACAGTAAGCCAAAACGATTTTTCCAAGCTCTGCTTTTAAAACCAGTCTTGTATATAAGCACAGTTGGAAGGAATTCTATTCAGGTAAGAGAGTGGATTACATAAGAACATAAGAAGAGCCATGCTGAATCGGGCCTCAGCCCATCTAGTCCAGCATTCTGTGTCACACAGTGGCCCACTAGTTGTACACAGGGATCTCTAGCAGAAAGGAGGGCAAAACCCTCACCTGCTTCTGACCCCCACAACCAGTACCCGGGAAAATCCTGCCTGCCTCCATCAACACAGAGGTGGCACTTGGATGTCCATTTCAGTAACTACTGATTCCTTGGTATCCATGAATCTGTCTAATCCTGCCTTGAAGCTGTCAGGCTGACCGCTGTCACAACCTCCTCTGGAAGTGAGTTCCATAACCCAATGACCCTCTGGGTGAAGAAATATTTCCCTTTATTAGTCCTAATTTTCCTACCTTGGAGCTTCAGGGAGTGCCCCTAGTCCTAGTGTTGGGTGACAGAAAATATTTTTTCTTTATTCACCTTTTCTATCCCATGCATGATTTTATACACTTCGATCAAGTCACCTCTTAAACGCCGTCTTTCAAGGCTGAAAAGACCAAGGCGTTGCAACCTGATTTCATAAGGGAGCTGCTCCATCCCTTGGATCATTTTGTTGCCCTTCTTTGTACCTTTTCCAGTTCCGTTATATCCTTCTTAAGGTGCGGAGACCAGAATTGTACACAGTACTCCAAATGTGGCCTTACCATAGATTTGTAGAGAGGCAATACAACATTTGCCGACCTATTTTCGATTCCCTTCCTGATCATGCCAAGCATAGAATTTGCTTTTTCGCTGCTGCTGCGCACTGGGTTGACATCTTCATTGAGCTGTCCACCAAAACCCCAAGATCCCTTTCCTGGTTTGTCTCGAAAGCTTTGACCCCATCAATTTGTAGGTGTAGTTGGGGTTCTTTGCCCCGATGTGCATGACTTTACACTTGTTTAGGTTAAAATGCATTTGCCACTTTGTTGCCCATTCACTCAATTTCAAGAGATCTTTCTGGAGCTCTTTACAATCAGTTTCATTTTTAACTACCCTGAACAATTTAGTGTCGTCTGCAAACTTTGCTACCTCAGAATTCACTCCTACATCCAGGTCATTAATGAATAAATTAAAAAGTAACGGACCCAAAACTGAACCTTGGGGTACGCCACTTCTCACCTCTTTCCACCCAGAGAAATGTCCGTTTATTACCACCCTTTGTTTCCTACAGTTTAGCCAGGTTCCAATCCAGGACAAGACCTGTCCCCTGATTCCATGGCTGAAGAGCTTATTTAGGAGCCTTTGGTGAGGGACTTTGTCAAAAGCCTTTTGAAAGTCAAGGTAAACAATATCGACTGGGTCCCCTTTATCTATGTGTTTATTTACACCCTTGGTGGAGCTGAAATGGAAAATTCAGTCCAGAAGAGGGATTATGGCCTAGAACAGAGATCCAGTAGTCTTTATCATCCTTCTCAGCTAAACTCTAACACATGAAGATTAGATTTGTCACAGCTCTTCACATTATGTATCCCAGGCCAAGTAAGTCCCTGATTTTCATTAAGGCCCTGCCCTCCTAACTTCCCCTAATACAGTGGTTCTCAACCTTCCTAATGCTGGGACTCCTTCATAGAGTTCCTCATGTTGCTGTGACCCCAACCATAAAATTGTTTTCATTGCCACTTCATAACTCTAATTTTGCTACTATTATGAATCGGAATGCAAATATCTGATATGCAGGTGGCATTTTCATTCACTGGACCAAATCTGGCATAAATACCAAATACTCCCAAATTTGATTATTTATTTATTATTATTATTTCCAACATTTCTACCCCGCTCTTCTCAACCCCCAAGGGGGACTCAGAGCGACCTAACAAAAGGCAACAATTCAATGTCAAACACAATATAAATATAAAACCAAAACATTCAGCATTAAAATACATTAAAATACAATTAACATTAACACATCATACACATTCACTTAAGTTAAAAACAGTGTTCCGTCCATAACAGGAGCATTGAGCAATATCCATCAAATTGCCAATACAAATCCAGTCCAAAGTGCTGCATTGTGCTAATGTGCAAACGCCTGGTCTCACAGCCAAGATTTCACTTTTTTCCTGAATGCCAGGAGGGATGGGGTTGATAGTATTTGGTTGGAAGTGCGTTCCACAGACGGGGAGCCACCACCGAGAAGGCCCTATCTCTCGTCCCCACCAACTGTGTTTGAGAAGTTTTTGGTGGAGTTGGAGTGGATTTTGTCATTTGGGAGTTGTAGCTGCTGGGATTTATAGTTCACCTACAATCAAAGAGCATTCTGAACTTTATCAATGATGGAATTGAACCAGACTTGGCCCACAGAACTCCCATGACCAACAGAAAATACTGGAAGGGTTTGGTGGGCATTGACCTTGAGTTTTGGAGTTGTAGTTCACCTACATCCAGAGAGCATTGTGGACTCATACAATGATGGATCTGGACCAAACTTGGCACAAATACTCAAGGTGCCTAAATGTGGACACTGGTGGAGTTTGAGGAAATTTGACCTTGACATTTGGAAGTTGTAGTTGCTGGGATTTATAGTTCATCTACAATCAAAGAACATTCTGAACTTCAGCAATAGAATTGGGCCAAACATCTCACAGAGAACCCTCATGACCAACATAGTATGTTTTCTGATGGTCTTTGGCAACCCCTCTGACACCCCCTCGCAACACCCCCAGGGATCCCAACCCCCAGGTTGAGGAACACTGCTCTAATACATCATCCTACCTGCCACTCCAAAAGAACCTGCATGCCTACATATACACATGGAGTGGGAGTGAAGGGAAATATGCACACATGGACACAGACATACCCACAAGCTGAAATGTTTTGCTAACTGATCACCTGGAGAAATTGTCTCAAGCATTTCAGAAATAAAAATGAAAAGTGACTGTTTTGCTGTTGCTGTTACTATTGTTATTGCTGACACACGGCATAGTGTGTCTGAATAATCACAATAGACTCCACAGTACATGAAAGTCTATCCAGCTCACTGTATACGTGGCGCCAGTCACCACTCCCCAGTCACAGTGGTTATTCCCCTCACAAAGAACCTATGGTAATTTATGTTAACCACTCTCAAATGTGGCTACTTGAGGGTAAGGGGAATGGTGTTCACTGGCCATAAATGGAGTATTGCCACTCATGAATCTCAAACAAGCCAAGTTGGTATGATATAAAAAGGAAAGAGAACAGACCCCTAATTAAAAGGAAAGATATGTATCCCTAACTGCTGAAGTATTCATTCAAATTTAAATTAAAACAGGAGCTCTTCCAAGAAAGGCCCATTTACCCAGAGAGGGGACAACATTCTGTCTAAAAAGCCATGCTAAGGACAATTCTTGGATATCCTTCTATGGCACATGATCCTTCCTAAGGGGTAAAAATGGAAACAGACCTTTTAAGAAGTTGCTAGACTTATGGACCTTAATGTTCCCAGGCTTGGTCCCTGGCACTGCAGAGAGCAAGTGATGCCTGAGAGAGATACAGTCAGTCAGAATAAGCTGTGTTGGGTTAGATGGATTAATCTCTCTCTCTCTCTCTCTCTCTCTCTCTCTCTCTCTCTCTCTCTCTCTCTCTCTCTCTCTCACTCTCTGTCTGTCTGTCTGTCATTACTCTCTGCATTAATAAAGATTCTTAGGAAGGGCTCATCCCACGCTTTTTACAAGCTCGTCGATGACTAAAAAGGCCAATCTGAGATAGGCAAGTTCAGTTGCAGAAAGCACAGCAGAAAGTCTCCTTGGGAGATGTTGTTTCCAAGTTGCTGTTCTTTCTGCGTTGTTGTTTCTCTTCGAGACCCATTCGGCATGTCTTCTCGAAAGAGGCTGCAGCATTATGGATAGTGTGTCTCTATGCCTCCCGATGTGAGGCCAGGGTGGACCATTGTTGGTGATCAATCTGGCCGAGCCTGAGATGTTGTTTCAGGGAGTCCTTATATCTTTTTTGGGGGCACCTCTCTTGTGCTGACCCGTGGCGAGTTCACCATAGAGTAGTATCTTTGGGAGGCGGTGGTCCTCTATCCTAGAGATGTACCCTGCCCAGCGCAGCTGTGTTTTCAATAGCATGGCCTCAACGCTGATGATCCCTGCTTGCTCAAGGACAGCAACATTAGTCACATAGTCGGTCCAGTGTATATTTAGGATTGTGCGAAGCCAGGCCAGATCCAGACAGGCCTTTATCCCAGAAGCATCCGCAGAGGTTTCTGGGGGCATGTGCTTTCTCACGTGGGTGTCTACACGTTCTCTTGGGACTAGTCCAAAAGAACATATGGAGGCCCTACTCCTCCATTAGAAGCTTCGGCCAGCTCTCCCAGCGAGTAGAAATGACGTGCCAGGAGACCGGGGGGGGGGGGAGCGATACCCCCCCCCCCGGCTCTCATGTTGTGTCATTTCTAAATGCCGGGAGAGCTGGCCAAGGCTTCTAATGGAGGGTGGGTACATTTTTATTACTTTTCTAAGTGGTCTGGCAGCTTGGGGGGAAGTGGGGTGGATATTCCCACTTTCACAGGCGGAGTGCTGTATATTATTGCATTGTAGCGATTATAGTGCATATATAGATAATGGATATAGGAACTCCTCACCTCTGTTTGTTGTGTATTCCCACAGTTTTCCAGGCTTATTTAACCTGGTAAACTGTGGGAATGGTGTTTGGCCTGTAGTCCAGGCACCGGAAATAGTGGATTTATCCCACACCTTCCAAGAAGGCGCGGAATAAATCCACTATCAAATTAATTTGCTACAAACCAGGCTTTGTAGTTAATTTATTTGGGACTGTCCAGAACATGGTCTGGACAGCTCCTCCTTTATTGTGGGAGTTCCCGCAATAAAGGTGCTGGCTGGACGGGCCATCAGTGTCTCCTGTAGAAATGACAAATGTAAACTTTGTGCTAGAAACCCGAAATTTGGTATCTCACGCCAGACATGTCAATGTGTAAGCATACGCCAAAATATATAAGATGGTGAAAGTCGGTAGTTACCATCAACCACAAGGTCTTATCAAAATATTCACACAAGTGATATATCACACCCCTACATCTGTCCAAAGTTCCAAGTAACAGATAAATAGCAATCCACTATACAACTATGTTCTACTGCAAGATGAGGCAACCTGTAGTCTCAAAACATAATTTCAAAACTCCTCCAAAAACACTTAATTCAGACCCTTGGAAAATGGGAGATATTCATCCCTTCAAAGATGACTGAGAAGAGGGAAAGAGCCAGAGAAAGGTGAGAGAGCAGCACAGAGAGAGAGCGAGAAGTGCTCTAACAAATATAGCCCTACGAATGGCAGGATGCAAGACTTGACAGGCGATCTATGATGGACTGTGGGACCTGAAAATAAAAGGATTAATCTGGAATGATAGGAATTATAATCCAACACATCTCAGGTTTGGCGAAGGTTAGTTGGCTGTCTCAAACTAAAATCTCCTTGCCAAACATGGCTCTTGTATCAATATTCCAAACACAATCACTTGTAAAACAATGAATATACTGTGTCCATCTTACTTTTGCCTCTACTTCGAACTTCTTCCTTTGTAGTTGTGTCCATCTTTCAGTTGTAAGGTCATTACCATAGGGACCTGACCCCTTATTCTTGATAAAGGCCTGTGTACATAAGATGGCGCTATGTAACAATCAATCACTATTCACTGATCTTAAAATACAAAAGTCACTGTAGTAGCTAATCGACAGATTTTAGAAGCATGGATAAAATAGGAGTAACACTGTATTATTCCAAGGTCCAGCCATCTATGGTATGTTCAGTTTTCTTTGTAATACCCGAAGACTGAATTGCCACATGCATTTTCAAACTGCTGCTCACTAAGGTCTTGGGAAACTGCCTGTTCACTTTGCTGGCTTGGTACCTTAATGGCACCCCTTCTTCCAAGTAATCCACCTTGATCATTCCATCTACTGCCATATTTAAACAGCAAAGACATATAGAAAGGCATTCTTATGCCCCTTTCCAGACAGGCCCTATATCCCAGGATCTGATCCCAGGTTTTCTGCTTTAAATTGGATTATATGAGTTCACACTGCCAGATAACAGAAAACCTGGGATCAGATCCTGGAATATAGGGTATGTCTGGAAGGGCCCTTAGAATGCCTTTCCCACATCAAAAGACAACTAATTTCCCCTGCAAAAACTTGAAGACTGAGCACCTTCTATAAGTCCCACTATCCTTCTAGGGGCCCTTCCACACAGCCCTATATCCCAGAATAACAAGGCAGAAAAATCCACATTATCCAAATGTGGACTCAAATAACCCAGTGCAAAGCAGATATTGTGGGATTTTCTGCCTTGATATTCTGGGATATAGGGCTATGTGGAAGGGCCCTAGGTTACTATTTGGTGACCAGGATTTTAAAAGTCATTGTAAGGAATGTTATGTAATTTAGCGTGCTTTCACAACTACAATTTTGGAAAAGATACTCATCTAATTGAATCTCTTGAACAGAAAGGGACAAACATACTTGTGGTCAGTGCCAATTTGGGTTTTGAAGAGCCCTGGGGTACGATGTCTGCAACTCTGGCCCTGTTCCCTTGACTAGCTCCATTACTTTGCCATCCTTTTCCTGCCCTGACTTCTGAGACTGATGCCCACCACTGCCTATAGAAGCAGAGGACAAAATGTGTAGGGATTCCTCCTCATCACTGCTTAAGCAGATCAACAGGCAGTATACAAGACGGGCAGCAAACTCAGAAAGTAAAGAGGTTGGCATTGTGCCTCCTCTTGCTGATTCCCAAAACTTGTCCGCAATAGCTCTACCCCAATGGCTACAATCCCTGAGTTTTTTGGTTAACAAGAAGTATAGAAGTATTAAACAAACACATGAACATGATGATAAAAAACATTATCTTAAATTACTCAACTTAATGACATATTGTCATCCTTGCGCTTACTGGAGAGGGAGAAAATCATATGTTTTCTAAAGTACAGAGGATAGAGCAATTGCAGCTGAAAAAGATAAGATATGGGCTGTACACTGTAGTACACCGTAATTACATGCAGAAAAAGCACTGCATTTTCTCTTGCAGCCCCCTAAAATAGAGCAACCTTCATGGCTCTGATCATAGGCTGGAAAAATGCCTCCTGGAATGTCAGAAGTCTGCAGGGTGGCGAACAGAGAGCCAGTAGTAGGGAGTGGGGCGTTTGCACACTGCAGTTTTTTGCCTGTTCCAAGACCAAAAAAATCAGGAGAAAACTATCTAAAACATTTTAAGCACCCTGATGAATAACCTTTGTAAAATGGGAAGGGTTGTGAAAAATGAGGACATGGAAAGTATATAAGATCTCCTCTCAACCTGGACACCATGGCAGGTATGCTCACCTAATACAGTTGAGTAACAATACTGAATGCCCAGAGTTCTGACATGCCTAACTAGTCCTGGAAGTCACCAACTTTCTGAGTCAATGAGGGCACAGTACTCGCCTTGTTATTTTTGTAGGTATTGGGACCACTCAGGAATGTAGCCAGGGGGGGCTTAGGGGGGCTTCACCCCCCCCCCCACATCGAAATTCTCAGGGTGGTCCGCGAGAAGGCCTTACTGGTACATTATTTAAACTGTTATTTTTATTCATATCATGATCTGATCACCATGCTCATTATATCCCACATTCATGGGGTTATTGGGATAACAATACAAAAGGTTTGGTAGGGTAGTCCCTCTCAGACTCAGCCCCTCCCGAATCAAACTCAGCCCTCCCCGAATCAAAATCCTGGCTACGGCCCTGGGACCATTATATTGGGACCTCACAACTATCTAGTCGAGATCCCCAACTGGAAGCCGCTTTCTCTTCCTTCTCTTCTATCACCTATCCAGAAAGGAAAGTAAATATCAAGAGGGTGCGGAATTAGGTGGGGAATTTGACTTCCTGGCAAAGTTAGCTATCATCTGAGAAGTTTCTGGTTTTCATGATCACTAATATATGCTTGACATTTTGTAAATAGATATATTCACCCTGAATTTATGCAGACTCATTCTTATATATATATATATATATATATATATATATATATATATAGTCAATGACAGTGAATTCTATAGGCCAGGGCTGTCCAACTTCTACCGGGGTCCAGGGCCGGAATAGAGGTCACTGATGACCTCGGGGGCCGTTCGGCCCCGCCCCAGGCCCCGCCCCCAGCCCAGGCCCCGCCCCTCCTGTGTGCGTCACAGGCCTGGCGTGACGTTCTGCCCTTGACGCCGCCTACTCCTCCTTTTCGGCGCGGAGAGAGGACGGAGGGGCGTGCAGGGAGGAGGAGCTAGCTCTCTTCCTCCTCCCTGCCCCGCCTCCCCCTCCCCCCCGGCCGCCATTTTTTTTTAAAAAATTAGAATTTTTTTAAAAAATTTAAAAATGGCGGCTGGGGGCATAGCTGGGGCCGTGTCCAACAGGCTGGGGGGCCGGATCCGGCCCCAGGGCCGCCAGTTGGACAGCCCTGCTATAGGCCAATGGTGTGTTTGTGTATTAGAGACTAATGTCCTCAATCTTCGGCCAACATCCCTTTCATGGATGCATTAGTTTTGATTTTTGCACTAACAGTGATTAGATCTAGGTAGGTCTACCAACTCTATTATTATATTATTTATTCAAGCTAGCAAAATCCAGGTTTTTTCCCATGACTGAATGGGTTTCCTGGATATAGACATTTCAAGCTGTTTTCTTTGAAATGCAAAGTACTCATAAGCCTGCAATGCAAGTTCAAGTCTCCACTTAGCTGTGAAGCACAACAAGTGACCTTGGATCTCCCTCTGCCAAACTACCTCACACTGTGAGGGTAAAATATGATAAACCTCCATATAAGATGCTCTTGACCTCTTAAGAAGGACAAGGCAGACATGCTACACATTAAAAATTAATATGTACATCTATATATTACATATTTGTACACACACATAACTGACAAGCATATAGAAATATAAAATATTCAGGGCAGGTTGATTTGAAACCACATTCCTCAGGTTCAGGTCCAACTTTCTAACCCTTCAATGTTGGGCCTTTAGGGCAACTTGAGGATTGTGTACTTGACGAGTATGCAATCTCTACCTAGTGAAGAAATGTCTTTATCTAATGAGGAACCAAACAAGCAAGGTAAGCTGTCATTAGTGTGCTGCTATGTGAAGTATTCCCACGTTGCATATCCTGGAAACTATGTCTGTAAGCGAGTAAGCCCAAGAACATGCAAGTGAGCCTGTGATTAATGCCTTGTATACAATGGTATCTAGATTCCAACATGTAGTAGTCCACTCTTGTCTCAATGGCTGTTCATATACAGGCCATTTACGTCAAAGTTCCTATAACCTTGCTCTCCTTCTGAATGCTCCCCTGAGAAATTTAGGACAATTGCAAGGAGACTGAAAGTGAATATCCTTAATTACTAAGAGGACATATATGATCACAACTGTTTCTGGAAACGGCATACTTTGGCCAAAGGCTCAGTCTTCCGCTCCAAATTTCAGAAGTATTGGTGCTGCCTGTGTTTCCTTGTTAGTAAAGGGAAAAGTCCCCTTATAGGCTCAAGAAACATTTAATCACATTCTGGGAGGTAAGGAATACATAATGAATGGAATTATCAGTGACTTCTACAGGGTACAGCATTCTGAGCAATATCAATTGTTGTCAGTAACTGTCTATTTCTACAGGGTAAAGCATCTAGTATTTCTCACAATGACTTCAGCATAAGTAATTCATCACTTATTTATTGCAAATATTACTAGCTTATAGGGGGTATAGAAGGAATTATTTGTCCACATAATTTCCATACAGTATCTTGATAAGTAGCACATGCACATATATATGCATATATAGATACACACACCCACACATACACACACAAGTCATAAACACACGTAACACGTAGAGAACAATATGCCCCGCTCACCGTAAATTTTCTGTCCATCCTGTGTCGTGCTCGGCACTTCTGCCGGGCCATCACGGCCCCAGCACGGCGCCACCGTCTTTCCCACCACTCCACATTGTCATTTCTCAAACTCGTCAACCAGATGCAACGAGGTTCAGGCAAGCTGCAGTCCACCCCAACTGCTCGCTCAAAGCACCAGCCTTTCCCTGTCCGTGCCACACTCCACACAGCTTTGCCCACCACTGAGATACCATGGTGCGGCGGGGCTGGAGAGCGTGGGGATCCCCGTGGCCCGCCACCACGGGGAGCCCGATTGCCCCGGCTTGTACCTTCTTCCACCATTCCACTCTCCAGAGAGAAAATTCCTGGCACAGAGACAGCAAAGATGAAAGATCGGAGCAAACTTTGGTTGCTGCAAGAGAAAGGCTTTCAAGCTGAATCTCAGTTCCTGGTGCCAGGTTGGTTCAGTTCCATCCAGGCTCTTTGAACAGAAAGTTTCTTCCTTAACTGCACTTTAAACTTCAGCAGAGAGTCTACTTGCTTGTATTTTGTTCTTCCCACTATTGAAAAAGTTGCTCTCAGTCAAGTCTCTCGGTCTCACATATCATTGGGCAAAAGGTTGATTTCCAAGTCCAGGCACGCCAGGTATCTTTATACACACACACTCAATAAAAACACAACTACCGGCCTTATAAGACCACGTCCTTCTTCCTACGGCAAGTGGAAACAAACAGGGGGAAGTCCCGAGCCAGCAGAGAGAAAACTAATTACTTGGGGAGAAGTGGAGGAGCAGGAGGAAGAGGACACAAGAGCAGCGGCAGCAAATTCTGCCCTATGGGAACGAGATGGTTGCAAATCAGAGAGACTGGGTTGCGACTTGACAGCTAGGCAGACAGAAAGAGAATAGAGCCTCGCTCGCTCGCTCTGCACAGACAGCCCTGCAGCTGCTGTGAGCTATCAGGCCATCGCTGCCCCACCCCACCCCTCTGTGACCCAGCCCACTCCAGCTGACACCCATCTCAGTATTCATGCTGGGTCTGGTAGGGGGGGAAAGGAGGAAGATGTAGCTACATTTTGCTGGTGCTGTGGACTTTTAAATCCATAGCATTCATTCTAAATAGCAACATAAACACAGCTTCCCTTCCTTCCTTCATGAGCTCATTTGACAGAGCTGGAGGGCTTACCAACTTGCCACAGACAAAAAGGCTAGTTTCTCTGTTTTTTCATCCACTTTGTACCTTCTGAGCATTGGCCTCATCATCCAATGGACAACTACAGACTAAACTGTGTACGTATTGAATTGTGCATCAAGGATTTAGCTTGTAACTTTTTTGGAGACAATAATTTATTGCATCTTTAACTTTATAACAATGCCAACAGTAAAGGAACCAACTTGTCCTATTCCCTAAAAAAAATCTTTGGCTTACATACAACAAGGCACCACACAACTCTTGCTAACAGGATACAACAAAAGTGTGTTTCAAACTTAAAGGCTAGAACAACATGTATATTAGATGTATTTATAGAGTGCCATCAGCATGCACAACTGCAATGTCCCTAAATTCACACCAAATTTTGGCCCCAAGTATGATTTTTTTTAATCATGTCAAAAGTGACTTGAGAAACTGCAAGTCACTTCTGGTGTGAGAGAATTGACCATCTGCAGAGACATTATCCAGGGGATGCCCTGGATAATGTCTCTGCATGGGAAGCTGGAACTTGTCTCATGTCCCTGCATGGGAAGCTGGAACTCACAGACAGGAGTTCACCCTGTCTCACTGTTTCGAACGGCCAACCTTCAGGTCAGCAGTTCATCTGGCACAAGGGTTTAACCCATTGCGCCACCGCGGCTCCCTGCCAGGTATGATAAAATAACTATTCAATAATATCCCATTCACCAAAAGCTCAAGGTAAACTGCTGCTTTAATTAATTATTACTTAATATATAAAGATAAAGATTTCCCCTTGACATTAAGTCTAGTTGTGTCTGATTCTGGGGGGTGGCGCTCATCTCCATTCCTAAGCTGAAGAGCCAGCATTGTGCACTGACGCCTCCAAGGTCATGTGGCCAGCATGACTGCATGTAGCACTGTCACCTTTCTGCTGGAGTGTACTCTGTTTCATAGTACAGTGGAACTTCTACTTAAAAGTGTCTCAGCATAAGAGCACTTTGACTTAAGAGCCTTTGCTCAGCCTGTTTTTGCTTTGATATAAGAGCAGTGTTTTGAGTTAAGAGCTAGTGCTGAAGGGAGTACTAATGCCAGATGAAATATATTTAAAAACATGTAACAAAAATGGGGGGGGATTCGGGGAGGTGGAACGGATTAATAGTATTTCAATGGGAAAATCCACTTTGAGATAAGAACATTTTGAGGTAAGAGCTCTGCCACAGAATGTATTAAACTACATGTAATTGTATGTCTTGTACATCTAATAACTGCAGGGATTGTCTGCGGTATGTGTTCTGTAATACGCACTGAGTCCCCTTCGAGGTGAGAAGTGCGGAATATAAATAAAGTGTATTATTAAGTCAAGGCATCACTGTATATGGAAAAGAAAAGACAATGGCATTTGGATTCATGCTCTAAAGATAATATGCAACCCCAACGATATACTACCTCTGAAGCAGATTTTGTAAATAAATATTTACAAATAATCCCCTTTCTCAATAACCCTGATTATGACTGAAAAAGAAGTAACTGTATTTCTTTTGTTGGGCCATTTTACAGTTATATTGATGTTTGACCTCATTACTTACTACATTTACTTCTTTATAAGCCTAGAATTTTGAACTAAAAATTTGACCCAAAAACCTGGGATGGTTTAGTCACAAGTCAAAAAGCTACACGTTAACTCTTACTGTTGTCATTTCTTCGTTCAGTCAATTCTGACTCTTTGTGACCCCATGGAGCGGCCTACGCCAGAGCTCCTGTTGACCATGGACACCCCCAGCTCCTTCAATGTCAAGCCACTCACTTCAAGGATAATATCCCTCCATCTTGCCCTTGGTCAGCCCCTCTTCCTTTTTCCTTCCTTTTCCCCAGCAGAATTGTCTTCTCTAAGCTTTCCTGCCTTCTCATTATGTGGCCAAGGTACTTCATCTTAGCCTCTAATATCCTTCCCTCCAGTGAGCCGTCGGGCTTTATTTCCTGGAGTATGGACTGGTTGGATCTTCTCATGGTACAAGGCTACTTTCAGAATTTTCCTCCAACACCACAATTCAAAAGTGCCTATCTTCCTTCGCTCAGCCTTCCTTCCTTAATACCTAATAAGTAATTAAAAAGGAACCATCCCTCTTTTTGGAGTAGAATGACAAAAGGCAAGAGCTTAATCCATCTTGGGATAACTTTTTAAAAACACCAACCGACCCCCTCTATCTCTCCATCATGGCATGACTTTTGGCCTTCTTGAATGCCTACATGAGAAAATGGCATTGGTGCTTTCCCTTCTCTGTGCAATGACCTTCAACTTCTCCACAGGACATTACCAATATCCATAATTTTGTCCCAGAACCTACCTTCTGTGATCAATTATACACAAGTATATATGATAAATGTGTTTTATATGCAGCTAAGCAACAAGTAACACGTCGATGTGTGTTTTTCAAAATGTCTAAAAAGTTTTGAAACAATTCAAAAAGCAGTTACTGTAACTCTAGCTGCAACTATTAAATGGCATGGGGCAGTTTAAACGATAAGTACTTACTTTTTAAAGCAAGTTTCAAAGTGCTGATCCTTGGGAGAGAAACATATATACTGTATATCAGGGGTGCCCACACTTTTTCAGCATGTGAGCTACTTTTAAAACAACCAAGTCAAAAAGATCTACCTTCCGCGCATGCGCTCCTGCCGCCCGCGCGGCGCTCCTTCCGTGGGGCATTGTGGGAACTAGGGAGCGCCTTCCACGGGGCATTGCGGGAAAGAGGGAGCATGAGGCGGGCCCTCCAGAGGCCCCACCTCACGCTCCGCCCTGCCCCTCTCTCATCCAGAAGCAACCGTGCAGCCTCCACTGCCGGCGAGAGAGAGGCAGGGCGGAGGCCCCGCCTCGCGCTCCCTCATTCCTGCAATGCCCCGCACACGCAGGGCAGAAGCGCCCCGTCTGGCTGTGATCGACCTCCTTTGGACTTCGTGGGCAGCCCTGCTGTATATACTCGAGTATAAACCTAGTTTTTCATCCCTTTTTGTAGGCTGAAAAAGTCCGCCTCGGCTTATACTGGAGTCAAGGTTATTTATTATTTTACTCTGTTGTTGTTATTATTTTACATTTATTATTTTACTCTATTATTGTTACATTTATCATTACACTTTATTATTGTTGTTATTACATTTACTATTTTACTCTATTATTACTATTACTATGTTTCCCCTATTTTACTCTATTACTATTATTATAAAATTCATGATTTTCTCTCTATTATTATGGAAAGGATACTTAAGCACATTTACATTGAAGAAGGTTAGAATAATGGTTTAATCAGAGTTGGGCCTCTTATCTTGAACTTCAGTTTTATGTAAATATTCAAAACATTTAACCTCCTGATGTCTCAATTGATGTAATTTTATTGGTATCCATTTTTATTTTGAAATGTACCAGTAGGTGCTGCATTTCCCACCCTCGGCTTATATTCGAGTCAATCAGTTTTCCCAGTATTTTGTGGTAAAATTGGGTGTCTCGGCTTATATTTGGGTCGGCTTATACTCGAGTATATACGGTACATATTTCGAGTAAAAACATCTGTATAAATCATGAATTCTGGATCAAGTGTGGAGAGTACCCTGGATCCATTCTGGATCAAGTGAGGAGAGTACCCTGGCAGATCCATAGCTTAGATCCACAAGGACGCCTCCCAAAAGCCACTCCTTTTAATCTGATCTACTACGAAAAGTAATCAACTCAGAATAAACTTCCTGCAAAGATATAGGCACATTAAGTCGAAAACAGAGATAAGAATGGATCATACACAGCCATGTGTAGTCTAGAAACGTGATTATCAGTGGAGACATAGGAGGATGTCTAGGATAGGTGAATGCCTCTTCCCCCGCCATATGAACATATTCAATATTATTATTAATGAGAAACGAGACACACACGCATAAAACCTCTCCACTGCACTGGCACAATCTATTCAGAGTGAGAAAGCAATAAATGGATTGTGCAAACGGGACTTATTCTTACATGCAAAAAAGGTATCCAATCCATACATTAATTGACTATGCATTACCAGCGATGGGAGGGGTTTGGAGTCTTGCTTTTTCAGGCTGCCAGTAACACTGACACAAGCATTTTCCCTGCAAAGTGTCAACCCCTCCTAATATAAAGGCTCTCCATATCTCAAGCCTCATTAGTTTCAGGAGAACCATCCCAAGGCCTTTCTATTTTAGCCACTGTTAAGACAGGAAAAAGCCAACGGGTTTAACTCCTGAAGCCATTTCCTTCGCAAGATATTTTAAACTAGCAATGCAGTACTTTCCAACCAACTATTGAGTCAAACCACTTCACAGTGTTAAGCATTTGAATTTGTGTGATTTATCCCAGCACCAAAAAAAAGCAGATGGGAAAAAACAGAATAAAATTAATTTACCTGTGATTTGGTTGCTATATATTGACAGGTGACTTGACAACACACGCCCACAATTAATAAACATTTAGAAACCTAGAATAAGTAAAATA
The DNA here is from genome assembly GCA_030556195.1 of Anolis apletophallus. Lineage (NCBI taxonomy): Eukaryota > Metazoa > Chordata > Lepidosauria > Squamata > Anolidae > Anolis > Anolis apletophallus. The sequence continues at coordinate 113,016,242 of JARBWK010000008.1, forward strand.
TAACACATAAAATCTTTTTAAAAATTATTATTTCCTACTCCCAAGAACAGCCGTAATTTGAATAAGGAATTCAAGTTGGCTGGATAAGGAAAGCAAGATGGGAGGACAAAAGAAGAGAGTATTTTGATCTTCTCATTCAGCATTTTAAGAGGATCAGCAGAAAGGGGGATTTCCTGTGTCCCTCTGTGCCCCTCCCAAGAGGCATATGGCAATACCAAAGCTAGACAGGTGCAAAATGGCTGGGAGAGGTGGGGGAGACACGGACAGATAGGGAGCGTAAAGGGCATGGCAGTCTCTCCCAATTTTTGTCTTGTCCTATAATCCTATAATCCTGGTGTATCAACATAGCAAGAAAAAGTAAGTGGCTGCTTGGAATACCATTATCACTAGAGGACACAGGAATAAGATATTTGATCACCACGTTCACTTCTGTCTTGTAGTAACAGCAGCACCCTTGGGTATGCAAATCTGAAACTAACAAAGAAATCCTAGTGCTGCAGGCGGGTCTAATTCTTCGGAGGCAATATTGCTTAATGAGCTGGAACTAGCCGGCTGGGTGTTTGGGGCAAGGAGGGGGCAGGAAAAGACTGCGCTAAATGGATGGTCCATATCTGACATCAACACAGTGTGTGTGGCTTCCTTCCATTCAAGTGAGGGGAGGCTTAGGGAAAGCCTAGAAAGGAAAGGGATAAGATAATCTCTTATTCACAGCTAAGGCTTTGGACTCACCAAAATTAAGCCCAGGGTCTGTTTCTTCTGCAAGAACTCAGTTGCAATGAACTAGCACTAAAGGAAATGTTCAGTTTCCAAAAAACATACACAACAATGTAAACATCGAGAGCCAAAACAGACGTAAGATTTTTAGTGTAACGAGTCTGATTTGGTAGCATCCTTTCTGGATAAGAATTAAGCTCTATTTTAAAGGGGTGTGTGTGTGTGTGTGTGTGTGTGTGTGTGTGTGTGTATAAACAGGTTAGAATCAAAATTTAGCTGTGCACAATCCTGAATAGCTGATAGTGTTGGGGCATGCAGGAAATCAGTTACTGAGTGTGTTAAATGAAAATGCAAAGCTCAATGCTGATTGGTTGGGCCATGACTGAGGAGCTAGCTGAGCCTGGCAGTTTCGGCAAGAGTTACATATTTAGGTTTGAGGGGCACAAGAGCTGAGAGGGGGGAGGGAGAGAGAGGGAGGGAGGGAGGGAGAGAGGGAGGGAGGGAGAGAGAGAGAGAGAGAGAGAGAGAGAGAGAGAGAGAGAGAGAGAGAGAGAGCTGGAAGGAGATTTTCCACATGGACACCAAAATATCATTTTGAATCTCTCTAAAAGGGCATTGTGTGAGTCAATGCAACTGTTCACATGGTTGTATATATGTTGCTCTGCATTTCAAAAAGTAAACTATTTGTTATTTACTGATCTGCGCTGCATATTTTATTTCTCTGGCAAGACAGTGCGTGGACTGAAACAATATGAACTACGCATAATTTTACATTACATCACAGAGAGCACTAAACAAGTACCATCATCACGATCTCCAGACCTGCTTAAAAGTTTACAAATAGCAACAACACTAAAGTACATAGTAGGACCACTATAGCCATGGGAGGGGGTTCAGTTCGAAAACTTGCCACAGATATGAGAAATCATGGGCAATCGCGCCCTATGTTATTAAATGGCAGTGTTGTGAACGCTTCTGCTTTCACCTGGTTCCCTCCCATCTTTCACCATCTTGAGAGATGGCCATCCATCCCACCTCCTTACCCACCTTTCCCTGCTTTCTACCATTTTAAGGCTGTTTGGATTAAAGTAATACCCAACTCCTGAAGCCAGGTGTATGCCTCTAGTTCCATGCGTTGCAGAAACGAAGCCTGACAGAGTCACACCAGAAGTGCCCTTATGTCATGTGATAGCCTCTGTGGGACTCCCGTGTGGCTTCTGCAGTGCATGGAAACAGAGCTCTACACCCATCTGATAAGGTCCTAAATCATAAGTTCTTCCAAATTTTGCTCTAGCCTAAAGACTTGTTTAAAAAAATATTTCTCCTATATTATTTCTCCCATAAAGTACAAACGGGAAGAGATTGTCCAAACCCAACTGCTTTGATATTTACATTGGAAACAAGAGTGTTCCAGTAAATGTCTGTTCCTACACAGGCAAGCTTGCCCCATGTCCTCTAACCACAGGGTGCTGTTAAAAGGAGGTACACAGATGCATTCCAGCCATTCTAAGGACCTGGGAGAAGCATGCCAAAAAAAAAGAAGAATATATGAATACACATGGAGACATACCAGGAATGGTTGGGATAACAACTCCTGTCCTCGGAGAGCTGAGGGGTTTTATCATGCATCTCACATTCTCTCCCCATTCCCTGCTGTGTTCTTTTTGACTTCCAGTTCTTCAATTTTACTCCACACACACGCACACATGCTTCAAATACCAGAAAAGCATTCCTCATAAAAATATCTAACTATGAAACAGGATCTCCACCACCTATTCACCTGGTCCAAACAAAGGATGTGTGTGTGTGTGTGTGTGTGTATAAGTATGTAATTATTGTTACACTGAAATAGACAAATACAAATTCTCTGCAGACTTGCCCATGTATGTTTATTGTATGTGACTGAGAATAGTACATTCTGAAGGGGTCAGGCAGGGGTATTCCTCAGAAGACATGCGTAGGGTTGTGCATTAATCAAAAGTACAATCTGATCTGCTAACTTGCCACTTATTTCGGTTCCATACAGGTATATTTTATGGCACACTAATAATCTATTTTTCAGTCAGTCAGTCAGTCAGTCAGTCAGTCAGTAGCCTTTATTTCGGTCAACAAACCATCGGCTAAGTCAGGTGAAAGTAGAACAATAGAATACAGCATTTAAGAAATTAATAACATCGCAGTTATGATTAATAAGAACAATATATCGGTTGAATGACTGTCTTTATCATTTAAAACAGGAACTGATGGCCAATTAATAGTAAGTGTTCTGAGTACTCTTTGTTACACTCTTAGTGTTTACAGGTTATTAATGAAGCACTTGCAGAATATCTGAGACACTTAAAATATCTGAGATATATTTATTTATTTACTTTATTTCTATTCCACCCTTCTCACCCTGCAGAGGACTCAGGGCGGATTACAATGTACACATTACATTTAGACACACAAACACACAAGACAGACAGAGGCAGTTTAACATCTGGCCACCAGGGGGAGCTGCCGCACTCCTTCATTCCTCAGCAGGTTTTCTGGAGATCTTTTTAATGGCCTCATAAATCAGTTAAATTTAGCCTCCCCAATAAGTGATACCTTAATTTCCTACTTGACAGATGCAACTGTCTTCTGGGTTGCAAAGCTCGACAACAGGCTACACAACAGATCGAGAGCCCACCTCGACCAGGGCAGGCCTCGAACTCATGACCTTCTGGTCAGTAGAGATCTTATGCAGCTGACACCCAGCCAGCTGCACCACACTTAAAGGCTTGATAAAAAGACCTTGAAAGAGAGAGTTCAATATTGTGTCTCTGCTAGATTTTGAAGGGTCCCTTGACAAGATGTCCTCCATGGTTCTTTCTTGGATACGACCAGCCTTTCTCACAATTGCCTCCACTGTCTATCAGGTTGCCCTCTCCATCTCAGTCTAATCTCTATGACTGCTCACTGATTGAAAACATAAGCCCCTCAAGATGTTTCTGGAGTGAAATTCCTATCAGACTTAATGAGCATAGCTAATTATGACAGATGATGAGAGTTGCAATCTAATAGTATCTGGATGATCATCACTCATTCCCCATATTTGAATCAGAAGAACAAGATAAGGCAAATGGAAAACTACTTTCTCTACTTTCTATTGTTCTTGTTTCTTGTCGTTTAGAACACAATCCAACAAAAATCCCAGTGAACATAAATTTAACAGCACAATTAGGCTTCCTTTAAACTAAAGGGTGCATATGATTGCCCTGTAAGAGAGACGAGATTAAGAGGCAGACATATCATTTGAAGAGCTAAGACAAATACTGTTGATGGAGCACTTACTGGGGTGTGGGCCATAGACGGTGTGCCAGTTTAGACACACCTGGATACACACCTGGGGCCACACAGACACTTGGCAGATGCAGTTAAGATTAGCACCACCACTGCAGTCGCTGCCAACTTTTGTCACCAACTGCATGCTCCTGCAACACACACTCTTGCAAAGCAGGGCATTTCCTCTTCCAGAAAGGAAGAAAAGAGGTCCCCAAAATTTGTGGCAGTTGTGTCGGCACCTACAGTTTCAGTAGTTTCAATTTGTTTGTTACTTTGTTTACTTGCTTGTTTTTTGTCAAAAGCATTGTTTAAAATAAAGGGATCACAAGCAACTAGATCATTTTAGACCAGTGTTTCCCAACCAGTGTGCCGTTGTACACTAGTGTGCCGTGAGCAATCATCAGGTGTGCCGTGGGAAATTGGAACCTCCAATACCCTTTCTTCCCCCTCCTGCCAAACACTTTTTCTTCTCCACTCGGGCTCCCTTATTCCCAGCCTCACTCTGCTCGCTTTGCCTCGCTTTGCTCTGGAGTGAGTCTGCGCAGTAGCATCTGCACGGGTCACGTCTTCCCCCTCCCCTCCTGAACACAATCACGCTGCCCCCTCGGATCAAAATGGCGGCAGAAGCGGCAGTGCAGAAGAAAAAGTAAGTGTTCAGCGGGAGGGGGAAGAAAGGGCGCGAAGGGGAAGAGGTCTCTGTCGAAAGCTGGCATGGGCAAACTTGGACCTTCCAGGTGTTTTGGACTCCAACTCCCACCATTCCTAGCAACCTCAGGCCCTTTTCCTTTTCCCTCCTCAGCCATTTAAGCAGGAAAGGGCCTCAGTCTGTTAGGAATGGTGGGAATTGAAGTTCAAAGCACCCAGAAGGCCGAAGTTTTCCCATGCCTGTTTTAGGGACCTTAACGTGATGAGCCTCCTTCCAACATTGTGATTCTGGATAGAAAACAAACAACAACATAACATAACATTGTTTGAGTCCACAGTGCTGTCTGGGTGTAGGTGAACTACAACTCCCAAACTCAAGGTCAATTCCCAAGCAAACCCTTTCAGTACTTTCTGTTGGTAATGAGAGTTCAATATGCCAAGTTTGGTTGAATTCCATTGTTGCAAGAGTTCAGGATGCTCTTTGATTGTGTGTTAACTATAAATCCCAGAAACTGTAACTCCCAAATGTCAAGGTCTATTTTCCCCAAACTCCATCTGTGTTCACATTTGGGCATATTGAGTATTCATGCCAAGTTTGGCCCTGATCCAACATTGTTTCAGTCCACAGTGCTCTCTGGATATAGGTGAACTACAACTCCAAAACCCAGGGTCAATGCCCACCAAACTATTATAGTATTTTCTCTTGGTTATGGGAGTTCTGTGTGGGAAGTTTGTGTCTTTCTGCCATTCCTGCCAGAATATCTATGTTGTGTTCATCGAAACAGGCCCAGGTTTCACACTGAGTGTATAAATACATTTAAAAACATATTAACGATATGTATTACTGTGTTAGAGTGTCATTTTGTGTCATTTTGGTTGGTGGTGTGCCCCAGGATTTTGTAAATGTAAAAAATGTGCCACAGCACAAAAAAGTTTGAAAAACACTGGCCTAGAGGGATGCTCTTGCTGCTGCTGGAGGAACATTTAGAGGAGTGGTGGTTCTCATGAAACTTTTCCTTGATTTAAGTCTACTGGGAGGAGGGTGTCCATACAGTGGGTAGCTTTTACAATGTTCAACCTTCAATGCCAGATAGGTTATGGAGTCTATCAGCAGGTATAGGTTTAAGACATCCTGTGATTATTCTACATGTCTCATTCAGTGCTATGTTCACCTGCTTCGCTTCGGCAGATTTATGCCAGATGGGTAGTTTCAGTGATGGTGGCACAAAGAGTCAACAAAGAATGCAAAAATGGCCTTCAGGGTAATACATGTAGTCCAAACGTTGCCAAATACAATAAAGTGGATTTGGTTTTTCTTTTCAAGTATCTCATCAACCACGAACGCATTATCGAGCAAGCCACCTTTCTATAAGGACCACATCACACTGAGATCAATAACCCAGACAGCAGCAGGAGGATTCACCACACAGCATGGCAAATCTGGTGAGAGGCAGGGAAAAACTGTTGCCCACATCGCCCGTGGAAAGCATTGCCACCGGCCTCCTCCTATTCTTTTGAATGAGAACACAGGCAGTCTCCCATGTTCTCTGGGAAGCATCCTAGCATGCTATCAGGACGCTTCCGCTATGGAGCCCCGCTGGAAATACATCTGTCAGGCTCCATCGAGGAAGCATTCTGGAAGTGTCCTAGGATGCTTCCCTTTCTCCATGTGATAATGTGGTAAGAGACAACCCATCACCACCACAATATGGGAGTGACTTTTGCAAGCTTCGGTATTTATTTATTTATTCTTAATGAATACTTTGAACATTTCAAAAGCCCTTTTATACGTTTTACAGACCTTTTATAAAAGCTAAATGGCCAACATGTCTACCCCTGAATGTGTTTACTGGCTTTCAAAGAACCAAATTTTTCCACAACAGCGGAAACATTAAGAAAAGGGAGCTAAGGCTTTCACATAGAAAACTACTCAAAGCCAATGTCTCTTACTTACAGTTTATTCGATCACCTCATTTTGTTATACTAATACATTTGATTTGCGAGTTATATTTCTCTTGCCACTGTTTACCTTGTGTCACCTTTGAAGAAGAATACCTGCTTATTTTCCCTAAGGGTTTGGAGAGAAACAGAAAAAAATCATCTGCAAGATAACGATACAACATGGTTGTATTGATATGTGCCTTCAAGTTTTCTCTGACTTACGGTAACCCTATCCTACAGTTTTCTTGGCAAGGTTTACCCAGAGGAGTTTCCTCAAAGGCTTTCCTCTAAGGCTGAGAAACTGTCATTGCCACAAGCTCACTCAGTAGATTTCCACGGCTGAGCAGGGATTCAAACACTGGTCTTCCGGAGTCCTAGTTCAACACACAAACCACTATTGCCTATAGATGCCACACTGGTTCTTAAATATGAGATAAATGTGGCTTTAACTGTCTCCAGAAAGCTGTTTATCCCTCCTCTTCTGCTGTCTTCCAAAACTTGCCGTCCCTCATTATTTTTCTTTTTTTTTCCAAATAGTTTTTTATTAATTATTTGAATATTATTGTAGCACAGCAGTTCTTGTTTGTGCCTGGAGGGCAGGGGTCAGGACCTGGGGTCCCATTAGCTTTAGAACCAGCAGTGCCAGAACATGATTCAGAGGATGAGCTAGATGACTGGGGCGAAGGGCAGCTTTCCCCGGATGGGCCTCCTTCGCCCACAGAGAGCTTGGCATGGGAAATGTTGTTCGGCCCTAGCGAAGACATAGATAACCAGGTGCAGATGGACAGCGATTCTGGCAGCTATGAACACCCGGGAGGGAGAAATTCTCAGGAGCCTCCAGGGGAAAACATGGAAGAAAGCGCATGGGAATTGGCTAGGGAGGAGAGCTCTCAGGGAGATAGAAACACAGCTGCGGAGAGACAAGGTCGAACCTTTGATAGGAGACGGAACATCGAGTCTAGCAGAAGGGAATGGTCTAAGAGCATAGACCGGCCGAGGTCCGTGAGCAGCGATTGGAGACGAAGAAGCCTAGAGCGTCGGGGACCTCAGCCGAGGGATTAAGTATAGGATCCGTGGGAACTAATCCTCAGTGCTCCGGCCACGTCTTTCCTGAATAGGCGTGAAGCGGAGTGGGACCACGAAGCTAAGCTAGCCCGTGGTCATCAAGCCTTGCCTTGCCTTGTTCCTGAACCGCATGGTTGTGCGGAGCCTTGCCTTGTTTCCTGATTCACACGGTTGTGTGGAGCCTTGCTGAACTTTGAGTCTTGCTGAACTTTTAGCCTATTTGCCACGGTTTTTGGACATTGTTACTTCAAGCCTTTTTGGATTGTTTCACTATTCTAATGGACAATATCTTTGAACTGTTTTTATAGTCAATAAAGTAGTTAGCCTTCAGCCCGTCTCTGTGTGTGATTAAGGGGCCGGTCAGTCCGTGCATCGTGACAATTATTAATACATGGAAAGAGGGAGAACAATCAAGGTGATAGGAGAGTTGGAAAAATACAAATAGCAATAATAATAAAGAGAATTTTTTTTAAAAAAAAGGAATATGATAAAGAGAAAAGAAAAAAAGGAATAAAATGTCTGACTTCCATTCCAAGCTTGCTTTGCTTATTTTTCTTTGTAAATAAAAATTACTGTCTCTTATTTATTATTTATTTTCTCTTTGTAATTCTTCATAGATTTGGAAAAGTTCCCAATTTGTTTCTTTAACCGGATTACCCAAGTACCTCTTCAAAATAAAAAAGGTTAATTTATTCATATCTTTAACTTCCCTCACTTTAATTTTCTATTCTTCTATTTTAGGCATTCCTTCAAGTTTCCAAAATCTGGCTGTAGCACCCCAGTTCCCTTTCGTGCCTGGGGGGCAAGGGGCAGCACCGGGGGTCCCACTCGCATTAGAACCAGCGGCAGCTGAGGAAGATTCTGAGGAGGATTTGGAGGGATTGGAAGAAGGGGTTAATGAGTTAGCTGGGCCTTCTTCTCCCACAGAGAGCCTGGCCTGGGATGATGGATGGCCTGACCCGTATGGGAATGTGGAAGGTCAGGGGGAGTCAGATAGCAGTGATAGCGAAGGCTATGAGAAACCGGGGGGGCTCGGGTCACAGGAACGAATGTGGGAAACGGAGGAGGATGAGTCCATGGAAGCGCAAGGGGAGTTTGACTCTCACGAAGATAGGGAACCAGGTGCTGGGAGGCAAGGTCGAAGCTTTGATAGGAGACGGAGCATTGAGGCTAGCAGGAGGGGCTGGCACCACAGCCTAGACCGGCCAAAGGGGGCGAGGGCCCGAAGCACAGATTGGAGGAGAAGCCTAGAGCGTCGGGGTCCTCGCCAAGGGAATTAAGTATAGGATCCGTGGGAACGGATCCTCAGTACCTCGGCCACTTCTAACCTAGTGAAGTGTAGCGAGCCAGGTACCACGGAGCCAAGCTGCGGCTCGTATCTTGCCAAGAAGTTTCTTGGGGTTTTGTTTTGTACTCTGCCTTGTTCCTTGTCCGCTTGGATTTGCGGAGCTTTTGCCAAGTCTACTGCCAAGACCTTTGCCTTTGGATTTTGCTACGAGCTCTTTGCTTTGAACTGAACTTTCAATACCTTTTGGACAATTGCCTTTTTACTTGTTCTATATTCTACAATAAACTAGTTAGCTGTCTACCGTCTCTGTGTGTGTGATTAAGGGGCCGGCCGAGTCCTTGCATCGTGACACTGGCAAAGACAATTCTTGCTGCAGTTGTCATATATATAAACAATTTATCTGTATTTTCATCTAACATTAGATCTGAATCCGTGATTCCCAAGAGGTAATACTCCAGTTTTTTCTTAAAATTTATTTTTAAAATTTTCTGTATTTCTTTGTGTATTTCTGTCCAATATTTCATGGCTGCTTTACAATGCCACCACTCAAAAGAAAATATATATAAATCTCAGTCTTCATAAGTTATGAACAAGAAAGGTTCTAGAGGTTTGTTTTTAAGCTGAATTTGTTTGTAAGTCAGAATTTTTAACGTGTAACTAGGTAAACCAGGTAATGTGTAACCAGGTAAATTTTTAATGTGTAACCAGGCATGTAGCCGGGCAGGGGGGCTTGGGGCGCTTGTGCCCCCCCCCCCCCCCCAAACAATTTCTCAGGGTGGTCCATGAGAAGGCCTTATTGGTCTTAAACTGTTAAACTGTTACGTTTATTCATATCATGATCTGATCACCATGCTCAATATAAACCACTCTTGTTCAGAAGGCAAATAAAATGCTGAAATGTGAAGCCAGTAACTACATACCCGACAGCAACAGTTGTAGCACAAAATAGCTATTACAGAGACTAGAAATCAAACACCATAAATATTCAAAAACATTTAACCTCATGAAGCCTCAATTAATGTAATTTTATCAATATCTATTTTGATTTTGAAATTTACCAGTAGCTGCTGTATTTCCCACCCTCGGCTTATACTCAAGCCAATATGTTTTCCCAGTTTCTTGAGGTAAAATTAGGTGCCCCGGCTTATATTCGGGTCAGCTTATACTCGAATATATACGGTAGTTAGTACTGTATGGTTTCATTTTAAAATCTATTTTAAATTTGGGATTTTTTTTTAAATTGCAGAACCTTTACGATGCTTTTACGGAACCCTAGGGTTCTGCAGAACACAGTTTGGTAACCACTACTCTATATATAGCAGAATACTACTAAGGAGGCTGTTCAGGTCCTGAACCGGTGCTTGGCCGCTGTGTCGGACTGGATGAGGGCTAACAAATTGAAATTGAATCCAGACAAGACAGAGGCACTCCTGGTCAGTCGAAAGGCTGAACAGGGCATAGGGTTACAGCCTGTGTTAGATGGGGTTACACTCCCCCTGAAGACGCAGGTTCGCTCATTGCTGAGCCAGGAACCCCAGGTTTTGGCGGTGACCAGGGGAGCATTTGCACAGTCAAAACTTGTGCGCTAGCTGCGCCCGTACCTTGGGAATTTTGACTTGGCCACAGTGGTTCACGCTCTGGTTACATCCCATATAGATTACTGCAACACTCTCTACATGGGGCTGCCTTTGAAGACTGCTCGGAAGCTTCAATTGGTTCAACGGACAGCAGCCAGGTTGATAACAGGAGCGGCACTCAGGGAGCGTACAACTCCCCTATTGTGCCAGCTCCACTGGCTGCCAGTTTGCTACCGGGCACAATTCAAAGTGCTGGCTTTAGCCTTTAATGCCCTAAACGGTTCTGGTCCAACTCGCCTGTCCGAATGCATCTCTCCCTATGAACCATCAAGATGTTTAAGATCATCCAGAGAGGCCCTGCTCTCAGTCCCGCCTTCTTCGCAGGCATGATTGGCGGGGACAAGACACAGGGCCTTTTCAGTGGTGGCTCCTCAGCTTTGGAACGCCCTCCCTAGTGACATCAGATCGGCCCTCTCCCTCCCGACATTTTGCAAGAAAGTCAAGACCTGGCTGTTTGAGCAGGCATTTGCTGATGAAATATAAGGGTTTAATTAGAAATATGGAATGACGACGATCTGACGGAAAGTGATTGCAATGTGACCCTGAGACTGTAATTGTATGTTTTAATTGCTAATTGTTGTGTTATATGGTTATTGTTTGGTTTGTTTTGCTCGTGTTTTGATTGGAGGGCAGAAATTGCCTTGTGTAAACTGCCCCGAGTCATCTTCAGGCTGAGAGGGGCAGTATAGAAATGTTATAAATAAATAAATAAATAATAAAATAATAACCTTTTCACATAGGGAAAAATATTATTGCATGGGGAGGACTAGGCGAAAATCCTCATAGACCTGGAACACAGTTTGCTTTGCATAAGTCATTTTTTTTATTTTCAATAGGTTCAGTCGTGCCATTTCAGACACACCGGTGACACCTTCACCGCTCTCCAGCACATCCTAAAGTAACCTGCAATGATGGCTCCACAGAACCAAGCAGAGGGCTGTCAGAGTGGCTTCCCTTACAAAGCCACACATAACTCCCCAGCTGTCATGAACATATCTCAGGAGCATTTCTCCTGTCCATGAAACCCCCTCCCCAAGTTTCCACTTCACTGAGACCACTGGAACCATAATATCCTCAAAATGCATGATTCCCACATGTGCGAGGTCCTTCCCTGCCTCAAAACCACAGCCTTGTGCCCTGATTCAGTTTACCCCCATTCATTTCCCCTTGCAAGTCTCAACAAGCCCAACTACGGGGAAACAAGGCAAGGCTTTTTGCCTCTATGCAGCTGTTAGTGCCGACACAGGGTTCAGCAGGGAGGGGACGAGGGTGAAAAGTCTTTGTTTCCCAAGTATCCGACTGGAGTTTTTAATGGGGGGGGGGGGGGAGCGGCAACCTCACCCAGCTACCCTTGAAAAGCAAGACATCTTGTTCTTGCATATATAGTGGTGGTGGTTTTACATTAGCCATTGAAAATATATGCTTTTCTATTATTTTATTTATTCATTTCCAACATTGCTACCCCGCTCTTCTCTACCCCCGAGGGGGGACTCGGAGTGGCCTAACAAAAGGCACAATTCGATGCCAACATAATAAATTCAATATAAAACCAAAAACATACAGCATTAAAACACATTAAAATACAATTAACATTAACACATCATACACAGTCTCTTAAGTTAAAAACAGTATTTCGTCCATAACAGGAGCATTGAGCTATATCCCTCAACTTGTCATTACAAATCCAGTCCAAAGTGCTGTATTGTGCTAATGTGCAAACGCCTGATCCCACAGCCAAGATTTCACTTTTTTCCTGAATGGCAGGAGGGATGGTGTTGATCGTATGTCGCTTGGAAGCGCGTGTTCCACAGACGGGGAGCTACCACCGAGAAGGCCTTCTCTCTCGTCCCCACCAACCGCATTTGAGAAGTTGGCGGGAGCGAGAGCAGGGCCTCCCTGGATGATCTTAAATTACGAGGTGGGACATAGTGGCTGCTGCGTTCGGACAAGCAAGCTGGGCCAGAACCGTATAGAGCTTTAAAGGTCAAAACCTGCACTTTGAATTGAGCTCAGAAATGGACAGGCAGCCAGTGGAGCTGACACAACAGGGGGGTGGTATGCTCCCTGTATGTAGCTCTGGTTAGTAATCTGTAATTTCTGAACTGTCTTCAAAGGCAGCCCCACGTAGAGTGTGTTGCAGTAATCTATTCGGGATGCGACCAGAACGTGGACGACCATAGCCAGATCAGACTTCCCAAGGTACGTCGCAGCTGGCGCACGAGTCTTAACTGTTCAAAACCTCCCCTGGCCACCCGCTGAGACCTGGGGTTCCAGGCTCAGCGATGTGTCCAGGATCACTCCCAAGCTGCGAACCTGCATTCTAGAGTAGCATCACACAGACACATTCACACAATTCATTTAATATGAAGGTAAAGGTGAAAACTCTGCGCGGAAAGTAACCATGAAGAAGTTTAGCTCGTAAGCAGAAACGACAAGAAACTTGCATTAAGAAAAAAAACATGCCAATCATTACATACTGATAACAAGGAAATGAAAGCACTCACAACCTCTGGGGATGCCTGCCATAGATGCAGGCGAAATGTCAAGAGAGAATGCTTCTGGAACATGGCCATACAGCCTGGAAAACACACATCAGCCCAGTGATTCCGGCCATGAAAGCCTTCGATAATACATCAAAAGTGCTTATGGTTAAAAAAGAAAGAAACAAATAAACATACTAGCCTTGAGTAAGTATAAACACAGAAGTCTTATCTGCAGTTAATAGTACATGCAAACAAGATAGTAGGTCAGAAACAGAAACAGGAAATTCACTATTTGGAATTCGAAGAAACGCAGGATCTTTTTCTAGCTTCAGCAAAAGACCAGTCCAATGACCCATTTCGGATTATTTGTACTCACATTCTGTTTTCAAAACCGGCTTGAAAAATGATATTTTATTCAAAGCCTTTTCCTCCCTCCCCATGTTTCCAAATTAAATGAAGGATCGTCATGATCCAAATATATATATATTCAGTTTTCAAATGGTTTCCTCTCACTTTCTATTTTGAATCAACTTTAAAAGACTCAAGTGCAAGTCCCTGCCATGCCATGAAGGTCACTGGATGGCCTTGGGGTATCTATTAAGCCTAATCTATGTCAAAAGTTTATTGTGAGGACAAAAGAGGGAAATGGACTGTGCACTTCAGTTTGTGTCCATTGGATGAAGGGTAAGACAAAGTATCATAGATATGTTTCCACAGCTAGGAAGTAACAAGTTACCAGCAAAGGGAACTTTAATATATTATTTTTTGTTGTTGGATTTTAGTGAGAAAGTTAGTAACAGAACAAAATGAAGATTTTTCAAAAATATTGTCTAATCTATTATATAAAGGAGGTCCCGTTGCCGAACGACTGACAGAGACAGAGAAACCTTCCAAGGCAGAGACACCAAACTTGCCAACACAAATAGGCCTCAGGCAAGGAAGGTTTTTAGCAAAGAAACTCCGCCCAAAAAAAACCTAGAAGGCCCCCAAAACAATGATACAAAAAAACTATATTTCCCAGCATCCTCTGCGGCAGCCAGCGAAACCCATTGGCCAACATCAGTTACCATAGTAACGGTGGGCAAAGCCACTTAGAATGCTGAGTGATTTCAGTTGAGGGTTAAACTGCCACGGTCAAGATCTAGGAGGGAGACAAATAGGGCACCAGGGACACAGGCACCACTGACAAACACATACCCCCAGAATAACACAAAAGTAATACCTACACACAACACAATACGCACATAACACAACCTTGCGTCTACTTCTCAACCCATTTGTATGCCATTCCTTCCTTCCACACAGGCATAAGCTGACCCAAAAGACAAGCCATGCCTCCTAAAAAGAACAGCATCGGACAACACACTCGCAACGCTACATACATCACACAAAAAAGGGCAGAACAAACACCAGAACAGAAAGACACTGCACTACACTAGCTTTTGCCATCACCATAAACAAGGCTCAAGGACAGACACTACAAATCTGTGGCATAGACCTTGACACAGAATGCTTCTCCCACGGACAACTCTACGTAGCGTGCTCCAGAGTTGGGAAACCACAGAACCTCTACATCAACACAGCAGACGGAAAGACAAAAAACATTGTATATCCACAAGCTCTGCAGAACGCCAGGAACACCACACACTGACAACTCCACAGGACTTCAACATCCCACCCACCAGAACAACCCACAACGACACAGCCATGACCTCACCAAGACCATAAGTAACATCAATTCCAACCCTTACATACTCAGACTTTTCGCATCTCCTAAATAGGGCACAGCAATGTGTGCCGGGTACAGCTAGTCCTAAATAAAAAAGGTGGGGGAATAATATACTTAGCAACCACTGTTTATGTATTCAACTCTAACAAATTGCTCTGGTGTTACAAGATAATTTTCAATGTTCTAGACCAGTGTTTTTCAACCTTTTTTGAGCCGTGGCACATTTTTTACATTTACAAAATCCTGGGGCACACCACCAACCAAAATGACACAAAATGACATAAAATGACACTCTAACACAATAGTAAATATAGTTAATATGTTTTAAATGTATTTATACACTCAGTGTGAAACCTGGGCCTGTTTCGATGAACACAACATATATATATATATATGACTTCCTCTCACATACTTATTCATGGCTATCATGTCTTCTCTCAGCCTTCTCTTCTTCAGGCTAAACATGCCCAGCTCTTCAAGCCACTCCTCATAGGGCTTGTTCTCCAGATCCTTGTGAAATTTCACCCTGAGTGAAACTTGCTTCCAGTTAACTATGGATGTCATGAAGCTGTTATAAACAGTTCCTGGGGGGCGGGGGATGCAACTCTCGAAAAATCCAGTAAAATGGTAAAAAAAATAAACATTTCCAAGCGGAGAGGCTCAATTTGTTTCTTGGAAACCTGTGAATGCTTTAGCCTCCTGATGCTCCCAGGTTCACTCACTGCCCAATTAACCGACGTGGAGCTTATGGCTTTGTTCTTGCGAGAAATCCAAGCCAACGCGAAAATGCTGACTCAATCACATCCGCCCAGTGCTCTGCTTTTGCGGAGGGAGGCAGCGAAAGGGGCCACACAGATCTATGAAACATATCGGGAGGCTGAAGCAGTCCTGAGCGGGAGCTCGAGCCATGCTAAATCGAGACTCCTGAAGGCTTCCTCAAGGTGGGCCTGGCCCTGGCATTTGGCGGAGCCTTTCCTTTGCCTCAGGGAGGATCTTTGGGCGGGAAATAGGGAGAAAGAGCTGCTAGGAGGGGGAAGAATGCCAATTTCCCACGGCACACCTGATGATCGCTCACGGCACACTAGTGTGCCACGGCACACTGGTTGGGAAACACTGTTCTAGACATATCACAACTGGTACATTAAAAAGCAAAGAGACCCATTTACACATCCATATAATGCATTATATTCAATATGGTCAGTATAGACTAAGCAGTACAGCTGCACTGAACTGCATTATATGAGTCTAGGGGTAAAGGTACAGGTTTCCCCTGACATTAAGTCT
This sequence comes from Anolis apletophallus, assembly GCA_030556195.1. Lineage (NCBI taxonomy): Eukaryota > Metazoa > Chordata > Lepidosauria > Squamata > Anolidae > Anolis > Anolis apletophallus. The sequence goes on from JARBWK010000008.1 coordinate 113,032,334, forward strand.
ACTCGGGTCCAACTCTGGGGGATGGTGCTCCTCTCCATCTCTAAGCTGAAGAGCCGGCGTTGTCCATAGATACCTCCAAGGTCATGTGGCTGACATGACTGCATGAAGTGCCATTTCTTTCCCGCCAAGGCGGTATCCATTGATCCACTCACATTTGCATCTTTTCGAACTTCTAGGTTGGCAGAAGCTGGGTGTAACAGTGGAGCTGCTCACCCCAATCTCCCTAGATTCTAACCACCAACCGTTTAGTCAGCAAGTTCAGCAGCTCAGCAGTTTAACCCGCTTCGCCACCAGTCTACTCTGCCATATAATGCAATTTCAAACTGCATCATAAGGGAATGTAGACAGACTCTGTTACATTTGGAAGCAAAACTAGTCCTATTAAATTTCATTGTATAGCAGTGCTTCCCAACCTGTGGTCCCAAGAACTAAAATATGAACCGCAGCATCACCGTTATTACACCATTGCAATGAGAGCGACTGGTCTCACAAAACTCTTTCATAGTGCCAAGGCAACGGGGATATCGGGAGGGGAGACGCTGACTACCAACGAAAGGCATGACAACAACCCTCCCTCCCCCTGAGTGGAGCTGTTCCACATGTATCCTGGAAGCAGGAGCACCTTGGTGTCTTCAGTTTTTGGCCTGTTTCTGGGGTCATTTGGGGTGCTAATTCAGAAAACTGCATTGGATAGACCACATCAGCTCTAGATTATAAAATATGGTTTTCTGTGGGTGAGCAGATGGTGACTACTAGATGGTATATGTTCTGTATCATAAACTAGAGCTGATGTGGTCTATCCAATGTAATTTTATGAATCAGCACCCCAAATAACCAAACTTAATCTAAAGTTGATTAAAAACTGATTTGTAACCCTTTTGTTACTAATGTTGGAGAGTCAAAGTGGCCCCTGGTCAAAAAAAGGTTGGGAACCCTGCTGTATAGGAACAGATTGTCTGTGTAGTTGCACACAACAGGAAGGAACTATAAAAGTGATCATCACCACCTACACAAAAACACACATTTCTAAGCTGTGACAATGTCACAAAACAGGAAAGAATCAATAAAGAGATCACCACTACCGCACACCCAATTTGAAACTTTGATAATGCAAATGTGCATTGGAAAGAAACATTAAACGCACACCAAAATCCCATTCCATGCTGCAAATTTAGAAGACGCATACCTGGCTTTGTGCCACAGCACAGAAACTGAAGGTGAAAAGAGGGTGTTGAAACAGGTTTAAGGCGTAGTTGCTGATCTAAATTTTGAGTCAAGACTCATTTAAGGTGGAGCCAGAAAACCTGTTTTCGGGACAAGCATGCTCAGCTCCGGAAGCAAGAAAAATACTTTGAAAGCATATACAGAATTCCCTTTTCTCTATGAAGTACCATTAGCTTTATCACATGTAAAATGGAGAAGACAGCTGTGTCTCTTCTGTTTTTTGTTTGTTTGTTTTTTACCAATAACTAGAATCAACCTTAGGTAAAACAGCCAACAGCAGGGGATGATGAAAGCTGTAGTCCAAAAAAATTGAAAAGAACAATCCTTGATTGCAAAAGAAAAAGAGACTTCCAACTCAAGAGTAAAAAATTATGTTAAAATATGGAGCAAGTACTTTGTATTTTAGGTCAATAAGGGCATCTGTCACTCTGTGAATGTTCTTGTCATGATATTTCATTTCATATATAATTTACAGAATGATAGGATAAGTTGTTGTTGTTGTTTATTCATTCAGTCGCATCGGACTCTTTGTGACCTCATGGACCAGCCTACGCCAAAGCTCCCTGTCGGCCATGGCCACCCCCAGCTCCTTCAAGGTCAAACCAGTCACTTCAAGGATACCATCTATCCGTCTTGCCCTTGGTCAGCCCCTCTTCCTTTTTACTTCCAATTTCCCCAGCATCATTCTCGTCTCCAAGCTTTCCTGTCTTCTTATGATGTGGCCAAAGTGCTTCATATTTGCCTCTACTATCCTTCTCTCCAATGAGCAGTCAGGCTTTATTTCCTGAAGTATGGACTGGTTGGATCTTCTCGTGGTCCAAGACACACTCAGAACTTTCCTCCAACACCACAGTTCAAAAGTGTCTATCCTTATAGTCCAGCTCTCACATCCATAGGTTACTACCGGGAATACCATTGCTTTGACTATGTGGATCTTCGTTGACAGTGTGATGTCTCTACTCTTCACTATTTTATCAAGATTGGACATTGCTCTCCTGTCTTCTCATTATGTAGCCAAAGTACTTCATCTTAGCCTCTAATATCCTTCCTTCCAGTGAGCAGTCGGGCTTTATTTCCTGGAGTATGGACTGGTTGGATCTTCTCATGTTACAAGGCACTCTCAAAAATTTCCTCCAACACCAGAGTTCAAAAGCATCTATCTTCCATGTATTGTCAAAGGCTTTCATGGCCTGAATCACTGGGTTGCTGTAGGTTTTTCGAGCTATATGGCCACGTTCTAGAAGCATCTATCTTCCTTCACTCAGCCTTCCTTATGGTACAGCTCTCACATCCACAGGTTATTACGAGGAATACCATTGCTTTCACTATGCGGGTATAGGATGTACTGTATATATATATGACAGTTAAGTCAATAACTTTGTTCTCCAATTTGGTGGGATCTTTGGCTACATTAAAGGTGGTGATCTCCAAAGATCATCCTAGATTCTTTCATTTTACTCAGGCTTGTCCTAGACATGCATGTAAAACATTACGATGGGTGTTTTACATGTGGGTTCTTCCAAATAATTGTGCTGCTGATCTGGAAGGCCACTAACGTCTTCTCTAACTGCAGGAGCAGACAATTGTTCAACACCAAAGGGACCGGAATCCTCTACCAACTCCAATACACCTCTTTTAACTGTTTGAAACAAGAAAAAGGTCAAGTAGTGTTCATCAGGGCAAATTCTACACACAGGAACGCTAGAGCGACTGGATTCCTTCCAACATACTTGGGAGTTTTGCACAGGAGTGCCCTAAATAGACAGTCACGCTGAGAGAAAGCAGAAATTTCCCAGAATGCAACTCCCGTATCACACACTGGCGCACACACACAAACACACATTTCCATCTGAAGTTTCCCCGTGGAGTACAGAGCCCTCTGCCGATTCTAAGTGGCAAACCTTTGATTCAAGAGACAAAAGGAGAGGGGGGAAAGACACCAAGCAAATCCACTCTAATTACCTATTTAGAGGAGAACAAACGCACTCCCATTTTTCATCTTTCACAAGGATGCGGATGCTATCCCAAAAGAAATAATGCCTCTTTGTGTAAATGTGATTCATCACGTCAAAGCTGCTGTTTGCTGTGCTTATGTGTTTTGTTTCTCAGGTCAGCTGCTCTTTGGAATGCTCTCTGCTCTCTGCACATAGCTATGGCAGTCATCGGCATCTAAAGGCTATTATCTCAAGATGAGCAATGAAATGCCTTTTTCCCATTCCCTCACCACGTTGTAACCCGACAATAATACAAAGAGGAAACTATTGGAAACTCAGATGGAAACTCGTGAGATTAGAGTCATGTCTACATGGGTCAAAACAAATAGACTCACATTTCAGCTACTGCAAGGAGTACACAGCATGGATGGTAGTATTTGCAACAGAAGCTTTGCATCTAGCTGTTAATCCAGCACAAGGGGAAATGGGATTTAGTCCAGAGCTCCCAGAAAGCTCTGGAGTGATCCTGGTTTTTTAAATGTGTAGACAGGTGGATCAGGCTGGTGACATCACTTCTGGTGAAGTCACAACAGGGAATTCAACATTGCGATTAGGAAAATGATGTCAACAACAAGAGTCTTCAAAGGAGTTGCTTGTGGCCAGCAACACAGTAGCGAATCTACTGGACCTGTGGATACTAGATTCAGCCATCAATATAACAGCAGCTGTGGTAGCGCCGATATGCCTTTGGATTGACCAGCTATTTGGACACCAAAAGAGCTCTGGAGATGCTCCAGGACTGTTAGGTTGGCTCTGGTTCAATTTGCCCCAGAATATCTGGCCAAGTGTATACAAAACCTAGAACTGACCTAAGGGAGTGTATTATATGGTTTTAGGCCTCAGAAGTGTATTATATGGTGAGTGTATTATATGGTGAGCCACTCTGAGTCCTCCTGTGGGGGTGAGAAGAGCGGGGTAGAAATGACGTAAATAATAATAATAATACACTATTTAGCTTCTAAGATTGACAGGTCATATATGGCTTCTAAGACCCCATCTGCACTGCCATATAATGCTATTGTTGCTCCGGGGTTATTGTGGGGAGTGAGGCTACGTCTTTTATCTGTTTTGATGTTTTTATTGATTTTATGTTGTAAACCGCTCTGGGCTCCAGAGAGAGCGGTCTACCAAATCGAATTTATAAATAAATAAATAAATAAATAAATAAATAAATAAATATGCAGTATAAGCTCCATCTACACTGCTATGTAATGGGTGACTGCTAAACACTGCTATATAATGGGCAACTTCGAAGGTGCTGAACACACTGCACTCTGGCACCACAAGATGCAGAGCCAACCTTAAGGAATGGGGCCACAATGTGGAGTCCACGGCATGTGAATGTGAAGTAGAGCAAACCACAGACTACCTATTACAATGCAGCCTGTGTCCTGCCACATGCACAATGGAGGACCTTCTTATAGCAACACTAGTGGCAATCCAAGTGGCCAGGTTCTGGTCAAAGGACATTTAATATAATGCCAAGTTTTCAAACCTTGTGGAGGTTTTTTTGTTTGTTTTTTTAAATACAACACAAGTGTACCCTTGGTTCACTCCTGATACAATAAATAAATGATGGAGCTGAAATTAGCCAGGCCTGGCACAAATACCAGGAGCCAGTCCTTTCTTACAGCAATATTTAGTGCACTTCTGTCTTCAGCTGAAGTTTCCCACTCGGGCTCAGAAACCAAGAGTTAAAATTCTGTGCTGGGGAAAAACCTCTGCCTCATTCTGGATTCAGGAATGCCTGCTCGTATTATTTAACCTGGGCCCTGGATATAGACAGCAAGTATTCTATTCGAAAATTTGTTTGCAGAGCATGTAGTTCCATGTGCCTCAAATGAGTGAGTCAAGTCATATATCACACAGGAAATAACACACTTATAGCCACAACCACCAACCTACCAAGCATGCAGGAGAATGGGTTCCTGAGTTCAATATAATATTCAGACAGAAATAGCTAGTGAATGAGACCCAATGTAGTGTAGTGGGTTGAGCACTTGACTATGACTTTGGAGATCAGAGTTGTGTCCTCATTCCGTCATGAAACTCACTGGGTGACCTTGAGAAAGCCACATTTTCTCAGCCTTAGAAGACAACATGGCAAACATCTTCTGAACAAATCTTGCCAAGAAAACCTAGTGACAGGGTCACTATAGGATTGCAATAGGTCAGAAATGACAAACATTGATATGAGTCTAAATACCCAAAAGTATCAGATCCCATCTAATCATGGAATCTAAGTAGGGTCAGCCCTTGTAAGTATTTGGATGGGAGACCATCAAGGAATTTCATGTGCTACATGCAGTATTTCAAAGGAAGAAAATGGCAAATACACCTCTTAAGTAGTTCTTACCTAGGAAAACACTATGAAATTCATAAGATCGCCATGGCACAGGCAACTTGAAATACATACACACAAAATCCTTCCACTTAGACATTCCAAGAGGACGCTTAGTTCGGAAGTGCAGTTTCACACTTCCTGTTTACATCTGTGGCAGCTTCGTAATGCATCCCAATTAAACCGGGAATAGGAAAATGTGGAGAGGGCATGAAATCAGATGGAAGAAATTGTTATATTGGAAGAAAATTATTCTGGTTTTACTAATTCACAACATGCCCGCAAAATATATATTGATGTGGCTAAAGCTTTTGGAAACTTCTTAGGACACACAGCTAACAGACCGCAGTAGGGAGTATCTTCTGGCACAATTACCTCAAATATGTATATATACAAAAAGCAAAAACCTCTGTCATACTTCAAAGTTAATTTTGCTGATCAGCAAATGAGGCTGTCCTAAAGGATAAGCAGAGCTACAAAGAGTATGTTTTATTTTCGGCACAGATTTAGCTCCCATTCCAAAGATGTCCCTATCTGTCCTATGGAGTGAATGGTTACCATTCAATCTTATGGCAGGGATGAAGAAATGATCAGTTTGGGGCAATGTTATAGAGTAAATAAAGCTTCCTCATGACCCCTGGGAACAACCTGGGGTTCACAACCAGTTACGTGAAGACATCTAAAGGCTTCTAGTGGTGACGTCCACATGGGCATTTTTTTATAATATTCTTTGTAATATCTTTGCCATACCTTGATTAAGGAAATATTTTTCTAAGATCTATAGATATACTCACAGGAACACCTCAGCAAGCGAGAGTCCAAAAGTGGCAGGCTAAAACCCAGAATCTCAACACTTGGCTGATACCGAATGAGAGACTTCCTCCTTGGCATGCAAAAGACTAGGTGACTTGGAAGGTGCTGAACAGACTGTGCTCTGGCACCACAAGATGCAGAGCCATCCTTAAGAAATGGGGCCACAAAGTGGAGTCCACAACATGCAAGTGTGGAGAAGAGCAAACCACCGATCACCTACTACAATGCTGCCTGAGCCCTGCCACATGCACAATGGAGGACCTTCATATGGCAACACGAAAGACACTCTAAGTGGTCAGCTACTGGTCAAAGGACATTTAGTATAATGCGAAGTTTTTTTTAAGAAATGTGTTTTTAAAAAACCATTACAACTGTACCCTTGGTTCGCTTCTGATGTGATAAATAAATAAAATCATCCCTGAAACTAGAAGGGCCAGAAATTATTCAAGGTGCCAGTCAGGAAGAAAGAATGTTATTATTATCTTTTCAGATTGCAGGTCAAAAGTTCTGTGCCGAGGCATAATTTCTCTCTTTTTCACCTCTCAAATATGCATAAACATACAATATAATAAAGGAGAAGTTACTCATCTAGAAGCAATGCGCTTTTTTCAGGAGGTGGTAGTTGCATTTGACACGACATGATTTTGGAGCGTGAGCTGACCCTGCAAAGTACATAATCATTCTCTAGTGTCCTTCCATCACAGATCCTTACACCGTGGGTGGTCTGGCCTATAGCTTAACAGCTGTTTCTCATAAAAGCGAATATCTAGACAATTTATAACCAATTTTCAGCACACAAAGAGACTTTTTTTTAATTTCATCTCCATATGAAATGGACAACCTCTGGGAGAGGGGGTCAAAGAGCCATTCCTCTTCCCAGACTACAGTAATTGCAGGACATACCACTGCCCAAATCAGAAATCAGAAGTCAACTTCAAGTTTGAAAAACCTCATTTTAACTACCAAAATGTAGGTTTTTTTAAATTTTGAAAAATGGACTCCCTTTCTTATTTCAACAAGGCTATCATTGTATTTGAAGGGGTCTTGCCGGTCGCAAGAAAAGCTTATAATCCTATAGTATCGCTGGAGTTATTGGAATGAGTCAAAATATGTCATAGTAGCGTTTGCGCAAAACAGGGAAACTCCAGGGAAAGCTTTTGATAAAGCCAGATCCCACGGCGAAACGGCTGAGGCCTACAGATCATGCCGTCAGGCCCCCTATATGGAGCTCCTTAGTCTGCCTTCTTTGTGAAGACACCCAGATACCTGAATCGCATTAAGCGGGAGATCAGCGGAGCAAACGCAACCTGGTTTCCACATCTGCAACCTGTTTTGCGCAAACGCTACTATGACATATTTTTACTCACTCCAATAACACCAGCAATACAATTGGAAGACAAGCTTTTCTTGCGACCGGCAAGACTTGGACTTGGCGACTTACATATTGGTTATATGGATTTCCAAAATTGGATTATAATTCGATATCTCTTTGGCATCCGTTGGGTTATTTCCTAGACTTTTTGAACTCAAGCTGCCTACGAGCTGTAATCTACACATGAGTGATGTCGAAACGCTAAGTATTGTCCCTGATATTTATTAATGTAATGTTTGTGTCTTAATGGGTTATGCAATCTCAATTTATGAGATAATGATTAAATTGTGATTGAAGATTTCCATGGGCCAGTTGCTCGCTTGCCTACATAGGAGTTTAGATTGCTCAATAATTTAGTCCTATTCTGTTCGTTCACCCAATTCTATTGTTGGCGGGTTTCAGAATTCTCTTTGATTGTAGGCAAACTTTAAATCCCAGCAACTACAACTTTCAAATGTCAAGCTCTATTTTACCCAAACTCCACCAGTGTTCACATTTTGAGTATTAGTGCAAAGTTTGATCTAGCTCTATCATTGTTTGAGCCCACAGTGCTCTCTGGATGTAGGTGAAATACAAATCCAAAACTCAACTAAAATGCCCACCAAGCCGTTCCAGTATTTTCTGTTGGTCATGGGAGTTCTGTGTGCCAAGTTTGGCTCAATTGTTGTTGGTGGAGTTCAGAATGCTCTTTAATTGTAGGTTAACTATACGTCCCAGAAACTACAACTCCCAAATGACAAAATCAACCCCCCCCCCCACCAGTATTCAAATTTGGGAGTATCAGGTATTTGTGCCAAATTTGATCCAGTGGATGAAATACATCCTGCATATCAGATATTTACATCACAATTCATAACAGTAACAAAATTATTGTTATGAAAATAATTTTATGGTTGAGTGTCACCACAACATGAGGAACTGTATTAAGGGGTCGTGGCATTAGGAAGGTTGAGAAACACAGCTCTAGAGGTAACCATTCAAGCATTTGCTCTATCATTTATTATACAAAACAGAATTGTGTGCAGCAAATTTTAATACTGCCAGCAGCCATCCACCGCAGAGTGGGCACGATAAAGTATCTTGTGTCCAGCTCAGTTCGATCCATAAACATTTAATACTAGCAGATTTTCCATGAAAAAGGCCAGGTTTTCAAGCCAACTCTTCAGCCTACAGACTTTTGTTTTGTGGCAAGTTCTGCATTTTGCAAACTTTGGTTTTGTCGGGTTGCATGTGTGTTTGTATTTTATTTATTTCTGCTTTTCTTTTCTTGTGGCTATAACCTTTCATGGGCCACTCCAAATATATTTGATAGACATAAATATTTTTACACAAACAAAGACAGTAAGAAAGATTCGCTTCAAAAATATTCATCCCAATTAAGAGTTTAAGTTTTCCAAAAACTTTGGGTATTATCAAGAGGTCAAACATTTTGTTAAAATTACATTTAGTCAAACAGAAGCAGGATTGTGTCTGCTGCTGGTTGAGCCAGAATTGTTGGCTTTTCCTCCAAAGCAAACAAAAGACAAATCCTCATCCCATGGGACCAGCTGTTGTGACATTACACAGCCTCAGCTGCCTCCCCCAGTGGTTTCTGGGACAGACCTATGCAACCCTCACAGCGAGCCCTTCCATGCACACATCCTGTCCTCACATCTGCAGCTGGCCCATTAGGCAACCAAATGACACACACTGACCTCCTGGCACAGAAGTAAAGGGTGGAGAGGGGGTTATGTCACACTCCGAAGGCAGGGAAGAAATGGGGGGGTGAAAAGACTGTGAAGATGGTGATCCAGAAATGAATTTGAATCAGGTGACGGCTTCCATGGCATGCAGGAGATGGAGACACATGAGGCCATGGCCATTGGTGCAGCAAATCCAGGAATTGGCCCGTTTTTATTTTATTGTTCTGCTGAACATCTTGTCTTAGAACAGTGGTTCTCAATCTTCCTAATGCCGTGACCCCGTAATACAGTTCCTCATGTTGTGGTGTCCCCCAACCATAAAATTATTTTCATTGCTACTTCATAACTGGAATTTTGCTACTGTTATGAATCGCAATGTGTGTGCGTTTGTGTGTATACAGGATGTATTTTCATTCACTAGACCAAATGTGGCACAAATATCCCATATGCCCAAATTTGAATACTGGTGAGGTGGGGGGACTGATTTTGCCATTTGGGAGTTGAAGTTGCTAGGGTTTATAGTTCACCTACAATCAAAGAGCATTCTGAACTCCACCAATGATGGAATCGAATCAACCTGGCACTCAGAACTCCCATGACCTTCAGGAGGCGGGTGAAGACTTGGATGTGGAACGAAGCTTTCCTAGAATAGGCTGTGATTGATTATAGTATGAATTGAGTGACCACGTTTTTAGATGGAGTTGAATTTGTTTTAAATGGCAATGTATTTGTATGCATGTAATTTGGTGTTTAAGTTTTTAATAATGTTGTTGTAACAGGCTTTAATTTGTATAGCATTGAATTTTTGCTGTAAGCTGGTCTGAGTCCCTCTATAGAGGTGAGAAGGTCGGGGTGCCAAAATTTTAAATAAATATAAATAAATAAAATACTGGAAGGGTTTGGTGGACATTGACCTTTAATTCTGGAGTTATAGTTCACCAACATCCAAAGAGCACAGTGGACTCAAAACAATGATGGATCTAGACCAAACTTGGCACAAATACTCAATATGCCCAAATGTGAACACTGATGGAGTTTGGGGAAAATAGGCCTTGACATTTGAAGGTTCTAGTTGCAATCAAAGTGTCCGTTGAACCCCACCAACAATAGAATTGGGCCAAACTTCCCACACAGAATCAACATAACCACCAGAAAATACTGTATTTTCTGGTGGGTATTTGGTGACTCCTCTGACACACTCCTCACTACCCCCCAAGGGTCCTGACTCTCAGGTTGAGAAATGCTGTCTTAGAAGCATACCGTTGGGAGACCACTAGTGACATCTAGTCCAACCCTTTGTCATGCAAGAACATTCAGTCAAAGCACTTAGTCTCTGCTTTAAACCCTTAGAAGAAACGGACCACCACACTTTGAGGCAGCATATTTCACATCTGAACAGCTCTTAAGTCAGGAAGTTCTCGTAAAGATAAGGTGGAATCTCTTTTCGTGAAATTTGTATCCATTGCTTCGTGTCCCAGTCTCCAGAGCAGCAAACAACAAGCCTGCCCACTCCTGAATATGACATCCTTTCAAATACTTAAACATGCCTGTCATGTCCCTTCTTCAAGCTTCTCTTCTCCAAGGTAAACATACCTGATTGGTTTGGAATGATATGAATGATATGAACAGCTCTCTCCCTTGCTAGGCCAAGTTAAGCCACCAAATATAACAGGATGCAACCTGATAAAGTAGGAGGACTCCACCAGGATGAGGCTACAAGGCTTTGAAGGTATATTCCTGATTATGTCTGTCTTTCTATTGACATGCATTATACATATTCTGGAGAAGTGCTTCTACTTTCCTCCGTACTGGCCAAGCATAGCAACATTCCAGTTCTCTGCCAACATATATGTAGTAATACCATTTTAAAGTGCTTGATCCCTTCTACAGTCTACTCATCTTTCACAATAGCAAGACTTTACTTCAATTTAATCAAGACAGGCAACAGAGGCTGCAGATGGTATGTAAAGATCAGGATGAAAAACTGGAACTGGAACCTCCCAAAGTCATGTACTGTACTTGGAGAATTGCATATAATGGCTGTGCTCAACTCCATTCTGGATTTCTTCTTCCACTCCATTGTTTCAAGGGCAAAAGGCAATAATAGCATCCACATGTTGCCATCCCTTAATTGTGCCTCAATTCACTAAATTTTGGGATGGTTTTCAAAGTACCACACAACCAGATCATTCTTACACATTTCTAACATGTCAATGTCCCATAAATTTCCTGTTTTCATTGCTGCCCTAAATCAAATAATTCATCATTTAAAGTGTCATATGACGCCAAGTTCACTTACAGCCTTCTCAGCAGGGTGGGTGGGAAGACTTGAGCAGTGTTTCCCAACCAGTGTGCCATGGCACACTAGTGTGCCGTGAGCGATCATCAGGCGTGCCGTGGGAAATTGGCACTCTCCCCCCTCCTAGCAGGCCCCTCACAGGTTTCCAAGAAACAAATTGAGCCTCTCTGCTTGGAAATGGGTTTTTTTACTATTTTACTGGATTTTTCAAGAGTCCCCCCCCAGGAATTGTTTATAAAAGCTTCATGACATCCATAGTTAACTGGAAGCAAGTTTCACTCAGGGTGAAATTTCACAAAGGTCTGGAGAACAAGCTTTATGAGGAACGGCTTGAAGAACTGGGCATGTTTAGCCTGAAGAAGAGAAGGCTGAGAGAAGACATGATAGCCATGTATAAATATGTGAGAGGAAGTCATATAGATGAACTACAACTCCAAAACTCAAGGTCAATGCCCACCAAACTCTTATAGTATTTTCTCTTGGTTATGGGAGTTCTGTGTGGGAAGTTTGTGTCTTTCTGCCATTCCTGCCAGGATTTCTATGTTGTGTTCATCGAAACAGGCCCAGGTTTCACACTGAGTGTATAAATACATTTAAAAACATATTAACTATATGTATTACTGTGTTAGAGTGTACTTTTGCATTATTTTGGTTGGTGGTGTGCCCCAGGATTTTGTAAATGTAAAAAAACGTGCTGCGGCTCAGAAAAGGTTGGAAAACACTGGACTTGAGCATGTGAATCCTCCAATGTCTGGACAATGTTACTTTCCAATATGCTCTTTGGTTTTCTGGATGAGTTCTCTTTCCCCTTTCTCCTTCCTTGACTCAACCAACACTGTCTCACACGCAGTAATTCCTCACTCAGGTGAGCCCAAGACATATTTTCCCCATATAAGGCCTGACATACAGTTAATGTAACAACCCAAGCTTTATCTTGCTAGAAAATCCTATTAAAATCTCATTTTTTGACCTTAAGCTCACCTAGCATTCTGGGAAGGATTAGGTCTGGCAATCTCCCTTTCTTTTCTGTCCTGGTCATCTTCTTTTTTTCTTTCTTTTTTTACCCTTGAACTACAAATCTAACATTTTGCTTAATCCTTTTGTGTTTGTTCCTACCCTTTCTTTAATGTTAATTCTGTTCTGCTACACTGAGGAGGAGGAAAAATCAAGTCCTACATTAGAAAACTGCACAGAGGTGGCCAAGTAAACTCAAGCACAAAATCAGATTGCCCCCTTGTGGAAACCATTGAATCTCAGCTTTCATTGAAAACACACACCTACACAATTAAAATTAAACAAGTCCTCCAAATGGAAAACTCTGCCAAAATTTTGTAAATACACATCCTAAAATGCATCCACACTACAGAATTAATAATAAAAAATTGTTATTAATAATAATCATAATATTTTTTGTTATGTCAGGAGCGACTTTGGAAACTGCAAGTCACTTCTGGTGTGAGAGAATTGGTCATCTGCAAGGACGTTGCCCAGGATGTTTTTTTGGGAGGCTTATCTTATGTACCCAACATGAAAAGCTGGAGCTCATCTGCGCTCTCCCCGGATTTGAACCTGCGACCTGTCAGGCTTCAGTCCTGCCAGCACAAGGGTTTAACCCACTGCGCCACTGGGGGCTCCAATAATAATGATAATAATAATTTATTTCTAGACCACCCTCTCACCCCGAAGGGACTCAGGGCAGTTTAGACACATATAAAAAGGCAAACATTGAATGCCATCATTAAAATCACACAACATCAAAAGAGGAAAATAAACATTAAATGTGGGTTGCTGTGTGTTTTCCAGGCTGTATGGCCAGCCATGCTCCAGAAGCATTCTCTCCTGATGTTTCACCTGCATCCTCAGAGGTTGTGAGACCTCACAACCTCTGAGGATGCCTGCCACAGATGCAAGCAAAACATCAGGAGAGAATGTTTCTGAAGCATGGCCATACAGCCTGGAAAACACACAGCAACCCAGCGATTCCGGCCATGAAAGCCTTCAACACATACCATTCTTCACACCAGAAGTGACTTGCAGTTTCCAAAGACTTGACATAACAAAAACACATTAAAGACTTGTTTAATCAAGTTTGATACCACTTTAACTATCATAACTCAATTTGATCTGGGAAGAAAGATCACATTGATTGATTGCAGTGCTCTATCTACCATTTGCTGCATTTTTGTGACCTTTCTTCCCATCTCAGGTCTTTCTTTGTTGTACTGCTCCTGGGCCCCTTGTTCTACCAGTCCTGGTGCTCTCCAGTTTCCGTCTTGACATCACACATAACCCCCATGAATTTGCATGGGTTTTAACTAGGGACTCTTTCCCTATTTCAGGAACAGCGCATTAACAGCATTTGCAAGTTTGCCTTTTTCAGATTTCAAAATTCTGTCTCATTTGTTTTATTTATTTATTTACAGTATTCATACCCTGCCCTTCTCACTCCGAAAGGGACTCAGAGCGGCTTTTACAAAACACATATGGCAAAGATTCAATGACGATTGTACAATTAACAAGGACACAAACAGTATCTTAGAGGTTGTGCTCGAATCCGGCCATCGGGGGGGGGGGGTGCTGTCACTCCATCTTCCATGCCAAGTAGCTTTTCTCCGATCAGTGTCCTTAAGGGCACTTTTGTTACCTCACTACTAAAAGCGGTACCTATTTTATCTACTCACATTTCTGCTTTCGACCTTTTTTGACATTTTTTTGTGTCAGGAGCGACTTGAGAAACTGCAAGTCGCTTCTGGTGTGAGAGAGTTGGTCGTCTGCAAGGACATTGCCCAGGGGACACCCAAATGTTTGTTGTTTTACCATCCTTGTGGGAAGCTTCACTAATGTCTCTGCATGGGGAGCTGGAGCTGACAGAGGGAGCTCATCCCACTCTCCCCAGATTTGAACCACTGACCTGTCAGTCAGCAGTCCTGCTGGCACAAGGATTTAACCAGGGGTGGGCAATTACCGGCCCTCCAGGTGTTTTGGACTTCAACTCCCATAAATCCTAACAGCTGGTAAACTGGCTAGGATTTCTGGGAGTTGAAGTCCAAAACACCTGGAGGGCCAGTAATTGCCCACCCCTGGAACCCATTGCAACACTGGGGGCTCCATTTTTTTTACTAAAATCTTTAGACTTATACATGGGGATATACAAGTAGCTATCAACATATGACTTGGTTGATTGCCAATTCTTAATTCAACCAATATTTGCAGTCTAAAACATCACATCTGGAAGACAGCACAAGTATTTTCAGAGGTTTTTTTTTAAGGCAGCACTTTTATTATATATTCATCCCAGCAGCCCAGCTGTAGACACATTGCAACCCGTGGCCCCCATGGTTCCTAGTATATAGTAGATCTTGAGAAAACCTGAAATGCATTTAGCATCTTAGGAAACATTAATCCAATTATATCCAGTCAGGAAAGGCACTCTGTGCATGCTTAAAACATTTAATTTTACTTGACTGGCAGATTGATTGATTGATCTCTGAGTTTGTCCCTTGGCCTTGAGAGCAATTTTCAGGATTGAGGTCCAAGCTCACCTTTAAGCCCTGATTAACATAGGCAAAGTGCGAGAAAGTGTTTTAAATCTCTTTAGCCAAAAAGAAAAAAAATTAAAGAGCTTTGAGGATCAGCAAGGATTGAACGTCAGCCTCTTTGAGGTACTTCTTTAAATCCATAATGTGTTCCTAATGATATAATGTTGAACTGCGGCACACCCTAAGACAGTGTTTTTCAACCTTTTTTGAGCCGCGGCACATTTTTTACATTTACAAAATCCTGGGGCACGCCACCAACCAAAATGACACTCTAACACAGTAATACATATAGGTAATATGTTTTTAAATGTATTTATACACTCAGTGTGAAATCTGGGCCTGTTTCGATGAACACAACATATATATGACTTCCTCTCACATATTTATACATGGCTATCATGTCTTCTCTCAGCCTTCTCTTCTTCAGGCTAAACATGCCCAGCTCTTCAAGCCGTTCCTCATAGAGCTTGTTCTCCAGACCTTTGTGAAATTTCACCCTGAGTGAAACTTGCTTCCAGTTAACTATGGATGTCATGAAGCTGTTATAAACAGTTCCTTGGGGGGGGGGGGGAGGCAACTCTAGAAAAATCCAGTAAAATAGTAAAAAAAAATTCCAAGCAGAGAGGCTCAATTTGTTTCTTGGAAACCTGTGAGGGGGCTGCTAGGAGGGGGGAGAGTGCCAATTTCCCATGGTACACCTGATGATCGCTCACGGCACACTGGTTGGAAAACACTGCCCTAAGATTCCCAGTTCCTATAAACTGGGGAAAAAATAGGATGAGGGATAAAGAGAAAGCTGGGTGGGTCAATAGATTTTCTATTATTTTTCTTTAAATGGCCGACAGGAGTCAAATAAAAAGAGAAGGTACTGCTACAACAACAGCAGCAAAGGGTCAGCTATTGTACCTGTTAAAAGCATTTGGGGAACTTCAGATGTTCTTGGAGGAAACAGATTACCTGTGCCTATTTCAGTCTGGTTTTAAATCACAGTATAAGACTGAAACAATCTTAGGGGGGTGTTAACCTGTTGATCTCGCTGCATTTCTCAGTGATTTTCAATCTCAGTGGACCAGCTTTGTGAAAAGAGAGCACTGTATTACAGTACTTCTGCTGTTGTCTACAATTCCAACATCAGCAACTAGGACTAAAGAATCCCTGTTCAGCTTGATATTTAATGTCTATACGAAGTAGGGGTGTGCACGATATCGGATCATCTTCCGGATTCGGGGGATTCTGCTGATTTGGCAGTCAAATACCTGGAAACAGAGCAGGCAGTCAGGGGCAGTCGAGGACCAGCAATAACGGGGTGGGCAGAGGGCGGTCTTCAGCTGTATCAATTGCATACGGCTGCCAAGAGAGAAGAGCAACCACAAGAGGGTTTTTTTTTCTCTCCCCCCACCTTTAGCTTTGCCAAAGTCAATCAGAAAAAGAAAGCGAATCACATGCCTTTTTGCAAAGCTGGTATTTGAGATGAGTGGGTGGGTCACTCTTCCCTAGTGCAATTACTAGTAAAATAAAAGGACTGAAAGACATTTAACTAAACCCCCCTCCCTTTCACCTCTTTGACTCTCAGTCTCTGTTATACCCTCCCCAGCCCAACCTTTTGGCTTGTGGGTTTTTTTAAGATATCAGAAACTTTTTTAAAAAATTCCTAAAAATCAATGGATGACACAAACGTTCTGAAACTTAGGGGGCTTGCAGTGGTAAATGAGTCCTTCACGTGTGGCCATTTTCGTCCCAACGGCCATAAATGATGGACAGAGGAGCCTCGCTATTTGTCCACCAATGGCCGGATCTTCCTGAAGCAAAAACAGAGCGTCTGGCTGTTAGATACGAGAAACAGCATTTTCCCCCTCCTGATTTCAGGAACGTTCTGAAAAACAGAATGGGAGCCCAGCCGAAAAGGAGATGTAAAATGGGATGGGATTTTCCTGAATTGCACACCCCTAATATGAAGCCACTAGACAATGTCATAAGAAGTTTTGGGCTGGGATGTTATCCGTATTCTGATGATACTCAGTTCTATAATGAGCTAGAAAAGGACCAACCAATTGAATAATAATAATAATAATAATAATAATACATTTATTTATATACCGCACTTCTCACCCCGAAGGGGACTCAGAGCGGATTACAAGTACACATACTTAGCAGACAATCCCTGCTATATAAGAACAAGTTTCCATATACACACATATAGATGAACAGAGGCAAACTCTGGCCACCAGGGGGAGCTGACGCACTCCTCATCTCTCAGCATTCCAGCATCCCTTGTTCCTTCCACATTCCTCAGCGTTCCTGGAGTTCTTTAATGGCCTCATAATTCAGTCAAAATTTGCTTCCCCACTTAATGTGGTACTTTTATCTCCTACTTGACAGATGCAACTGTCTTTCGGGCTGCAAAGGTTGACAGCAGGCTACACTTAAAGATCGAGCACCCACCTCGACCTGGGCAGGCCTCGAACTCATGACCTACTGGTCAGAGAGATCTTATGCAGCTAACACTTAGCCAACTGCACCACATTCCCGGTGAAGTTAAACCCTGATAGGATGGAAGCTCTGTGCATTGGTCACTCAGTTCTGGATAATTTGTGCACCCACTGAGGGAGCAATTGAACAGCGTGGGAGTAGAATACAACCCATAACACGGAATCAATACTTGCAGTTTCACCTACCCACAACACGGGAAATTGCTGCCAATTGCGAGAGAAATAAGGTTGAACACTGTGAAAGCCATCCACTGTATGACTATCAGCCTCCTCCCAGTAGACTCAAATCAAGGAAAAGTTTCATGAGAACCACAGCTCCTCTTAATGTTCCCCCATCAACAGCAAGAGTATCCCTCTGGGCAGTTAAACCAGGAAATCCCAAATGGATGGCCCCCCACGAGGGTCTGCCTTCAGGGGCAAACCAAGAATGGGCAACTTGGAAGTCCCTGAACAGACTCAGAAGTGGTGTTGGGAGATCAAAAGACAACCTGGCAAAATGGCACTACCTAGAAGACTCCTCCACCTTGTATGACTGTGGAGCAGAACAACTCAGCATCTGTATGCTTGCCCACAATGACCTGTTTGTTGTTTTAAGGCATTGAATAGTTGCCTATATAAAAAGCCGCATTGAGTCACCTTTGGGGTTAAGAAGGGCGGGGTATAATATTATAAATAATTAAACTAAAATTATTTTCTTTACAACAGCAGCCAAGATTTGAACTATGTCAAATGTACTTTAATTATAGAAATAAATGAAAGGCTACAGTTACACTGCAAAAGAAATAAAGCTATCCCTCACAATTCTGCAACAATTGTGTCGCCTTCGGGCTGAGAGAGGCGGTATAGAAGCATGACAAATAAATAAACAATAGTACTTACACCTTTTTTAGGAGAAAAGAAATTAATTACTAGCCACCTGTTATACATAACTACTGACGTCCAGCCCTTAACTAGGGGGCAACATGTTTCCCACCCCTGTAGTAAAACAAAAAACGTGTTTGACAAGCAGAGAGAAGAGGAATAGCAGATCGTGACAGAGATCGATCTCCCATCCATCCACCCAGAGATCAGCTGCCTGCAAAATGAGACTCTGGAATGCTGGCAGGGTAGGAAATGTGAAGGGCATCTCACTAATGCAGTTCCAGGGTGGCAAATACACCTGGACTATGTATAGATGGAACAAAGTTTATGTTGAACTGAAGTTGAAGGGAGAGGGGTGTCATTTAGATCAGGCAATCTAGTTACCACCATTACTCAGTCATCAACCCACTTTCTGACTGGGAAACTATGGATGGTGGCAAAATTAGTTTCGAAAGACTTATTGTAGTTAAAAGAGAAAAGTACTGCTAAAGATATCTTGGTCTTAAATTAATGAGAGAGGTATAGCTTTACTAGGTCCTTTTTCATTGTGTGCCCTTCAACAGAAATACTCTCCAAAGTTTCCTTATTGTCCCCCAAGTATCATAAAATGGTAACAAAACTTGAAAAATGTTCTGTTCCTGGTTTGAAGGAGTTATTTCCTATTTAATCATGCAATACTTGCTTTCAAGGTAGTTTGGTATACTCCAAAAACTTCATTTATGTGGCTGTCACAAACTATGTTGAATTGGTTGAGGCTCTATGAGATACTCACTGAAAAACGATAGCAAAATGTGCTGCAGGATGATTCGCAAATTAACTTTTTCCATGTCTTTATGATAGAACCAATTAGAAATTGATATTTATAACCTAGGAACAAAAATCGTGTTACATAGTGTTATCAATTCCCATTACCTCAGTCTTGCCTTTTCTTGGCCCGCCTCTCTATTCTACGCCATTTCCCTAATTCTACCTCTTCTTCTCCTTCTACGGCAGGCATGGGCAAACTTTGAGGGCCAAAGTTTTTCTTCACGTGGACACCCCAATGACAATTTGAATCTTTCTCAAAGGACATTGTGTGAGTCAATGCAACTGTTCATATGACTGTATATATGCTGCTCTGCATAACAAAGAGTAAACACCTTGCGTTGTTGTAGGGTTTTTTGGGCTATATGGCCATGTTCTAGAGGCATTCTCTCTGGCATCTATGGCAAGCATCCTCAGAGGTTGTGAGGTCTGTTGGAATTAGGAAAATTGGGTTTATATATCTGTGGAATGTCCAGGGTGGGACAAAGAACCCTTGACTGTTGGAGCTAGCTGTGAATGTTTCAACTGGCCACCCTGATTAGCATTTGATGGTCTGGCAGTTTTTTGGTATGATTTGTTAATGCCTGGGGGAATCTTTTGTTGAGAGGTGATTAGCTGTCCCTGATTGTTTCCTCTCTGGAGTTTCCCTGTGTTGGGGTGTTGTTTTGCTGTTATCATTTTAGAGCAGGGCTGCCCAGGAAGTCGATTGCGATCGACCAGTCAATCCCGGGACCGAAGGAGGTCGATCCCAGCCGGATCGCTTCTCAGAGGGGGCGGAGCCAGGCCGCGGTTGCCCCCCCCTCTCCCCAGCACTCCCAGCAGCTGCTCCAGGTTTGAGGAGGGCAGAGCCAAGCCAGCCTTGTGCTAGCTATGCCACCACTGGCTTGGCATTGTCATCCTCAAGCCTGGAGAAGCTGCTGGGAGGTCCAAAGCCAGAGGGGAGGGGAGGGGGAGAGGCTTGGCACGGCCTGGCTCTGCCCTCCTGTGGCTTCCGCTCTACCAGCAGCTTCTCCAGGCTTGAGGATGGCAGTGCCAAGCCAGCCTTGTGCTAGCTATGCCACCACTGGCTTGGCATTGCCATCCTCAAGCCTGAGAAGCTGCTGGGAGCTCCAAAGCCAGAGGGGAGGGGCGGGGCTTGGCACAGCCTGGCTCCGCCCTCCTGTGGCTTCCGCTCTACCAGCAGCTTCTCCAGGCTTGAGGATGGCAGTGCCAAGCCAGCCTTGTGCGAGCTAGGTCACCACTGGCTTGGCATTGCCATCCTCAAGCCGGAGAAGCTGCTGAGAGCTCCAAAGCTGGAGGGGGCGGGGCTTGTCGCAGCCTGGCTCCACCCCCCTCTGGCCAAGCCCCTCCCCTCTTCAGCCTTGAGGAGGTAGGTAGATCTTTCTGACTTGGTTTTAATATAAGTAGCTTGCATGCTGAAAAAGTGTGGGCACCCCTGTTTTAGAGTTTTCTAATACTGGTAGCCAGATTTTGTTCATTTTCATGGTTTCCCCCTTTCTGTTTAAATTGTCCACATGCTTGTTGATTTCAATGGCTTCTCTGTGTAGTCTGACATGGTGGTTGTTGGAGTGGTCCAGCATTTCTGTGTTCTCAAATAATATGCTGTGTCCAGGTTGGTTCATCAGGTGCTCTGCTATGGCTGACTTCTCTGGTTGATTTAGCCTGCCCTGCCTTTCATGTTCCTTGATTCGTGTCTGGACAATGCTGCGTTTGGTGGTCCCTATGTAGGCTTGTCCACAGCTGCATGGTATACGGTAGACTCCTGCAGAAGTGAGAGGATCCCACTTGTCCTTTGCTGAACGTAGCATTTGTCTCCAAGCCAATCTCATGTAAATGTTTCCCTTACAGAAGTTGGATTATTCTACTGGACAGAAACTTGAAAAATGAAAATGTTTGCAAAATATTTCAGTGACATCATGACAGCTCAGTCAATAGCCAATGGTGAGTTTTAAGCCTGCCAATTCGATTGAAAAATCCCGCATTGCTAAAAAGGAAAGAAAGCATTCTTCTTTGTGCTCCAACTGTAACAGGGAACAAGCAGACAAAGAAAAGTCTTTTGTGCTTCAGCCACATCCAAGCTTTGAGAAGGCACTGCCAGTGTTGTGGGAAAGTGATGCACAACATCTTGACTCTATTGATGCCCACAAACTGGCATGTTTGTAAAACAAAACAAAAAATCCCATTTCTGTAGAATTCTAACTGTGGGACAATAGAACCACAGCTCCAGAACTTTTCATCTCATCATGAATCACTACCTTCGTTCACAAGCCTCAGAGAGTCACGAAATTGCTTGCTTCATTTGTACACTGATGGTAGTCATTTCAAGAAAGAGTAACTTTGGTTTCTTTCCCACAAAAAAAGCTTTCTAAGTGACATCAAAAGAGTCCAGAATCCAATTTTCACATATGGTATGGTAACATGCCTTGAAGGTCACGTACCCCACTTCCAACAGATCATTCACTGGAGATTGTATGCATATACATCTATTTTCTTTCAACAGACAGATTGCCAAAGTTCAGGAAATCCAGATTTCCAGGAGAGTAGAGGAACAAATCTTTTGTTTTATTTATTTATTTATTTATTTATTTATATCATTTATATTCCGCCCTTCTCACCCCGCAGGGGACTCAGGGCGGATCACAATACACATATAAAGGCAAATATTCAATGCCATAGACATACAACATATATAGACAGACAACGAGCTACACAATTGGCCGAGAGCTCACCCCGACCCGGGCAGGCCTCGAACTCATAACCTTCTGGTCAGTAGAGATCTTAAGGAGCTGACTCACAGCCAGCTACGCCACATTCCCGGTGCTTTTAAAACATTTTGTTAACTTTAAAGAAAAAGACATTCATAAGGGTTTTTATTTTCCCCATAATCTTATGTTGGAAAAAATGATAGGCAGAAGGAGTCCCCAGAAAAGAAAGTAAGAAATACAAAATACACCTTTTTTCAGAACTCAAAAAATATGAAATTCAGAATTTCACACCCTCCAACATCTTACAGATCGAAATTGGGACATGTGTGGCCAAACAACACCAGAGTGTGGTTAAGAGAGCTAGAATTATTATCAATGAAGTACATAACTAACCATTGCTATGAATGCTCGACTTCTCAGACTAACATTGATGGGCGCAATTTGCCTCCCTGGCTCCCGAATGGGTAATGCTACACGAGAATCCCAAACATCTACTAATCCAGGGATGATTTGGCATTTAGGGGAAACACAGCCACATTCATCACCTCTCAGTTACCGCATCCTAGAACAGAAGCAGACACCACTGTAATACCTTCAGATGAAACTTGGCCAAAGGGATACAGTCAATACAGGCCACCATCAGGCCCGCCAACTTGGCTACCAGCATCAACTTGATGGTAGAGTGACTTAATATTTCCCTGATCAAGGTCTGCAGTTTCTCATCTGTCTGTCAGCTGAGAAACCTCTGTATTGGGTTGTATCTATAATGGTTCCTAGGTGCTAGATCCTCTGAATAAGAACTAAATGACTCTTCTCTCTGTTGATCATGAACAGATGGAACTCAATGGTGATCCCTTTTCTTATAAAGAAGGAACAGATGAGCACGTTGTTCAAGCTCCCTTCAATGCAACTAAATAAGCACCCAAAGGAGCTGACAGTCCAGGGGAGGGGGGGCTCTCTCTATATTGAATCCAAGGAAGCAAACCAGAGGTAATTTCTGTAAGACAGGTGAATAGGAATATACAAAAATACCTCCTGCAAATTGAGGTGTGACCGCTAATCTCCCCCTTGCACACTCCAAGTTGGTATACAAAGTTTTCATGTAAAACTTACTTTTCTGGGCAAATTGGTTGACCCTTTAAAGATGAAGTATTGTCCACCAATTCTTGTTTTTCTTGGGAGACCCTGAAAATCTTGGCTGATGTGGGACTCAATCCAAAGCTCTGAACTGATGCATTAAATTGCACTTTATGTTGAGCTGGGACAAACCAATCTGTAGGTTTCCAAAGAGAGTCCATCCGACAAACTTCCCTCACTGGCCTGCAAATCCAAGCAGCTCTACTCCCGGTGATGAACAAAGTGTACAAATTCTGCCCCAACTGGGAACTGCCGCAAGTCCATGAGATGGTTGTGATTCTGTTTGTAGGGGGGACCGATCATCTATTGAAGGGCTTCTTAAACTTTTCCATTCAGGACTCTTTTGCCCCCCAAAATTCTATGCGACACCAGGTGTGTGTGTGTGTGTGTGTGTGTGTGTGTGTGTGTGTGTGTGTAGGATATAGAAATCAAACATTTACTGATAACAAAAATCAGCATTTGCAAGGCTTACTAAACAGGTTGATTTTCCATCTCTGCAGAGTACACTGTAAATATTGCACAACTGATTTGTGTAAATGTCTAAAACAGTCACAATTTATCATTCCCATCCCTAGGGGAAAAAATGTCTCAAATCAACCTCACTACAGGAATACAGATAGGAAAGATTTTAACTTCTCCATAACTTCAGGTCATCAAAATTAAAGGCTCTGGAAGAACCTGCAATCCTCTCTGGAAAGGATACAAGAAAATCCTGCTTATTCTTAGATTTGATTTCTGGCGTCTTTTTCTCTGCATCACCTGAATTTTGATCAACATAGGTCAAGTTCAGAAGTTTTATCACCTTTTTCAAAAGGATAGGGGACTCTTCTCAATTAAAAAGAAACAGAATAATCTATTCTGGAGAACCTTTCCTCTCCTTCAGAGAAAGCCATCCTTCAGTATTAGCAGGAAGGGAAAAGACTGTGGCAACAGAGACTCCAATGAGTGAGATACAGAGGACACATGTACACTCTCTTCTAGCTTTGAATGAGGAAAAAGTTTCCTCCTTCTCTCACCCCATATGGTGAAGATCTGGGAAAGAGTTTGAGGACTCAGAGTAATGGCTTCACCAAGAATTTTCTACCATAACACCTCAAGAGCCTCTGTGTGTTAGACCAGTGGTTCTCAACCTGTGGGTCCCCAGATGTTTTGGCCTTCAACTCCCAGAAATCCTAACACCTTGAAAACTGGCTGGGATTTCTGGGAGTTGTAGGCCAAAACATCTGGGGACCCACAGGTTGAGAACCACTGTGTTAGACTCTTCCACATTGGGCATGCAATGGCATTTTTCACAGTCAACAAGGCCCTTATGCTCTGGCTCTCCTCCAGGTTGGACAGCTGCTGAAACTACCTTCTTCTCATCATCTTCAACTGCCGCGAGCCCATCTCAGCATTCAAAGCTGTGGCCCCAAAACAATGGTTGTCAACCTATGGGTCCCCAGATGTTTTGGGCTTCATCTCCCAGAAATCCTAATAGCTAGTAAACTGGCTGCGATTTCTGGGAGTTGTAGGCCAAAACATCTGGTGACCCACAGATTGAGAACCACTGCCCCAAAGCAAAAAATGACCTTTCCTGCATCACAGGCTCTCATGTAGTTGGGATTTTTACCCGAAGGAAATGTTTTTATCTTTTTATTTAGCAGGGAGAGGTCTAATTTTCCTACTGCTTTTCAACTGTTCAGTTTCTCTTTTGCTTTTATTTACGTCCAGGAGGTTGCCGGTTCCAGCTGTTCAAGGGAAACAGCGGGGCTCCGAACATTACCTGCCTGCACTTGCTTGTTTACTGTGTCAATAAAGAAAATGACACAGGGACTCTGCCAGGCTTGACATAAACATCCCATTAAAACTGCCGTCAAATATTGATTCAGTGACTTGCAAAGCAAACACAGCAACATCCTAGTGGTGGCCTTGTAAGATAGCGAGAGGCCAATGAGAATATGAGAAAAGGCCCCAATGTGTGAAAAATTCACCTGTGTGGTGTTTGATATCAGATCAAATTCATCAAAACTAAAAACATTCAAGGCTGCTGTTATAACCATCTCTCAAAACAACACCAAAAAGGTGCAGCAGTCTGCCAGATTTGCATCTGCAAGATAGGGTTAATTTACAGACATCAAAGGGAGAGCCCATAGCTCAGGGAGAAACTGCATGCTTTGCATACAGATAATTCTCGGTACACGTCTCACTTTCTCCTGTTCAGAATATCACATGACATTTACACAGATGGAAAAAAAACCCACTGATTGGATCTTCCCAGTCAAAGAAAACAGACTAGACTATGCGTCTTAGACATGTGGCTCTTTCACATTACAGAGTCTTATTCTAGTCTAACAGTCATCGCAATATCCAGTGGAATCCTAGGATTTTCATTTTAGGAACTGTTATTAAGAAGTCTCAGCCAGAACATGCTAGTGCCTTCGAAAACTATACCTTCCAGGATACCACTGGATGCTGCCATGGCAGTTATAGTACAATCATAGTGTTATAACAGCATTATGAAAGAGCCCTGGGGTCGAAAGTAAGACAATTCCCCATTTTCCCAGACGGGATGTGCCATTGTTCAGGTTAGACTGGAATTTAGATATAAGCCTCAAAACCACCTCAGGGTATTCCTTAGCTAAGACAAGAGGCTATGAAATTCATGGGGTTGCTATACGTCAACAGGTGACTTGAAGGCGCATACACATGCAACCTCTCAGATACACATTGCTCCATCTACTAGGCCTGGGCAATCATGGTTCTAAATGGTTCTAAAGTACTTACAAAACTAAAGTTCCGGTGGTGAAAACTAGGTGGCGCTGGTGCTTTGCTTCTATAGTGCTGCTAAAGTTTCAAATTTTCATTATAAATGGCAGTTCCTAATTGGTTCTGTCTTTAAAATCGCCAATAATGAAATAATAATGACATTTTGAAAGTTTTGTTAGAGTTCTGAAATGTTCACCACCAGAACTTTAGCAACACTATAGAAGCAAAGCACCAGCGCCACCTAGTTTTCACCACCAGAACTTTAGTTTTGTGAGTACATTTAGAACCATGATTGCCCAGGCCTACCATCTACATATCTCACCCAGGGTTTTATCAATTTAATCCTGTGCATTTGGCCTGCCCACTGTGGTTTTATTCTCCCACCATTTTATTTTGTGTTTGTTTATTGTATATTTGTTATTGTTTGCATTTTACTTTGTTGTTATTATTTGTTGTTGTATTTTACTTTGCTGTATTGTAATTCTTGGGCTTGGCCTCATGTTAGGTGCCCAAGTCCTTTGGGGAGGTGGTGATGGAGTATAAATAAAGTTGTTATTATTATTCACACATGGAAGAGGAGCATGCGCAACATACCCACCCTACACATATCTGATTTTTTTTCAACACGGATAGGTAACGCTTTTGAGGGGGAAAAGAACGAGCAAAATATAAACTCTTGTTTCTAAAACCTATGTGCAGGAAGGTTTTGCTCACATAAGTGGCATCCTGTGCATGCACATGCGGTTATATAAACTGTATTGCAGACAGTGTTTGAAATATTTCGTGCTACTCTCTACAGGCCACAGTATGATGGGTAGGTTTTAGGAACCATAAATGTGCTTTGAATTATGTAAGCACCGCTCCTCCACACAAAATAAAATTAGGGGTTTTTTATCGGCTATGTCTTTGTGTGATATGTGACGTTATTTTATGTGATGTGTTTAATAATGTTTAATGTTTCATAAAGGGAGGGTCAATTTTGATGTTTTATACTGTTTTTTATCGATAGCATTGAATTGTTGCCAACATTGTTGGCAACAATTGTTAGAACCATCCTGAGTCCCCTTCAGGGTTGAGAAGGACAGCATAAAAATACTGCAAATGAATAAATAAATTGTATCAGAAGCAAATTGAGAATATGCTGCAAGTCACTTCTAGTGTGAGAAAATTGGCTGTCTACAGAGATATTGCCCAGGGGACACCCAGATGTGTTACCAACCTGTGGGAGGCTTCTCTCATGCCCCTGCATGGGAAGCTGGGGTATACAGATGGGAGCTCACCCTGTCTCATGGACTTGAACTGCTGACCTTCAGGTCAGCAGTTCAGCCAGCACAATTGTTTAACCCACTGCACTACCGCAGCTCCCAATAGTTAGTATTTAAGATGTATTACAGTATTTAAGATGAATTACCATTTTAAAATGTACAAAAAGTAAACATTAAAATGGAATTAAATTAGAAGGTTAGAAGTAGAAAGGTTGCCATGCTATTGAGAACACAGCTGCGCTGGGCAGGGCATGTCTCTAGGATGGAGGACCACCGCCTCCCAAAGATACTACTCTATGGTGAACTCGCCACGGGTCAGTGCAAGAGAGACGCCCCCAGAAAGAGATATAAGGACTCCCTGAAACAACATCTCAGGCTCGGCCAGATTGATCACCAACAATGGTCCACCCTGGCCTCACATCGGGAGGCATGGAGACGCACTATCCACAATGCTGCGGCCTCTTTCGAGAAGACACGCCGAATGGGTCTCGTAGAGAAACGACAACGCAGAAAGAACCGCAACTTGGAAACAACATCACCCAAGGAAACTTTCTGCTGTGCTTTCTGCAACTGAACTTGCCTATCTCAGATTGGCCTTTTTAGTCATCAACGCGCTTGTAAAAAGCATGGGATGAGTCCTTCCTAAGAATCTTCGTTCGTGAAGTAATGCCGAGAGAGAGAAAGGTTTGCCATTTGAACTTACCACATGCCATCACCACATTGAGCATGGAAATTTCCCTGGAGCATATTACAAAAGAGTAATCTCTAGTTTTTATGTACAAAAAAACATATAAAAGGTTAAGCCTTGTAGTTCATAGTTAATATTTTTAAAGCAATATTTTCCCAATTGTTTTCATTGATATTTCTGCCTTATCAGCAAGAACGTATTCTAGATATTGTTCCACAAATGCAGTTAATTCAATCCTTTCAAGACTTTCCTAATTGCTTACTTGGGTCAAACATTCGCAAATAAGAGCCAAACTAACCATTATTTTAAGCACCCATGTTTGAATAGATGCTTACTCCCGTCACTTTGTATTTCCTGTTCAGAAAAAGCAGCTATGCAGGGATTCGATCCATATCAGGACCTTTCCTCCCAGACAGTTTTCCAGCCACAAATCTCTCAAACCTGACATCTATTTGACCTTAAAGGTACCATTTACAGGAAACAACAGCTCTGAAGGAAAATACCAGGCTGGGAAGGAATTATTTTAAGTAGGAAAATGGCATGGGGGAGGAAAGGGTTAATCCACATGTGCTGTGCCGGGATTTGCTGGTATTTCTGGGGAAAGAAAGCCAGCACTAATGCATACTTAAGATAAGTGTGCAAAATGAAAGTGCTAATTGCCTTGTTAATTATGCATAGTGCTAAGGCTGCTCCTTTATCACTTTCTCTTCACTAAATGTGGACTGACTTATGAATGAGGTTTTTTCTCAAAAAAAAAACCAGCAGCATATGGTAAATCTTTCCTCATTCTGGGAAAATGTATATAATCACTGTCTTCTACTTCTGTGATCATTACCTGGGATAAACACAAATTATAATAGGTCCCCACATTCTTGGGGCACCACCATACCCCCCCCCCCAAATACCGAAAACCATGTGTAATAGCAAACCCTATATTTTGACTTTACTTGGGCTGGAAGCATACCATAGAAGTGCACTAGAGCAGTGTTTCCCAACCAGTGTGCCGTGAGCAATCATCAGATGTGCCATGGGAAGTTGGAGATAGGAGAGAGAGAGAGAGAGAGAGAGAGAGAGCCCTCCTATCCTACCGGGAAGCCCTAGGCCAGGGCTCGATCCCTTGCCTGAGTCCTGCAAACATAGCCTCCTTTTGGGAAGCCTTGTGCCGCCGGACTCACCACTTGCCCTCTTGGGCTTCCTCCTCCCTTCCGCTCCTTCCTCGGCCTCGGAAGGGTTTGAGCCAAAAGGCGGGGACTGCGTCAGGAGGAAAGAGCCGCACTGAGAGAGAGAATATCCTGAGATGGGATTTCCCCGGGTCCCCCCGGCTGCCTGGGGGCGGATCTACACCATAGCATTCATGCAGTGAAGCACCCCTTGGTCTTCCAGGGCTCAAGGCTGGGGAATCCTGGGATTTGTAGTTTGGGGAGGCTCAGGATGGTGTCAAACTACCACTCCCATGATTCCCTCACACTCAGCCAAGGCGGGTCAAGGGGCGTTCAGGGCACAGGGTTGAGGCACCTTTATGCAGGGGCCGAAAACTAACAGGGTTTGCTCACTTAATAATAATAATAATAATAATAATAATAATTTTTTCTAACCCACATCCATCTCCCCGGAGGGGACTCGGAGCGGCTCACATGGGGCCGTGTCCGAACAACACATCATAAAATATCAACAACATAAGTAAACAATACACATAATAAAAGCAATGAACACAAAATACATCTGTGAAAACACAACAATACAGGTGAATCTAAAAACAAAACCGACAGAGCGGGCCACATGGACATATAGGATATTTAAAAACTCGGGGGAGATAACTAAAGTACTGTCGAACACAAAGGGTCACATAGAGGGGGGAAAGTCTCACAGAAACTGGTACACTTCTAAAGTTATCCCGACCCAACTTGGCAGGCGTGGGCCAACTTGGGCCCTCCCTCCAGGTGTTTTGGCCTACAATTCCCACCATTCTTCCTTTCTGTGTAAGCTATATGTGTTGTGTGTGTATATGCATATATGTACTGTGTATATACATATTAACTATATGTATTACTGTGTCAGAGTGTCATTTTGTGTCATTTTGGTTGGTGGTGTGCCCCAGGATTTTGTAAATGTAAAAAATATGCTGCAGCTCAAAAAAGGTTGAAAAACACTGCACTAGTAGAGCATAGGGTTGCTGTGAGTTTTCCAGGCTGTATGGCCATGTACCAGAAGCATTCACTCCTGGAGTTTCACCCACATCTATGGCAGGAGGTTGTAAGATCTGCTGGAAACTAGGCAAGTGAGGTGTATATATATATATCTATGGAAGGTCCAGGGTGGAAGAAAGAAGGCTTGTCTCCTTGAGGCAAGTGTGAATGTTGCAAATGGCCACCTTGATTAACATTTAATGGTCTTGCAGCTTCAAAGCCTGACTGGTTGCTGCCTGAGGATCATTTGTTGGGAAGTGTTAACTTCTTAAACTGTGGGTCCCGGCCCCAAATCGGATCCTCTTAGCTCAGTGGTTCTCAACCTGCGGGTCCCCATGTGTTTTTGGTCTACAACTCCCAGAAATTCCAGCCAGTTTACCGTTTGTTAGGATTTCTGGGAGTTGAAGCCCAAAACATCTGGGGATCCACAGGTTGAGAACCACCGCCTTAGCTCAATGTTGGGGTCCCAAAAAATTGGCAATAATAAAAAGTTTCTGAATGCCACCTAGACATTTACACAAATCTGTTTGCAACAATATGCAGTGTTTGTAGTGGATTCTGCAGAAAATGCTTCAGCTGCACTTCATAAAAAGGAAACACAACCTTTCAAAATCTGATTTATTATCAGTAAATGTTTAATTTTTATACCTATTTTACATACCTATATAGTCGGGTTGCGTAGAAATTTCTCCGCCAAAAGGGGTTACAAGTTTTAAAAAAGTTTAAGAAACCCTGCACTTTGAGGGACACACAAAAATTTGGTGGGTCGGGATAATTTTTGAAGTGTACATAAGTAAAACCACAGGTATAAAACCAATGTATAAGGGAAGCCGTACCATGCTTTAATTTGGAAGATTTAGTGGCAGCTGCACAAACAAATGCTTTGTTCATCAAGAAATCGTAAGCCACAAATATTCACTGGATCCTTAATTTATTAGTATGGCATTGTACTATAATTGTAAGAACACATCTGATCCTTTGGGGTTACTCAGAAACATCTGGAGAACAAGGCCAAAGGAGCCCAAATGAAGCAGAATGAATCAACTGCAAGACAGCCAAAAACAGAGGAAACAATCTGGATAGCTGACATGCCCTTTAGGGTGTTAACACAGGAAGGAAACCAACTTTTGTCATTTTGAGATACCATATTTAAGGGGGAAAAGTCCCAACTGCATTCCAATTCACGTTGCCTTCCTCAATCAGTCAATGCCAGGTTCCCATTTGGCTCTTGTCCGTTCTCATTTGCATCATTACCAAACTTGTATCTTCGTTGGCAGACTCCAGCACTCGGATTGCCAATTTAGGCAGCGTTTTGTTTTCATCCCTTTCAAGTTTGAAAGGAATGCGTTTTGCTGGGCTCATGGCCCATTCTTCGTACAGCGGGTCAGTGGCAGAACATCCCAAGGATCCAAACAGCTTCCTGACCTTCCAAATGTGTCTGCATTTTACCACTCCAGGGTGACCTTCAAAAGGATGGATGTCACATACCTTGTAAAATCATCACAAAACCTCTTATTCAAGAGGGTTTAACAGGCTTGCACAAAACAAATCCAAACTACCAAGCTGTGCATTCCTCCTGGAATTTTGCCTTAATGTATATATACAGTCAGTTCTCCAGATCGAACAATCCTGTATCCAAAGATTTGACCATCCATGGCTTGAAAATACTCAAAGTAAATTGAAAAAAAATAAATCTTGATTTTGTTATTTTATATAGGTATAGGTAAAGATTGTGTTCTTACACCAACCCTATTTACAATCTTCTTCAGCATGATGCTCCAAAGGGCTATGGCAGACCTCGAAGAAGAAGAAGAAGACGGCATATATATATGCTATCGTACTGATGGTCTGAGGGTTCGCACTGACTCTAAACTATCTAGTCCGTGAGCTGCTTTTTGCCGACGATGCCGCCCTTATCGCCCACACAGAAGTAGCCCTGGAGCGCCTAACATCCTGCTTTGCAACAGCGGCAGAGCTGTTTGGGCTGGAAGTCAGCCTGAAGAAAATGGAAGTTCTCTACCAGCCTGCACCACAGGAAGAATACCATCATCCCCACGTCAGCATAGGCAAATCTGTGTTTACGTCCGTTCAGCAGTTCACCTACCTGGGAAGCATAATCTCTTCAGACGCCAAGATTGATAAAGAGATAGATCACAGATTAGCAACGGCATATGGTGCATTTGGAAGGCTTCACAAAAGAGTCTGGAGCAACAAGCACCTGAGGCACAGTACCAAAATCAGCGTGTACAGAGCTATCGTACTGTCTATTCTCCTCTATGGGTCTGAAACATGGATCACCTATCGCCAACACTTACGACTCCTCGAACGCTTTCATCAGCATTGTTTTCGTACAATCCTAAATATACACTGGACTGACTATGTGACTAATGTTGCTGTCCTTGAGCACTATTGAGAACACAGCTGCGCTGGGCAGGGCACGTCTCTAGGATGAAGGACCACCGCCTCCCAAAGATACTACTCTATGGTGAACTCGCCACGGTCAGCACAACAGAGGCGCCCCCAAAAAGAGATATAAGGACTCCCTGAAACAACATCTCAGGCTCGGCCAGATTGATCACCAACAATGGTCCACCCTGGCCTCCCATCGGGAGGCATGGAGATGCACTATCCACAATGCTGTGGCCTCTTTCAAGAACACACGCCGAATAGGTCTCAAAGGGAAACGGCAACACAGAAAGAACCGCAACTTGGAAACAACATCAACCAAGGAGACTTTCTGCTGTGCTTTCTGCAACTGAACTTGCCTATCTCAGATTGGCCTTTTTAGTCATCAACGCGCTTGTTAAAAGCGTGGGATGAGTCCTTCCAAAGAATCTTCATTCGCGAAGTAATGCCGAGAGAGGTAAAGATAAAGGTTTTCCCTTGACATTGAGTCCAGTCATGTCAGACTCTGGGGTCGGTGTTGGACTCTTTCTAAGCCGAAGAGCCAGAGTTCTCTGTAGACACCTCCAAGGTCATGTGGCTGGCATGACTGCATGGAGTGCCGTTAACTCCCCGCTGGAGCAGCACACATATGTTTTTGAACTGCTAGATCGGCAGAAGCTGGGACTAACAGCGGGAGAGCTCACGCCGCTCCCTGGATTCGAACCTGCAACCTTTCGGTTTGCAAGTTCAGCAGCTCATTGGTTTAACCCACTGCACCACTGGGGGCTCCAGATACTTTATATAAGAGACATTATTTTACTATGCCTCTCCACTGGTGCCCCCTTGTCACGGGGGAGAGGCTTGCGTACCCTAATGAAGTTGTGAGCTATGCTGGAGGTGGCATAATAGCCACCGGTAGGGCCTCCCATGCCAGACAGGTCACAACCGAAGGGTCTGACAAAGAGCGTCAACGGGCAGGATGGGCTCTCTAGCCTTTTGGCAATCATCCTAAGAGAAGGAAAACTCTAATTTCAAACCCAGGCAGATGGTACTCGTCTAACCCTGTAAGGTCAACCATCTAGTGAAGGAAACTCAAATCAAACCTATGACCTGAGGACCTCGCCACCACCATCCTAAGCTTGCTAGGCCCTGGCAAACGAACCTTTGGTTTAAAGGGTGAGGCCCATTCTGTGCACGCTGCACTCCACCAGAAAAATTCATTGCACAGGCTCGAAGGACACATCCAACCTTCTTAGTCATCAACGCGCTTGTAGATTCCTAAGAATCTTCATTCACGAAGTAATGCCAGAGAGAGAGAGATTTTACTATGCCATTTTACATAAAGGGACTTGACCATTAATGGATTTCAGTATCCACAGTGGGTCCTGGAGCCAAAAGCCAACAGATACAAGGGGGGGGGGGCATTATAATTATTCTCCTGGTTTTAATTAATTGCCTTCCAAGAATCACAGAAGCTGTGCTTTCTATCAGAAGCTCAGGTTCCCAGTCCTGGTGTTGTTGTTGACTTATGATAATCCCATTAAGTTCATGGAGTTCACTTCAGTGAGGAATGCTAAGAGATGGTTTTGCCGGTTCCTTCCTCTGAAATATACTCGTAGCACCTGATGTTGTTGTAGGTTCTTTGGGCTATATAGCCATATTTTAGAAGCATTCTCTCCTGACGTTTCATCTGCATCGATGGCAAGCATCCTCAGAGGTTGCCTACAACCCAGTGATTCCAGCCATGAAAGCCTTCGACAATACATAGCACCTGATATTCATTGGAGGCCTCCCATACATGTTCTAACCATGGCTGCCCCTGCTTAACTTCCAAGATGAGATGAGATCCAGTGCCTTTGGGATATATGGGACCAGTTCTTGAAGTGCCTGAACAGAGGATTAGTCATGCTGAGCAGGCATATCATACCTACTCAAAACGCTCTCTACTGTTATTTCGTTAATTTGAAATAACACCAGTTTTCAGAACTAAGCTCATGATTAATTCATGCAAAGTATATCATCCTCTCAACTCAGCACGTCGTTTCTTCAATTCAGCCTCTGCTCCAGGCACACTTATTATTTCCCACCTTCCCTTCGAGGAATGTAAGAAAACCAATGCTGGATTACACAGAAGGCCTCTCTAGGCCACGAATCTATGTGGTTCATGACTCCTGTCCCCATTTTAAATTCATTTTAAACAGGTATGTTGAGCTAAGAGATCATGTCTGTGGATGCTCGTCCCATTATACAGGTAGGTAAAGGTAAAGGTTTCCCCCTGACATTAAGCCCAGTCGTGTCCGACTCTGGGGATTGGTGCTCATCTCCATTTCTCATGGACTCATGGAGCCAGTATTGTCCATAGACACCTCCAAGGTCTTGTGGCCAGCATGACTGCATGAAGCGCCGTTACCTCCCGCCGGAGCAGTACCTATTCATCTACTCACATTTGCATCTTTTTGAATGGTTAGGTTGGCAGAAGCTGAGGCTAACAGCAGGAGCTCACCCCACTTCCCAGATTCTAACCTGCAACCTTTCAGTCAGCAAGTTCAGCAGCTCAGCGGTTTAACCCACTGTGCCACCGGGGACTCCAAATTATATAGAGCTACATAATAAAATTATGTCTCTTATCCAAAACTTAATTGTGTGATAGAGAGAGCCTGAGGATCTGAGAAAAGGCAGATGGTAACAGAGCAGTATGGCTATATGTTGGCATCGATCCCGGCATTTAACAAAATCGAGGGTTATTTTTTGAATTTGATTTTCACAATATTTTCAAGCCATGGTTACTTGAATCTCTGGATGCAAAACTCATGGATAGAGAGGTCTGGCTGTACCATAAATCAAACCCAATACAAGTTTAGAATCCTTATCCAGAACTAAAAAATCTGAAATACTCTAAAATCCTCAATGGTCTACACAACCGATTCTGAAAGTGGGCGGTACCACCCCCCTGGTGGGCGGTGAGGCGATCCGAGGGGGCGGTGGGAGGCTCAGGGGAATTTGGGGGGTGGTGAACCCCTTTAAGGAGGCAGTGAACAATTGGCCATTTAGGAGGGGTCATGCGGCCCTCTTCTTTGCCCCGCCCCCTTCGCTTTGACCCCCACACACACACACACAGTGCAGTGCAAAGACTGCAGTGCAAAGGCCTCCGTGTCCTCGGGCGGAGCCTCCCCCCCACCGCAGAAGAAAGCACAGCCTTCCCTAGTGGAGGCAATTCATTCCAAACCCCTCCAGTAATTTCTGTTGGTCATGGGGGTTCTGTGTGCCAAGTTTGGCTCAATTCCATTGTTGGTGGAATTCAAAATGCTCTTTGATTGTAGGTAGCCAATAACTCCCAGTAACTACAACTCCCAAATGAAAAGGGCTATTTTCTCAAAGCTCCACCAGTGTTCAAATTTGGGCATATTGAGTATTCGTGCCAAGTTTGGTCCAGAGCCATAATTTGTTTGGGTTCTCAGTCCTCTCTGGATGTAGGTGAACTACATCTCCCCTAAATCACTGCCAATTCCTCCCAAACCCCTCCAGTATTTTCTGTGGTCATGTGGGTTCTCTGTGCCAAGTTTGGTCCAGTTCTGTAATTTATGGGGGTCTAAGTGGTCTGTGGAAGTCAGAGCTGAATCGATTGAAGGTACTGCAAATCCCATCACCCGTTGTCCATATTCCCCCAAACATATTGTTTTTGTGATTAATCACTATGCTTTAATTATGTTCAAATTGTGACAATGAAAATCATCCTGCATATTAGATATTTGCATTAAAATTCGTAAGAGTAGCAAAATTATTTATGAAGTAGCAACGAAAATATGGTTGGGGGTCACCACAACATGAGGTACCTTATTTAGGGGTCACGGCATTAGAAAGGTTGAGAACCACTGCATTAATACATATATCTTTGTTTAATTGCTATTAAATTTTAAAAAATAATAATTTCTAGGGGGCGGTGAGTAAATGTTTTTCTGGAAAGGGGGCGGGAGGCCAATAAAGTTTGGGAGTCACTGGCCTACATGCATGGCTGAGATAATGACACCACTGCTTTATAATTATTGTTTAAGGCAGAAAAAAATGTTTATAATATTGTATACAATTGCTTGTTTAAGATAAGGCATATATGAAACATGTATTAATGTCATGTTTGGATATAGATTCATGTACAGATTATGTACAAGTATTCAAAAAAAACCCCCTGAAATCCAAAACACTGCTGGTCCCAAGCATTTCAGATAAGGGATACTTAACCTGTACCTCCAATTCCTGCATTCAAAGTGGCCCAAATTAGTTAGAGACCAACTTCTGGAATCCCCTTGAGCCTAGAACAGGGCAAGGGTGGGCATGAACAGGGCTTGCTATTTTAAAAGCATCCGCCTTCCCAGCTAATTAATGAAGCATGGAGCTGCTACGGCCCATAATTTAGAGCTAATAATGGACTTGCACATGTCATTCATCGGTTCTCGGCTCTCTTGACCCGTGAATGCAACATGTAATTTACAGCGCTGCTCTCCTGCCATTTCCCCGCCAGGCTCTTCTGCAAGTCGAAGGGCAAAAAGCAACTCGTGGATAAAGGGGGAGAGGGGGAGAGAGGCTGCATATGGCTAGAAACATGGGAACCTCACGTGGCCGCAGATGACATGCCGGACCAAGGGCCATGTGGCATGACCACCCTGTGCCGTGACCACCCTCCGTGGTTGTGGCGGATGCACATGGAGACAAGAATGTAGCTTCCCGCCCACCTTCGAGCCAGAGATGGAATTAATCATCATGCTAAGTAAGTTCCGGGACAAGACTTGCCTTTGTGTTTGGCTGTTGTTGTTGCTTAATTACCTTTATTCATTTTCTGTAGTATTATAACGACTACATGAGATGAAAATTTTAACAGCACTGAATACTACTTGACAGAAACAAAAGTGAACAGATGAGTGTTTAAAAAAATAGGAGTATGCCACACATTTGCAGGATCATTCCTGCCATGCTAATCTTTCTTTGTGTCATTCCAGTTTTAGTACACATTGCTGAAGCAAGCCCTCTTTATGCTTGGTGTAAAGCAGTGGTTCCCAAACCGCCCCCTTTCCAGACAAAAAATTACTCACCGCCGCCCTAGAAATTATTATTTTTTACTTTTAATAGCAATTAAACAGAAAGATATATGTATTAATATTTCTACCTTTTTCATAAAATATAATAAAGTTGTAAATTAGAAACATTGAAGTTTGAAATTATGAAACTATTTATTGAACTTAGAATAGAAAGGTAATACAAAAAAAGTTAAAACATTCAAAATCGAGTTCCGGCCCGGCGAAGATGGCGGCAGGACGGGCACTTTGAGGGCTCCTTGAAGTGCCGCCTGCTCCTCTGGCCGGAGGGCGATCTACGCCCTCCCTCCCAGCGGACAGAAGGTCCGGAGGGAGCGCGAAGCCGGCAGGCAGGATCTGGCGGCCCCAGAGGTCTCCCCCTCCTCAAGAGGAGGAGATCGAGCGGGCCCGGATCCAGGCCGGAGCGGCGAGCGAGCCGGGGAGCAGGGAGCGGGCGGCGACCCGCACTTACTGCTGGCCCAGCCGGGCCTCCCCTCCCCTCCCCCCCCCCCCAAGCAAGGGCAGGAGGAGAAGAGGATCAGGACTGGCCGTGAGCGCGGGAGACCAGCGGCTGGTAGGAGCGCCGCCACCGGTGGCACGAAAAAGGGGGTAAAAGCAGCGGGGAAGCCAGCGGGGAAACCGGGGGGCGCCGCGAACGGCACCCAAGAACAGGGGATCGCCCCCCTCCAGCGAAGGAGAGGAAAAAGAAGAGAAGGGTGCGTGGAGCCGACCAGTCCGGGGGACGCAGAGGAGGGAGCAGGGGAGCCCAGCAGACTCAGGAGCGAGGGAGAAGGGATTGGCAACGAACACAAGATGGCGGCTGAGAGTTTATAAGGGGAAGAAGAAGGAAGTTTTGGCGGGAGCGCCATTTTGAAAAGGGCCTCACTCCCCTCTCTCCTCAAGATTACAGGAGGTTCTCCCACAGAAGCCCTTGCCCACATCCCCATCTCCAGGAGATAGGGGAGACAAAACCAAGGTATTATTGGGCCCAAAAGGGGAAGGCAAAAGGAGACCAAGGCCAGAAATAAGAAGAGAAAGCATTATCAGGCTAAATAAAGGAACAACTGAACAAATAAACAAACAATAAATAAATTAAAAGTGAATACCACAAGAGCAAAAGAGTGGAGGATGGGACAGGAAGAGGGATCAGAAGAGGAGGAAATATCTCTGGGAGATGTCCTTGCAGAGCTGGGAAAAATAAGGGTAGCCCAAGACGGCTTCCTACGGAAGATGGATGCCATAATGTCCCGGCAGGAAGAACAAATGGATGCGAACCGGGAGCACTCCCTACAGGTTAGAACAGAACCAAATGAAGAGGCGCTTCCCACAGGGCCAGGGCGGTCGACCTTCTATGAGGATGGAGAAGACACACCCCAGGTCAAGGGAGAGAATGCAACAATAGGTGAAAGTGGAGAGAAGAGAGGGAAGGAGAACGTAAAGCCGCGGGCAGGATCAGAGGGAAGAGGACCCCGCCCCAAAAGTAGGGAGGTAGGCTCGCTGGATGCTGCAAGAACGACGTCGAAGGGCCCTAACACCTCGGCTCCCCAGAAAAGAGAAGAGGGGAAAAATCAAGGGGCCGCGGCAACACCCAAGAGCCCCAGCCTGGATGCAGATAAGCAGGGCGGCAAAAAGAATGGGACGCAGCCCAATAGAAAGAGAAGCTGGGCGGGAACAATCCAACAAGGAAGAGAGAAAAACCTAAAGAAAAACTGCCCTTACTCTCTTGAGGCGTACTTCAGGCCTACGAGATGTGGCATCCTGGGGATGGACACGGAAGGCCTCGAATCACCTAGGCTAGGGAGAACGGTTAGAATGGAGGCTGAGGGCCGTGAGACAGGGCTTCTTCCAGACAGGGCTTTATCCCAGGAGCATCTGTGTTTTAAAAAATGCAGATGTTCCTGGGGCCCTTTCCACATTCACCCCAGAAAGTGCGTGTTTTCTGGGGTGGGTTTCCAGATATTCTTCTGGGACTAGCCTGGGAGAATACCGGGAGACTCTACCCACTTCCTCAAAAGCCCTAAACCTCCCTTGTTAAAATAAAAGCATAGAAATGATGTGCCAAGATAAATGATGCCCACCATTCTTCTGGCGCGTCATTTCTGTGTGACAGGAGAGCTGCCATAGCTCTCCAACGGAAGCTGGTAAGTACTTTTATTTTTAAAAGAGGGGTTTAGGGCTTTTGGGGAGAGGGTTGGGATTCCCACAGTTCTCCGGGCTAATTTAGTTTATCCCACACCTTCCAAGGAGGCACAGAATAAACCCACTAACAAATTAATTTGCCACAAGCCAGTGTTTTCCTGGTTTGTGGCAAATTAATTCGGGTTTGTCCAGGACGTCATCTACACAGCCCCCTTTTAATTGCGGGAACTCCCGCGTTAAAGGGACTGGCTGGATGCACCCTTAGAGTCACTATAAATTGGAAATAATAAATTAGAAGATACAGTTTCCCCTACAATTCTTCCCTCTTTGTTTATTCTGCCCTCCCAATCTATTGTTTGTGGCTAACAAAGAGAGGAGTGTTTTATGAAAGACAGATAATATCATGTGTCCTTGGCTTTCCTTACAACATAGCGCATACTTGGGATTTTGTTTTGTTTTTAAGGAAAGCGAGGAGAGTTGTTGCTCAATATAGAAACACAAAGTTATTAAAATCCCTTCCATTAGGAGGTCTGAAAGGCTACATTGTTGGTAAAGCAAAGGTTCTTAATTTTGGGGGAACCTGCAGGGATGCATCTAACACTAGAATTAATGCAGTTTGACATCACTTTAACTCCCATGGCTCAATCCTATTGAATCCTGGAAGGTATAATTTTTCAGACACCAGCGTTCTTTGGCAGAGAAAGCCGAGGACCTTCTAAATTAAAACTTTAGCTCCCATGATTCTATAGCAGGGGTGGGCAATTTTTTTCCCAAGGGGCCAGACGAGAACCAAAAAATATTATGGAGGGCCGCACCTAAAGGCTGAACTACATTCTAATCTACTTTATTTACTATATTTACTGTAACTTTATTTACTATATCTATATATATAAAGGAAGAGCCGTCATGTGAAGACTACCTCAAACAGAGAAACCTTACAACGCAGAAACACAAAACTTGCCAACAGAAATAGGCCTCAAGCAAGGTACGTTTGTAGCAAAGAAACTTTCCCCCCCAAAACCTAAAAGGCCCCCAAAACAACGAGTAAAAATAAAACTACATTCCCAGCATCCTCCGGGGCTGCCAAAGACTCTCCCAGCCTCTAC
The DNA here is from genome assembly GCA_030556195.1 of Anolis apletophallus. Taxonomy (NCBI): domain Eukaryota; kingdom Metazoa; phylum Chordata; class Lepidosauria; order Squamata; family Anolidae; genus Anolis; species Anolis apletophallus. Next base: position 113,073,174 of record JARBWK010000008.1, read on the forward strand.
ATTCTGACAACATGATTGGCTGCCAATAAGGGTGGATTTGCATAACTGCTGTACTGGCCAGCCAACATGAACATTCCGACCCATAACAAACTGTCAGACTCCTAAATAGGGCACAGCAACGCGTGCCGGGTAAGCTAGTTTACTATATATTTACTAACACTTATTTTTTCTTCTCCACTCAGGCTCCCTTCTTCCCAGCCTTGCTCGGCTCGCTTTTCAGGAGAGGGGGGGAGACGTGAGGCGAGCCTGTGCAGTAGCGCCCGCACGGGTCACGTCTTCCTCCCTCCCCTCCTGAACACACTCACGCTGCCCCCTCGGATCAAAATGGCGGCAGAAGCGGCAGTGTGAGCAAAACGAAGCAAAGCAAGCAGAGCGAGGCTGGGAAGAAGGGAACCTGAGTGGAGAAGAAAAAATGTTCGGCAGGAGGGGGAAGAAAGGGTATTGGAGATTCCAATTTCCCATGACACACCTGATGATCGCTCACGGCACACTAGTGTGCTGCGGCACACCGGTTGGGAAACACTGCACTAGAGAATGAATCCACTTTAAATCTGCATTCTGCCTCCTGCAGAATTCTAGGGGTTTGCAGTTTAGCAAAGCTATTAAAGGCTCCTCCCTAAACTACAGCCCCCAGAATTCTGCAAGATGCAGCAACCGGAATGGAAGTGGATCCGTTCTCTAATGTGATGAAGTAGCTCACCCCATTGTCTGTCATCCAATCATATTATTAAATCAAATATTGATTCATTCATTTATATATTTAATATTCCATCTTTGCCCCAATATGGAAAGTTGTCTAAATCAGCTCCGAGATTCCATGTGCCATAATTCTTTCACATATTCCAATGCTCATTACTAGCATTTCAAAATATTTTTGTGGCAAAGCCAAAGCTCAGATTAACCCCTCTTGGGCTAGTGGTGGGAACGGCAAAGGAAAACTAACAGTGCCTTCTAGAAACAAAGGAAACAGCCCCACCACTTGCTTACATCATTTTCTCCTTCCTCCGGCCCTCTTTTTTTTATAAAAAAAAAAACCCTAAACAAACAGCATTGAAATCAGAAGCATTTCCCCCAGAAAAGCCGTCCTTGACTTCCTGTTTTTTAAAAAACACAAGACCCTGCAAATAGTTTCTGGCTTCAGGGTTATTTTTCCTTTTTTCAAAAAAAGAAAAGTAATTGAAATGCAAAGCAAAACAATGAGTTATTTCCTGCAATGGCCTGGAAGGGATACCTCATAACTCTTATTCCGGTTTATCATAAAAATAAGGGCCAGCGGGATATCCTAAGTAACAAGGTTAGAGGAGGAAAAGTCCCTCTCACTTTTTCCAACACATTGTCCTTCATGAAATGCCTCTTAAATAAAGAGGCAGGTATAGGTCCCTTCTACGCTACCATATAAAATCCAGATTATCTGCTTTGAACTGGATTATATGGCAGTTTGGACTCATATAATCCAGTTCAAAGCAGATAATGTGGATTATCTGATTCGATAATCTGGATTATATAGAAGTAGAAAAGGCCAAAGTATCACCAAGTATTGCTGGCCTGCAGATCCCAAAATTTATTTATTTATTTGTGTATTTGTTTGTTTATTTACAGTGTTTACATCCCGCTCTTCTCACCTTGAAGGGGACTCAAACGGCTTACAGAACACACATATAGCAGTTTTTCCCATCTTATTTCCAGCTCGACTCAGACCATAAGGGTGCTGTCGCTCCATCTTCCATGTCGAGGACCTTTCCTCCAATCAATGTCCTTAAGGGCACCTTTATTACTGCCCCACTAAAAGCAGTACCTATTTATCTACTCGCATTTCTTCTTTCGAACTGCTAGGTGGGCAGGTGAACTGGAACTAATGGTGAGTGCTCACCGTGACCCAACCTTTCGATCTGCAGGATTTTTCTGCAGCACAGCGGTTTAGCCTGCTGTGCTAAACCCTGCCCCACCACTGGTTATAATGGCTAATGCCAATGGGAGCTGTAGTCCAACAGCATCTAGAAAGGAACTTTCCAAACATTTCATGCTGATGACCACTTTTTAAATGTGTATCATTTTGCGATACAGTAATTCATATTTGCTAACAAACCGGAAGTTAAACCAACGCCTTGTAAGAGATGACACATACATAATTTGTAATAACAAATTGCATAGGGACACAACGTATCTCATGAAAATCTTTTATATATATTTTTTTGAAAATATAGGATTTCTTATTTCACATAGACACAAAGGTTTCTCATGACATCGACGTGACACACCTACACACTGCAGCCAATGCACTAACACCATTCGGTCTTATTGTAAGTCCTCCTTGCAATATCTGTTTTAAACTTCGTTGCTATTATTTCTAGTGTTTTATTGTTCAGTTGTTTCTTTTGTACAGAATTTGGATTTCATTTGTTTTGGGGATACAACCTACCAACTGCTATCTATAAGCTTTGGGCAACTAGACATTTTGAAAATAAGTAAAACTGCTTTAAAAATTAAAGTAAGTGTCAAAATGTGTTTTTGAAGGCTTTCGTGGCTGGAATCATTGAGTTGCTGTGAGTTTTCCAGGCTGTATGGATGGCCATACAGCTTGGAATTCTCTCCTGACATTTCACCACATGGGTTATGGCAGTCATCCTCAAAAGATGTGAGGTCTCTTGGAAACTAAGCAAGTGGGATTTCTATATCTGTGGAATGTCCAGGTTGGGGGAAATAACTCTTGTCTGTTGGAGGCAGGTGTGAATATTGTAACTGACCACCTTGATTAGCATTTAACGGCCTTGCAGCTTCAAAGCCTGGCTGGTTGCTACCTGCGGGGTCCTTTGTTGGGAGGTGTTAGCTTCTTAAACTGTGTGTTCTGACCTCTTGTTAATCAAGGTGGTCAATTGCAACATTCACACTTGCCTCAAACAGCCAAGAGTTCTTTCTCCCACCCTGGACATTCCACAGATATATAAACCCCACTTGCCTAGTTTCCAACAGACCTCTCAACCTCTGAGGATGTCTGCCATAGATGTGGATGAAACATTAGGAGAGAATGCTTCTGGAACATGGCCATACAGCCCGGAAACCTCACAGCAACCCAGTGTCAAAATGTTCACTCTGACAAATAAATAAATAATTTGTATTTAATTGCATATAGAATAAATGTGAGCAAGTTCCATCATTGTTTCCCATCTATAATTTTTAATTCTGTTGTTTTTGCTGTCTGGTCCGATTGAACTTCTAGAGGATATTTCTTGGTTTGTGACCACAATAAACAAGAACGATAACTCCAAGCACTTAAAGCATACAACTTGAAACCAAATAAGAGAAGTAAACAAAGAACTTTTATTATGTGATTCTACTTCCTCATAGGCAGAATTTTGTCAAGGCTAGCTTGGAGGGTATATGGGGCACGACTTTATAGTAGCACCCCAAATGTGCAATCCCCATTTAAAAGGAAGCCAAGCTGGTTCTATGCCTTTTAGGGTGCATCCACACTGTAGAAAGCATCCACCGCTGTTAAGCCATGGCTTTAACCGCCATGGCTCAATGCTATAGAATCATGGGAGCTGTTGTTTTACAAAGTCTTTAGCCTTCTTAGGGGCCTTCCACACATTCATATAACTCAGAATATCACCATCATCATCATCATCAGTTTCTCGCTTGTTAATCGCCCTCATTAAAATGCTCCAGGCGATTTACATAAAACAATAGCAATAAAAATTCACAATACCAAATAGACTGCATTAGACATTAAAAGCTCTGCTAAAAAGCCAGGTCTTGAGTGCATGAGCAAAGGGTCACAGGTCACGCACAGCCCTCAAGTGGGGAGGCAAGGAGTTCCACAAGACAGGGGCAGAGATGGAGAAGGCCCTGTGTCTTGTGCTCTCGAGACATACTTCCCTGGGGCCTGGAACATACAGTAAGTTTAGTTGGAGGAGTCGTGGCGACCACTGGCAGCGAAGAGGGGAGAGGCGGTCTCTGAGATATGCTGGCCCCTGACCATAAAGTGCCTTAAAGGTCAGAACCAACAACTTAAACAGGGCCCAGAATTCTGTTGGAAGCCAGTGCAAATATGACAGAGTTGGAGTTATGTGGCATCTCAAAGGTGTTTTTGCAAGTAGCCTGGCAGCTGCATTCTGAATAATGCGGATCCTCCAAGTAGTCGACAGGGGAAGGCCAACATACAAGGCGTTACAATAATCCAGTCTAGATGTAACAGTTGCATGGATGATTGTAGCCAAGGCTTCCTCTGAAAGGTAAGGTGCCAGCTGTCTCGCCTGCCGGAGATGGGAAAAGGCCTGTTTACTAACATTAGCGATCTGGGCCTCCAGAGTCAACTGTGAATCCAGGACGACACCCAAGCTCTTAACAGTGGAAGATGGATGAAGGGGGGCACCATCAAAGTTGGGCAGGGAGGGCGCCACTCCAAGCGGGCGGCCAGGCCACAAAATCTCAGTCTTAGTAGGATTCACGTTCAGCCTACTGGCACGCAGCCATCTCGATACAGCCTCAAGGCATAAGGTGAAATTGTCTGGTATTGAGGTGACTCCAGGCTCCAGCCGTAAAAGCAGCTGGGTGTCATCTGCATATTGGTGGCACTCCAGACCAAAGCTCCGCACGAGGCTGGCAAGAGGTCTCACGTAGACGTTGAAGAGGAGGGGAGAGAGAATTGCTCCCTGAGGGACCACACATGAGAGGACCGAAAATCCCACAGTACCAGCTTTGAACTGGGTTAACTGATTCCACACTGCCATATATTCCAGTTCAATGTGGTTTTCACAGCTCTGTGGAAGGGGCCCAAGTCAAAGAGTGCTGGTCCTCACCAAACTACAAATCCAGGGTTTCATAGCATTGAGCCATGGCAGTTAAACTGGTCTCAAATGGCATTCATTCCATAGTGTAAACACAGCCCAAGTCTCTGTAGTGCTGGTGTTTTGCAAGGCCGCCAGACCACAAAACTAAGGGTACATTATCTGCCTATTTTAACTGCTGTGTGGTTTGAAAACTATTTTTTAAGAAAAAAATAGTCTATTTTGAAATGTTTTATTGATGCATTTAATGTTTTGTGTGTTTTTATGTATTGGAAAAAGATGTCTATACTCTGGAAAGTGGAAGGGAGTCGAAGGAGAAAAAGAAAAGACTAGCACATTACAGAAAGTCACAACCTTGAGTTTGCAAGACTTGGATAGGGCTGTTGATAACCAGGTTCATAGGGTTACCATAAGACCAAGCTGACTTTACAGCAAACAACAACAATGTACAACCCCTCTGACACTCTGCCTGACTGAAGGCAATAGGCAATGGACTTAATGAAATATAGTCTCCCTGAAGAGTCTAGAGAACACTGTCTTCCACTTGTAATCCTCCCATGCTTGATTCACTGCTCTTTTTGGTTTTTGTTTAAATGTTTTACTTTCTGTCCCAAAAAAAAACAGTTAAGGAAGAAAAAGCATAACAGCTACATACTGTACTTTTACCAGCACTAGAAACCTCTGTCAAGGCATTATTTTGGCTTCCCTCCTTTTGTGTGACTTGCCAAAGAGTGTATGAAAGTTAGAATAAGGAACTGATCAAGTACACTTTCCCTTTTTTTAAAGTTTTATCCCCCTTTTCAAATAACAAGTGGCTAAAGAAAGGCAAATTGGTTTTCAACCCTATGTAAGAGCCAAAAGCATTTCTTTCACCCCAAACTTAGGGTGCATCCAGACTGCCCCTTTATTATGGTAACTCACACAATAAAGAAGAGACTGTCCAGATGATGTCCTGGATAATCCCAAATTAATTTGCCACAAACCAGGAAAACCCTGGTTTTTAGTGAATTAATTAGATAGTGGATTTATTCTGCGCCTTCTTGGAAGACGCGGGATAAACCCACTACTTCCAGGCATCATTCCCATAGTTTTATGGACTAAATTAGTCCAGAAAACTGTGGGAATACCTACCCCCTCCCCCTACAGCCCTTTTACCTCTTTGAAAAGTAAGGAAAACTTACCCAGCCTCCAGCAGACTGTAGCCGAAGCTCTCCCGAAGCGTAGAAATGATGTGCCAGGAGACGGGGGGAGGAGAAAAATAGCCAGGCGAGCTCCGGCTACAGTCGACTGGAGGCCAGGTGAGTTTTACTTACTTTTAAAAGGGGGTTTAGGGTTTTGAGGGAGAGGGGTTGAATCTGCAGGTGTTCTCCCGAGCCAGTCCCGGAAGGACATCTAGACACCCACCCCAGAAAGCACGCACTTTCTGGGGGGTGTGTGAATAGAGGACTTACTATATACAGGAACTAATATCACACTCAATTAACCTGTAACAGCTGCAACAGAAAAAAAACTCTGATCTTTTCTAAGACTTAGAAAAAGCCAGTTGCAAACCTCTAGTAGCAACAGATACCTCTTCCAAACAAGAAAATACTGTTATATTTTCTCCTTAGAGTTGCTGTAGGTTGGAAATTACTTGAAGGCACGCAAAGACAACCAATCATGGGGGTATTTGTAGCGACTGAGGGTCATTTGTATCATTGAGATGATGAAGTAGATTATTTAAAAAGTAACAAATGTGATTAATGTGCTATTCACAAAATTGAGAACAACAGTGAATGTGTCTTTCAAAAGCAATGAATGATGCCTAACACGCTTCTGAAGAACAACAAATGATGCCTAAGACGCTATTAAAGGAACAGCAGAATTCCAAGCTCTTGGAGTCAAGACAGAATTAGATCACCAATCACAGGCCCTTCCCATTTCCAGCAGATTTCTTTCCCATCTGAAGAAAAGGAAAGGCTGACAAGCGCATGATATTGAGCTCATTATATTCCAACTACCTTCAGAACCCATGGCAGATGTTACTACAGAGATCACAAGCAGCACTTTTTTCGTATCTTTCTCTCCCTTCTCCCTTTGCCACATCTCTAGCCCACGCACACACACACACACACATATTCATACACCCTCATAATCAAAACAAACAAACATGGGGTTTCTTCTCCAAAGGCCTCCTTGTGTTGACCCAGGATCTCTTGCTCACCACATTGTCTCCAGTGAGTGAGTCACAACTCAGCATTTTGGTTTATGTTTTCAGCTTGGAGCTCATCACACTAGTGAAACGTTTCTCCTTGCTTCTTGCTAGCTGAGATGTGTTGCCTCAACCCTCAAGATCCTATACACAGCACAAATCATTCATTAAGAGAATATACAAAACAGTAAAAAGACAAATAATCACAACAGGATTTCAACTATCCAATGATAGCCCAGAAGCTACCATTAGATCTTCTAGGCTTCAGGGAGAGTTGGCTTTGTCTTCCTCTGATGATGAGAGAGTGTGATTTTCTCAGGGTCATCCAGTGGGTTTCCATGGCCAATCGGGAATTCAAATTGTATTCTCCAGAGTTATTGTCCAGTGCTCAGACCTCTACACGAGTGATTTTCAACCTTTTTTGAGTCGCGACACATTTTTTACATTTACAAAATCCTGGGGCACACCACAACCAAAATGACACAAAATGACACTCTAACACAGTAATACATACAGTTTATATGTTTTTAATGTATTTATACACTCGCTTGTATAAATACATTTAAACCTGGGCCTGTTTCAATGAACACAAAATAGATATCCTGGCAGGAATGGTAGAAAGACACACACAAAGCTTGGCACCATGGCACTATTGGACAACTTCTCGCAACACACCAAGCACAGCGGAGTCGGTGCCGTCACATCCCCGGTGAAAGTGAATCCAAATGAAAGATAGCTTTCACTGTATTGCCTCGAGCTCACCGTCTTTTCTTTTCTTTTTTTGTCCACCACTCATATTAGGGCCTTCATCTGTGTCATAATTTTGTCCAGGGCCCTGTTCGGCATTTGCATTTTTCCTTCTCAAAAACTTCTCCATCACTGTCACTCACTTGTCTTGCTGTGATCCCAAATTGACGGGCAGCTGCAGCACTAACTCTAACTTTGTTTACTTAGCCACATCTGAGCGAATCCAAGATGGTGCGACCATAGCACTCTCGCGTCACTTCTTAGGTGACGTGAGAGTGCTATAGTTCCATTTCTTAAAGGGACAGATGCGCCTTATAGTTTATATATGAATGAAGTTCAAAAATAATTTCCCACGGCACACCTGATGCTCTCTCACGGCACACTAGTGTTGAAAATCACTGCTCTACACGATGTTGGCCGTTTTCCATTAGATTTACACTCTACGCAATCAGTAGTAAATCTAGGCAGTGAAAGCCAATTTCCGCAGCTCTTTTCAAGACCAAAATATATCCTTCATCAAATAAGTGTATCTGTTGCTCTAATAACTGATTAAGATACATGCTCTAAAAGCTGAATTCTTAAATAGATGTTTATTCAGATCTAAAATTATGAGTGATATATATTGATCCACTGAAGACAGTCTACTCACTCCAGATAAAGTTCTAGTCTAGTGATTAGGATAGGACTATCTATGATAAATTATTACCAAGAGACAAGAATGTGGAGGAGGGAGAATTATAGACTGAACACATCACAATAGGCCCAGTGTCCTAGTAATGCAGCCGACATTCCCAGTTTCCATCCCCCACCCTCCTCCACAAATCTTTTCCTCTTTCAAGGAGTCCATGAAGGGTCCCACTGTAAACTGCTCTCTTTCTATCTGCCATTGCAAGATGGGGTATTATCAATCTCATGTCAAACAGCAAACTAAGCTAGCCTAGATTTAGGAAAGACCTGCTGTCTCGAGCACTTAGTGGGCAACCTAATTTCCGAAACAAGGAGTAGAAGTTCACGATTCCTATGAATTCATAGCTATTAGCCTCAGACAGATTGTCTTTTGGATGTGTTGACTCTCCATAAACATTCTTTGCATCGTCCCTTGGATCAACAAAAAAGTCAACAAAATGAACATGTTCTATTACACTATGTAACAAGATTTTTTTAAAAAAATGTTTCTTGTTTGAAAGTGTTATTTTCTGTTTAATTGTGCAGTACTTGGAAAATAGTTGTTCTACTCTAGAAACTTCGTTTTTGTAGCTGCCACAAACTATGTTGAATTGGTTGAGACTCTGTCACTCATTGAAAAACTATGGCAAAATATTTTGCAGGATGTTCCACAAAAATCAAAGTTAATAATTTTTTCATGTTTTAATGATAGAACCAAATTAGGTAATTAGGTAATAAGAACATAAGAACATAAGAAGAGCCATGCTGAATCGGACCTCAGCCCATCTAGTCCAGCATTCTGTATCACACAGTGGCCCACCAGTTGTACACGGGGATCTCGAGCAGAAGGGAGGGCAAAACCCTGACCTGCTCCCGACCCCCACAACCAGTACCCAGGGAAATCCTGCCTACCTCAACCAACTCCGAGGTGGCACTTGAATGTCCTTTTCAGTAACTACCGATACACTTGGTATCCATGAATCTGTCTAATCCTGCCTTGAAGTTGTTCAGGCTGACAGCTGTCACAACCTCCTCTGGAAGTGAGTTCCATAACCCAATGACCCTCTGGGTGAAGAAATATTTCCCTTTATTAGTCCTAATTTTCCTACCTTGGAGCTTCAGGGAGTACCCTCTAGTCCTAGTGTTTTGTGACAAAGAAAATAATTTTTCTTTATTCACCTTTTCTATCCCATGCATGATTTTATACACTTCGATCAAGTCACCTCTTCGCGCCGTCTTTCAAGGCTGAAAAGACCAAGGCGTTGCAACCTGATTTCATAAGGGAGCTGCTCCATCCCTTGACATTTAAAACCCAGGGGACAAAAATAATGTTACACTGAGCCCCTCTATGAGGGAGAGAGGGTGGGATATAAAACAAAGTAAGTAAATAAATAAAATAAATAATAACTGTCATCAATCAGGCCTTGTATGGTCTAGGGCCGGTGTACCTGAAGGCCTGCCTTACCCCATATATTCCCCAGAGATCACTACAGTCGAAGGAACAAAACCTCCTTGATGTCCCTTCTACCCGAACTTACCACTCATCAGCTACTAGACAAAGAGCCTTCTCAGTGGTGGCTCCGACTCTATGGAACGCTTTACCGGATGAAGTTCGATCAATTAGAGAACTGGCCCCTCTCTGGAGGGCTTGTAAGACTACCCTTTTCCGGCAAGCATTCAATCTTAGCGGCCCCTCTTAAATCTCGTAGAAACTTGGTTTTTATATGTATTGCTTTTTAATGTATATGCTTTTAGATTTTGTGAACTGCCCCGAGTCTATGGGGAGGAGCGGTATAGAAGCCGAAATAATGAAACAATAATAAATAAATAATATCTAGTCCATTCCAGGACCCTGCAACTCAACCAAAACGAAAATCTGACTCTGTCCCTTTACAAAATCGGAACAGACGGATATTCAATGGATGTGCCACATTTTTTGCTCTATGTTAAACATATTTTTGTTTTAAATTAATATTTCAACCAGGTCCGTTGCTAAATGGTTTTGTACTATATGGTATGATTTCTATACTTGTGATTTCACCTTCCTGCATCCAATAAAATATGTCCTTTCTGTGAATTTGCTAAGCTTTTCTAGGATATGTTTCCACCAGAAGTTGCCAAAAAGTTGCACTGGAGGACCTAGGTCTTCTAGAGTGGTTGTTCCTAACCTGTGGTCCACAAGAAGTTAAATATGGGCTGCACCTTCATCATTACTACACTGTTGCAACTAGAGTGACCAATCTCGCAAAACCCTCTTATAGTGCCGAGGCTTATTAAATACGGTTTTCTGTGGGCGAGCAGATGGCGACTACTGGATGGCATGTGTTCTGTATCAGAAACTAGAGCTGATGTGGTCTATCCAATGCAATTTTCTGAATCAGCATTCCAAATAACCAAACCGAATCTAAAGTTGACCAAAAACTTATTTGTAACCCTTTCGGTACTAATGTTAGGGAGTAGTCCCTGTTCAAAGTGGTCCATGGTCGTGTGGCCCTGGTCAAAAAAAGGTTGGGAACCACTGTTCTAGAGGGACTCTACGTAAGCTCCAGCAAATTCATTTCAATGGGGTTCACTGTTATCCACAATTTCTGTTTCCATTGTAAATTCATGAATGTATCTCCTGTGGATATGGGGGTTGTACTGAAGTTTTTGTTGTTACTTTGTTTAACTTGAATTGAAAGTCACTTTGGACCCATACTGGGGGAGAGCAGAATATAAGTGAAATCTATCTATCTATCTATCTATCTAATAAAAGCAGTGTTTGCGGGCGGTGGGTCGAGCGGTGGTGCGTGCGGAGGAATATGTGCCAGCGTTTCGATTGGTTGGCACTGTGGGATTATTTGCATAAATGGCACTGATTGGCCAGCCTCAAAACTCCAACCCTCTAAGGCACCAGACAAAGGAGATTGGTTGCCACTGAGGGAAAATTTGCATAACGGACTCTGCATAGCCAACATTCCAACATCCAAAATCTCAAAGGTGCCAGAGAGTGCACTTTTTAAAAAGGCTTCCTTCAGCTGATTTAACAAACTAGGCCTCAGTCTGATTTGGCAGTAAGGCTTTCTCTTCTTGATTTTCCAGATGACTAGGTCCACAACAATGACAGAACAAGACCAAACTTGGCCCACACATCCCCCCCAAGATGCACTCTAAATCGTGGTGCATTTTTAGGTAGAATGCACCATGGATGATGGAAATTGCAGTACTTTAACTCACTTGCTTAGAGCACAGCGGCCCACACCAATGGCGGATCAGGACCACACTTGCCACACAGAGCCCCTATGGCCCACACTACATTCTACTGCCGTATGGAGAAGAGTGGGACTTGAGGTACCTCCATGGATTATAGGATTTGCAGTACTTTCAAAGCCTTCATTTCCCACAGACCACTGCAGCCCTGAACAAAGACCTAAAAAGACTACACGGCACCCTGTGCCCCCATGACCCAGTCTCTATCCTTCTACAGTTTACAGGAGGATGGACCATGGATGATGGGACTTGAAGTACCAAAGACCAACCTTGGCACACAATGCCTTTCTCAAATAACCCGGGCACCGCCGGGTCCCCAAGCTAGTAAACAAATAAATAATCAAGCGGAAAGAGGTAGATGCATTTTTTCCTCATAAACTACAGTAATCCCTGTTATATTAAAAGAGAATTTGAGTCCAAGAAACCACTTGAAGGAACATAACACACACCAACAAAATCACCCTGAAGAGTCATTATTATTTCTAGGTTTCTAGAAAGTATTCAGGGTACACAGCTTACTGTCAGTCTTGTAGGTTCAGATTCAGTGTTGCCAACTCAGCACAGAACTCCCTTACCATATCCCAAACTCCCCATTTGTATGCAGTAGGTGTGTGACTACACACTTTTCTGGTATTTCAAGTTCATGGTTGCTGGCAGGAAGGGGGAAAGATCCCAGCTGGGAAACTCGAGGATCTGCCAAGGAGAAACTATAAACAAGGCTGCAGCTTAAAGAAGGTGCAGTTTATGGGAAAGAATACAAATCTGAGAAAAATGTACATATGGCAAGATTTACAGAGGTGAGGAACCCATGCCACAGTGCTCCTTGTGAATTCTCATTGGGCCGCTCGCACCCCAGGCTTGCATACGCCTTTGGACTCGTGGGGGCTGTTCGACCTTGATCCAGGACCCATGCGTGGCCGCCAACCCTTTGTTCCTGTTTTCAATAAATGAGTTGTGGCCATTTTCATCCAACCACTTGTGTCTGTGTTATTGTCCTTGGCACGAGGTGTGTCACCCTTGCACACGCAACAACACTGAAGTTTAGAAACTCTTCCCCATGGCCAACATGGGCTAGAGCTCCTGAGGGTCCACGACTTCTGAAATGTAGAGCCACAACATCTGAAATGCAACACTTTGCCCAGTGCTATTCTACACTTAAATTTCATAAGCAGGATGAAATGCTTACATATTGCGGGGCACTGTGCATAGTTACCTATCTGGATAACCATGAATATGGAAGAATTACACGGGAACAAGACATAAAAAAGTGTAGGCCGGTGGCGAAGTGGGTTAAACCAGTGAGTTGCTAAATTGTTGACTGAAAGGGTGCAGATTCAAATCTGGGGAGTGGGGTGAGCTTCCGCTGTCAGCCCCAGCTTCTACCAACCTAGCAGTTCGAAAACATGCAAATGTGAGTAGATAAATAGGCAAGGTAACGGCGCTCCATGCAGTCATGTTGGCCACATGACCTTGGAGGTGCCTATGGACAACGCTGGCTCTTCGGCTTAGAAATGGAGATGAACACCAACCCCCAGAGTCAGACACGACTGGACTTAATGTCAGAGGAAAACGTTTACCTTTACCTTACCCTAGGCCAAAAGGACTTCAGTGGTGTTATATGGCCAGGAAGAATACTAAACACTGTTACTCTATTTACAATTAATTCTAAATATGCTTAATAAGGCAGTATGAACCTGGGGTGCAGCTGTGAGGATGTCGGAATACCATTCCTTGCTATGCAACATGATGAACAATTTATTATTTCGTAATAAAAATAAATGAATAAAATCATAGACTCATAGAGTTTGAAGATACCTCATGGGGCATCCAGTCCAACCCCCTGCCAAGAAGCAGGAAAATTGCATTCAAAGCACCTAACATCTCATCTAACGTCTCCTGGTAGAAATTATGCAAAGGTGGCAAATTCACTCCAGAACTTCCAGGGCCTGGCAAAGGACCCAATAGTGGCAGATGAGTTGGAAACTAAAAAAGCTTCCACTTTCCTTTGAGCTTGAAATTTTACTTGGCAAGCGGCCCATTTCTGCAAGGATGGAGTATCCTTTTGAACCGCAAATAGCGCTTTAGAGGAGACAAAAAAAGAAGCACACATCCACACAAATAATCAGCTAAAGCTCTCTCAAGAAACCACATGGATTGAGAGATCTAAGTCACTGTATCTATACATAATGACACAAGTTCCAACGAAAACGAACACCAGCATCACAAAGAGCGCCAGACTGATTCTCAGCACACTCTTGTTAACTGTATGCAGTTTAATAAGCCCCAAAAAGGCAGTAAATGTCCAGTCGTCTTTTTCAAAATTATTTTTTGCTCTTTGGCTTTTCTTTCTTCTTTGCATATATTCAACTGAAACACACAGCAGTTAATATGACAGAGACTAATCTGAACCTCCCAGCCGGAAGGGAAGGAGTGATGCACAAATTAATAAGACGATACAGCGTCCGCTTTTGGCCCGGGGCCTGTTTGCTTTCACTCTTTGAAATGCTATTCCAGGCGTTCCGAAACCCAGCTTTGCACAGACACCGAGAATCCCCATGTGTCTTGAAGGATCACACTCAAGGAAAGCATTTCCCATTTTTAGATGCTGGCATCAATCATTTAAGAACCAACCCTTGTGTAGGGTGGGGATCTGGAGTGGAGTGGAGAAACCCCCAATTCTCCAGCACTAAGCTAAGGTTACTAGCTGCTGTAAGGTGTTTCTCCTCATTTCCTCATCCTTTAATTCACTCACTCCCTTCTCCTTTTTCATTCCCTTCTTCACTTGACTTTTATTGGCTTTTGCAAAAATATGATTCCAGAAAAGTGAGGACGGAAAAAAAAGAGAAAAGAGGAGAGGAATACATAAGATATGAGCATGAGATTACGCATATAAACTGGCCATATTTCTAAAATACGTTTTCTTCAAGTTGACATATATAAAAATACACATTTAATAGCAGCTAAAGCAATGACCTCACCATTGAATAATAGATGGAGAATGTTTATCATTTCGGCCTTTGAGTACAGATCTTTTGATTATATTCAGGATCAAGCCATGTTAACCATTAGTTAAATTTGGTATCTCAGAGACATAATTTAAAAGAATAAGTCAAGTAAAGGTAAAGGTTTCCCCTTCACATTAAGTCCAGTCGTATCTGACTCTAGGGAGTGGTGCTCATCTCAATGTCTTAGCCGAAGAGCCGATGTTGTCCATAGATGCCTCCAAGGTCATTTGGCAGGCATGACTGCATGGAATGCCATTACTTTCCAGTCTATTGATCTACTCACATTTGCATGTTTTTGAAATGCTAGGTTGGCAGAAGCTGGGGCCAACAGCAGGAGCTCATCTCCTCCCCAGGAGCTCCAGTGGCGCAATGGGTTAAACGCTTGTGCCAGCAGGACTGAAGACTGACAGGTCACAGGTCTAAAACCGAAGAGAGCCCAGATGAGCTCCCTCTGTCAGCTCCAGCTCCCCATGCCTCCCACAAGGATAGTAAAACCTCAAACATCCGGGCGTTCCCTGAGTAACATCCTTGCAGACGGCCAATTCTCTCACACCAGAAGTGACATGCAGTTTCTCAAGTCGTTCCTGACACACACAAAAACCCTTCTCCCCGGTGTATTCATAAGAATATGAATAAAATTTTTGGA
Source organism: Anolis apletophallus (assembly GCA_030556195.1). Classification (NCBI taxonomy): domain Eukaryota; kingdom Metazoa; phylum Chordata; class Lepidosauria; order Squamata; family Anolidae; genus Anolis; species Anolis apletophallus. Next base: position 113,088,465 of record JARBWK010000008.1, read on the forward strand.
AAGTATTTGATCCCACTCCCACAGGAACAAGGTGTTGCAAATAAGAAAAAAGAGGGGGCTTCCCTATTTATGCATATATCTCCTATAGACCACATGCCTATCCCATACAGTGGGTCGTCAGCATCAACTGGAATTTGGTTTAGGGCCCCCATAGATACCCAAACTTGTGGGTGCTCAAGTCCCATTGCATACAATGATGTTCCTTGTAAAAATAGCTTTTTGATATTTTAAAAATATTTCCTTGCCGTGGATGGTTAAATGTGTTGATGCAGAATCCGTGAATACAAAGGGCTGACTGCAATCTACATTACTAATGAGACACTCCTTAGTTTCATTCTCATTATGAGAAACTAATTCCTAATTGCCAGCTTCTGACATCTGTTTGAGGTAGGAAACATGCTACCTTTGTCTGTGTCCCCACATATGCATATATATCCTTTGCTGGGAGTGTTTGCATTTAACAATCCACTAAGGCTTACTGCTACATCAACCACGAGTGTGTCCCCATGGCGGAGTTCACGACTGATCATCCGTAATATATTAAAATTACTGCTGGAAGATTTAGCTGTAGTTTCAAGTCACCAGGGAAAGCACCAGTAAACAGCGAGAGTGCAGATGGTTATGAGAAAAGCTTTCAGTCCTCCTGGGAAGAAGGAAAAGATGCCTGGTTCAACCTCAGTGTTCCTCCATCCCCTCTTTACTCAACGTACACGACCGGAGAAGAGCACTTTCTTATTCTTTGAAGCGAGCAGGCTCAGACCAACCATGAGACAGACTATGGCAACAGAAGATGAGGGACTGTAGCAGTAGCCTCCAGGCCATTCACCCAGAGAAAGAGGGCACGTCCAGACAGGACCTTTATGGCGGTATCTACCGCAATAAAGGAGGGGCTGCCCAGACAACATTCTGGACAGTACTGAAATAATTTGCTACGAACCAAGAAAAGCCTAGTTTGTAGTGAATTAATTTGATAGTGAATTTATTTGGTGCCTTCTTGGAAGACTCAGGATGAAACCACTATTTTCAATATTCCAACAGTTTACCGGGCTAAATAAGCCCGGTAAGCTGTGGGAATACCCACCCCCCTCCTCCCAAGCCCCCAGGCCCCTTAGAAAAGTAACATAGAAATGATGTACCAGGAGAGCAGGGGTGGAGGAGGGAGGAAAAATACCCCCCCCCCCCCGGCTCTCCTGGAGCATCTTTTCTGCATGCCAGGAGAGTCAACATAGGCTTGTTATGGAGTCCAGGTGGCCAAGAGTGGCCAAGCCCTATGAGGAATGGCTGAGGAACCTGGGTATGTTTAGCTTGAAGAAAAGAAGGTTGAGAGGAGACATGATGATCACGATTAAATATTTGAAAGGTTGTCACATTGAGGAGGGGTGTGAGCTTGTTTTGCTGCTCGGAAGACTAGGACACAGAGCTGCAGGGAAAGAGATTCCACCTAAACATTAGGAAGAACTTCCTGACAGTGAATGCTGACCACAACAACAAACGGCAAGATTTGCTACTACCACAAAAGCCCATACACTGAGAAGGGACCAAAGAGAAAAATATCTAATGGTATACTAGTCCTTAAATCAAAAGACGTGGACCAAATAGCATTCATATTCTTAATCCAATATAATAGCGTCCAAAGCAAGTAGTATAAACATATGCAATAACAATCAGGCATATAAGGCATCCACTATCATTTACAGCAAGTAGTCAGGCTCGGGCCAGACTTAGGGGGAGTCTGGCCCGAGCCCGACTACTTGCTGTAAACAATAATGGATGCCTTATATGCCTGATTGTTATTGTAAGTTTTGAAAAAACGCCATTGGGCGCGAAACGGAGCGGGATTTCTGGATCTTCCGTCAACCCGGCTCCTTTGTCATTTGAATTCAACGCGGCTCCACACCTTACTTACTTTTGGATTACAAAACTATATTATTTAGACTCGTTGACTTTCGTGGACTTTTCTATTGACCATTGGAACTACCGACATCTCACTGAATTCGTGTGAAGTGGGACTGTACTAGGAAATTTGGTTTCGTATAACCATGCTATAACGGATTATAATTCATGCTATTACTTCGGTTTGCATTTAAACCCTTCACACTGTTAACTCGGGATTGCCGTGAGTACTAATGATTGTTATTAATATGGTTACAAACTGATTGCATATGTTTATACTACTTGCTTTGGACGCTATTATATTGGATTAAGAATTTGAATGCTATTTGGTCCACGTCTTTTGATTTAAGGACTAGTATACCATTAGATATTTTCCTCTTTCATCCCTTCTCAGTGTATGAGTGAATGCTGACCAACAAGGGAATATGCTACCTCGGAGTGCGGAGTCTCCTTCTCTGGAGGCTTTTAAGCAGAGCCTGGATGGGATGTTGGGAGTGCTTTCATTGTGTTTTCCTGCCTGGCAGAATAGGGTTGGGCTGGATGGCCCTTGGAGTGTCTTCCAACTGTAAGTTTCTATCATTCTACTCTGGAGCAAGTATTTGCAAGGCTGCATTGTTAAAAGAATTATGCCCTGATCCAGCCAAGGTCACTCAATTGTGAATCGAAAATTTCTTTTCATGGTCAAAATAGTAAATAGCAGAGTGTGAGAGATATGGTGGGGAAGGAAGTAGGATTAAAAAGCATGGCAAAAGCAAAGGTTCCACCCCCATTGTTTTTGTTTTCTTTTATTTTTGTGGGGAGTGGGGAAAGACGTCCATCCGGTGAAATTCACCAGCCGAACCGGATAGCTTGAGACAGGCACGCAGGAACTTCTGTATGCTGGAAGGCTGATAAGCAGGGAAGCTTGGAGCCTGCGGGGGAGACCAAGCTGACAAGGAGTTTCAAACAGGAGAAACAGGGAAAAGGGTGTGAACGGTTTTCCAGTCGGGAAGCCAGGGATGGAGAAAGCACATTATGGATAAGAATATTTTAGTTGCAGATAATGAAAATCCAGTAATCAACAGATACTGGCTTGCCTAGAAGCCTTGAATCCTGGACAGCTGGTCCTAGCCTTCTGAGACCTTTTTTTCCATGTTAGGAGCGTTGAGAAACTGCAAGTCACTTCTGGTGTGAGAGAATTGGCTGTCTGTGAAGGACGCTGCCCAGGGGATGCCCGGATGTTTTTACCATCCTCTCATGTCCCCGCATGGGAAGCTGGAGCTGACGGATGGGAGCTCACTCTCCTCCCCAGATTCAAACCACTGACATTTTGGTCAGCAGTTCAGCCAGCACAAGGGTTTAACCCATTGTGCTACAGGGGCTCCGCCTTCTGATGCTGAAAGTCAGAGAGGAAGAAAGCTTGGAAATACTATTTTTTTCTCACTAGCCCGTGGATTAGAGGCTCAATATGTTGTTAAAACAGTAATTTTCCAAAGTCTATGGAGGTCAACTGCAATTATTCACTAATAATACAAATGTGCAGTCTACATATGTGACTATGGCACCATCTACACTGCCATATAATCCAATTTCTGAATACAGATTATCTGCTTTGATCTGGATTATATGGCAGTGTGGATCCAGCCTGAGACTATTCTACAAGAGGACAACAAAAAAGTGTTGGGACAAATCCAGGTTAAGATTTGTATTACATTCCCTATTAAGGATGGAGCATTTTCAGTGTTCTTCTTAGGAGAAGAATTTGGCTCATCCAAATGTTTTGGACTACAATTCCCATAACTCTTTAGCAGCGGCTGTTACGCCTTGGGATGTTAGAAATTGAAGCCTAAAATATCCAGAGAGATAACTTGAACAAGTATTGAGAGGAGGGTGGAAGCAAACTGTCATCAGCAAACATCGTTGGACTTCTACATTTGCAGATCTGACTTTTGCAGATTTGATAAAAAAAATGCAGGTTTGGTTAACATGTTCTTTCTAGGAACCTCTAGGTTCTTCTGTGTGATTTTATGTACAACTATAGAGGTTTCAAGAAACGCCTTGGAAATGTTTTTTTTTTTGGTACTATTTTACTGGATTCCTAGAAGACAACAGCTCTGACATCCAACAAGCCATCACAAATTGGAGAACAAGCCCAGAGAGCTGGGCATGTTTACTGAAGAAGAGGACCTAGGGAGATTCCTATGTAAGAGGAATTTTCTCAGGTTGAAAAAAGGATTTTTTAAAATTGTGTTTTTCTTACTTTTGCGGGGTCCTAACCCTAATGAATGTGGAAGGCTGGATTTACAGGTTAAAAAAGGATTTTTTTAAAAAAAGTTTTTCTTATTTGGAGGAAGGAAGACTGGATTTACTATAGATTTGGAGGAAGGAAGCATTCCTCGCCCTTTTTTCCTCTGCCCTCAAAATGTGAGATGTACAGAATGGTCAGCTCACAAAAGGCTTATTCGTGGGTGCCTACCTTTTAAAAGAGCCTCTGCTAGAACTTTTCTAGCATTGCCTATGAAGCAAGCATATTTATTTATTTGTTTATTTATTTAGGTTGCCAGCTAGCTAGACCTGTCCTAGAAGAAGCATAGCGGCATATTTGATTTTATTTTTTCGATTTATATACCACCCTTCCCAAAGAGGCTCAGGGTGGTTCACACCAGTGAACAACATAATCACAACATAGTTAAAGACATAATAAAACAGATTGAGGCAAGAGTGGAATTTAACACCCTTAAAGGTTAAATGCCTCTCTGAAGAGATTGGTCTTGCAGGTCCTCCGGAAGGCCTGTAGATCAGTTATTGCTCGAGCCTCCTTTGGGAGGGCGTTCCAAAGGGTAGGCACTACTACAGAGAAGGTACACTGCCGTGTTGAGGACAGGTGGCAGATCTTAAGTGATGGGACCTCCAATAGGTTTTGATCCATGGACCGTAGTGGTCTCTGGGGAACATGCAGGGAAAGGCGGTCCTTCAGGTACACTGGCCCCAGGCCATGCAAGGCCTTAAAGGTTAACACCAGCACTTTGAAGGCAATCCGGTACTCGATGGGGAGCCAGTGCAATCGCTGTAGGACTGGAGTGATGTGGCACGATAGTGCCGCACCAACCAGTAGTCCAGTCTCGAGATGACCGTGGCCTGGATTACCATGGCTAGGTCACCACCGGAAAGGTAAGACGCCAGCCGCCTTGCCTGGTGCAGATGGAAAAACGCCGCTCTGCTCACGGTGGAGACCTGAGCCTCTATCGTCAGCAGAGGGTCCAGTTGGAACCCCTTGGCTTTTAACCAGGGTCGACGGGCTAACCACCTCGCTGTCCAATATTGGCAGCTGGAGCTCCCCCCCCCCTCCGGGCGGCCCAGCCACATCCCAATAGGCACGACTAAACTAAAGAAAGGCCAAAAAAAAGCATCAGGCTACATTTGGAATTGTTCTAAAAATTCTCCTTCCATCTCGAAACACAAGACAATTTGTCAGGCTAGGATGCTTTTCTGATCAGAGCTTACAAAAATAACTGCCTTGGCGCACTGTTCCTATAATCTCTTCTGGTGGGTTCTATGAGTCCAAAATAAGTAACTTTTCAAAATTCAGGTTGTTCCCTCTTAAGAGGGATAGGGGCCATTGCTTTGTATCTGGGGTGTATTTTCTGCTGTCGGAGTCTACAATCACCAACCTCCCTTTTTTGATAGAAAATGGCAAACTGGGGACCATTAAACAACCTTACAAGGCTATATGTGGCCACATACCTTAAAGATTAAAGGTGAAATCAAATTAATCACCGGGTTCTGCTTTTATGTGGAATCTTGTGTTTTGTTTTGTTTTTCATGTCATAAGCAACTTGAGAAACAGTGTTGATAATGATCAAAATTCTCCCCTATTTCTGCCACAGTTTTTTTGGATCAAGAGCTTACAGAAGTTATGGTTTTCAAGTATAAACTATAAAAAACCAGGGCCCAGTTTAACATTTTGCTCTTAAAATTAGTCTTGTCCATGAATAGGGAAGACCCTGCTTTCAAGAGTCAGAAGTAGAGCTGCCATCATATCACGCCAGATATGCAAAGCAGTCATTTGAGCCGAGCTACTACATATCTGTACGCTGAATGCAGAGAGAAGGAAGGAAATACACACACACGTGCACACACAGAGCAAACCCAAAGGTGCAAGCAAATTCTTTTCTTAGACTTTTTTTCCTGTTCTGTCCCAATATAGAATAGATTACATCAGGGTGATAGAATGCAAGCTCCTCCAGATGTTTGCCTTGACTGCAACTCCCATCATTCCTTGCTACATCCTATGCTTGATCGGATCCATGTAAACTGCAGTTCTATAATATCTAGAGTTGCCCATGGTAAATACAATCTGATTTGAATTTCACAATGTTTGGAGTAGTTTATTCACATGCAAAATGTCTAAGGCGCCATGCTATAAATACAGCACCCAAGGCAGCTTGCAATCCATTGTTCCCTCACCAAAAATGTGCAAAATCCCCAAGGATCAGCTTTATTTATTTATTTATTTATTTATTCAAATTTATTCATCGCCACTCCGAGTTGGCTCGGGGCGACTCACATACAACGAAACAACAGCTACAGCATCGTATTAAAACCATATCAAAGATTTAAAAACAGTAGCAGTAAATTACACACAGCATCAGAAGAGGCCGAACAGTTTTTAAGACCCGAAGGCCTGCTGGAACAGTAGGGTCTTGCAGGCCTTCCGAAAAGCTAACAGACTCTGAAGGGCACGGACCTCGGAAGGCAGCACGTTCCAGAGGATTGGAGCTATGATTGAGAAAGCCCTTCTCCCTGTTGCGGTCAGATGGCAAACCTTGGAACTTGGGACCACCAGGAGATCTTGCATCTCTGAGCGTAAGGATCTCATGGGACAGTATGGGATGAGGTGGTCCCTTAGGTACACTGGCCCCAGACCATTCAAAGCCTTGAAGGTCAATACCAACACTTTGAAGGTGATCCGGCATTCCACAGGAAGCCAGTGCAGTTCGCGCAGGATAGGTGTAATATGGCAGCTCGTCGGGACACCCGCGAGCAGCCGAGCTGCAGCGTTCTGCAGCAGCTTAAGTTTCCGGATCACCGACAGAGGAAGGCCAATGTAAAGAGTGTTACAGTAGTCCAGTCTTGAGATGACCATGGCTTGGACCACTGTGGCCAGGTCACGTCGGGACAGATAGGGGGCCAGCTTCCTCGCCTGGCATAGATGAAAAACGCCACTCTGCTGACAGTGGAGATGTGAGTCTCCATCGACAGTTGAGGGTGAAAAGTAACACCGAGGCTCTTTACTGACGACGACGGATATAACGTCACGCTGTCCAGGGTTGGGAGCTGAACCTCTCTACCGCCCGGACAACCAAGCCACAGGATCTCCGTCTTTGCCGGATTCACCTTCAACCTACTGGCTTGCAGCCATCCAGTAACGGCTGGATGAAATGGAAATTATCGGGTACGGATTCGGGCCGACCTTCCATCCCCAGAATGAGCTGAGTGTCATCAGCATATTGATGACACTCAAGCCCAAAGCTACATACCAGTTGAGCAAGTGGTTGCACATAGATGTTAAATAACAGAGGGGAGAGCTTTGATTGTGTGGATCTTTTAACCAATGACTGTTGCCATATTTTATTGATTCTATTGCTCTTGTCAATTTTATATGCCTGGTTTTAATGTTGTTATATTGTGTTTTATATGTTGTATGGCACCATTGTGTGCTTTGTAAGCCACCCCAAGTCCCTATGGGAGATGGTGGCAAGGTGTAAATAAAAGTTTATTATTTAATATTATTATTATTATTATTAGGGTTATCCAGAAAGTAAGGTTATAAGATACGTAGCTCTTGCAGGGAATTTTCTAAGGCAGTGTTTCCCAACCTTTTTTGAGCCGTGGCACACTTTTAACATTAAAAAAAATCAGGGGGCACACCACCAACCAAAATGACACTCTAACACAGTAAAGAACGGCTGGGGGATGGTGGTCTGCTGGGAGCAGCTGCTGGGAGTGCCGAAGCCGTGGGATGGGGAGGAGCCAGGCCATGCCATGCCCCGCCTCCTCCCCCGGCTTCAGCTCTCCCAAAGCTTCTCCAGCCTTGAGGGGGCAATGCCAAGCCAGCGGTGGCAGAGCCAGCACAATGTTGGCTTGGTACTGTCCACTCAAGGCTGGAGAAGCTGTGGGAGAGCTAAAGCCGGGGGAGGGGGCAGAGCCAGGCCGCACCATGCCCTGCCCCCTCCCCCCGGCTTTCTCCTCCGTGCAGCTTCAGCCAGCGAGAGGCGGGAGTCATGGCAGGAGTCATGGCGTATTGGAGGCTGGCTGGGGAAACAGCTGAAGGAAGCGGTGCCCCAGCCCCTTCTTCTTTTTCTTCGCCGCCGCCCGGCCCTTCCTCCTCCTCCCCCAAGCAGCAGGAGTTCGGCAAGAGGAGGGGGGAAGGAAGGAGGGCAGAGAGCTTTTTTCGCGGCACAGCAGGAGGTCCGTCACAGCACACTACTGTGCCACATCACAGCAGTTGGGAAACACTGTTCAAAGGGAAGTTAGTATCACTGCCGTGTAGCGAGAAGCTAGTGGAAGCAAACGAGCACTGCCAGTCGTCAGTAGCTCATCGACTGGCATTGTGGTGAAGGTTAGAGATGAGCGTCCTCATTCCGTTTCCCTCCAAGTGCAAAGTTTGCACTGTAATATGCTACCCAAAGGACAGGAATGCTGCTACGATTCATAACAAAATAGTTTCAGTTTATGGAGAGGACATGTCAAGACAGCGTGCTACAAAATTGGTTATGGAATATATTGTGAGACCATGAAGAAACATCACAGAGCCATCCAAAACAAACGTTGTGGAATGCTGATAGCAAGAGTCTGTTTCTTTCATGACAATGCGCATCTGCACACTGCTCATGCAACACAAGAGTTGTTCTCATACCTAATCTATTATTGAGAATAAGGGATAGGGAGGGTAGGGGGGTTACAGAGTTGTGCGTCTAAGGTGATTTTTCCAACACAAGAGTTGTTGACTTCATTTGGTTGGCTGTTTTAAGCCACCCCTCTAACAGCCCCAATCTCACACCCAGTGACTAACATCTAAATTGAAGGAATACCATAGTGGAAAACACTTTTCTGATGACAACAAGGTGAATATCGAACTGTCTGAAAAAGGCAAAGGGAAGCTTCCATGACAAAGGCATCAAAAATTCATCCCAGATGACAAAATGTATTGAACTGAATGATGATTACGTGGGAAAATACCTATGCTACAATCCATCCAAATTTTATTAAAATATATTCATTCTCTGTATTTAAAAAAACTTGTAAACTTATTTTCCGGATAACTCTTGTATTATTATTATTTGATACATAACAAGACAGCAAACAAGATCACTATGCTGGCTTTTGTATTTGATCACATGTCGGACATTTCCCAAGAGTCTAGGACTGTGTGATGTATCAGTGAATAATGCATGAAGATCCAAGTAGACTGGCCTTTTACAGCTGACAGATGGTAATTTTGTCAGTGCTGATTGTTTTTAAGTACAGGCCTATTATTACTATTTCAAAGAATAAAAATCAAGTTTGTAGTCCCTAAAGCTACACAGACACAACCAGACAATGCTATTGAATACTCAGAAGTAAAGGTTGGATAGGATTTCCAACACTTAACGATTGGGACTTCACTGTCTTGCGTAGCTATTTGCTCTCATCTGTCAGAAGTAAAACCAGGCCAAAATTGTCCCAGATAACTGTACACCTATTAATGTCCTGTATACTATTCATAAAACTCAACTTTTCTTACTGTAGATCTTGTTTCCTTTTGAAAAGCAAAAGCTATACCCCATTCCATTCCTGAGGCGGTCTGGCAAACAAGACAATTTGCACCATCCTCTCAATGTCCAAGCAAAGATTTGACTTTGGCTCTGCCACATTCTTCCAAGACTTAATCTGTTTTAATCGCCAAGCTAGTCCGGAGATTTGGATTAGAATGTTTCCAATATGCTGATGACACCCAGCTTCTCCTAAAACTAGAACCTGGAACAACTTCAGTACCAGATAACTTCACCCAGTGTCTTGGAGCGGTGACAAGATGGCTACGTGCCCATAAATTGAAAGTAAATCCAGCAAAAACTGAAATCTTGTGGCCTGGCCGCCCATCAGAATTGGTCGGTCTATTACCATCTTTTGAAGGGGAACCGTTAGCCCCAACCCCCCCCCCCCACTGTGAAGAGTCTCGGTGTTATCCTGGATTCCAAAATGACAATGGAAGCCCAGATTGCCTCCACTAGTAAAAGGGCCTTCTTTCATCTACGCCAGTGCTGTCCAACATCCACCGGACCGGGGGGCCTGATGTTTGGTCACTGATGACCTGGGGGGGCTGCTCGGCCCTGCCCCCGGCCCCGCCCCAGCCACGCCCCCGGCCCCGCCCCCGGCAGCAGCTGAAGGCATCACCCAGGAGGCGATCCAGGTGAAAACTCTCCCGCAAGCCGGGTTCTCGCTTCCCGCGAGCCATCCAAGCTTGCAGGAGGGGTTTCGCCCAGATCTCACCTCCCCTCTGGTCAGAGGGAGCGTGAGCCGGGCGACAGCTCTCTCGCAGGCCTGGATGGCTCGTGGGGGAAGCGAGAACCAGGCGCCGCTTCCCCACGAGCCATCCAAGCCTGCGAGAGAGCTGTCGCCCAGATCTCGCCTCCCTCTGGTCAGGGGGGAAAGGAGGGAGGGAGGAAGGCGTCCTGGCAGGGAGAAGGCAGCGGATCGCTGCCTCTTCCCTGCCAGGCCCCCTCCGTCCTTCCTTCCTTTCCTCCCGGCGGCGGCGCGGCGGCCCCAAACGGAACGCCACTGCCAGGGTGAAAGGAGGGAGGGAGGGAGGCGTCCTGGCAGGGAGAAGGCAGCGGATCGCTGCCTCTTCCCTGCCAGGCCCCCTGTCCTTCCTTTCTCCCGGCGGCGGCGCGTCCCAAACGGGAGGCGTTGGAAGAGCGGGGGATGTCCCGTGGCTCCTCCCCTCCTTCCAAGGCACCCTGGCAGCAGCTGAAGGCGGCGATTTCGCCACCTTCACCTGCTGCCAGGGTGCCTTGGAAGGGAGGGAGGAGCCACGGGGCATCCCTTCTCCCTTCCAAGGCATCGGCGGCGCCGAGAGAGGGACAAGGCAGCGGTACAGGGAGGAGGGGCCAGCTCTCTTCCTCCTGCCTGTATCGCCTCCGTCTCTCTCTCTCCTCTCGGCGGCGCCAATGAGAGAGGGAGAGAGGGACGGGCGGTACAGGGAGGAGGAGCCAGCTCTCTTCCTCCTCCCTGTCCCGCCTCCTCCTCCCCCCGCCTTTTTTTTTTTCCAAAAATTTGAAAAATTTTTTTTTTTGAAAAAAATCTTGCTGTGGGTAGCGGGGGTGGCGGGGGCCGTGTCCAACAGGCTGGGGGGCTGGATCCGGCCCGCGGGCCGCCTGTTGGACAGCCCTGGTCTACGCCAAGCGAGGCAGTTGGCGCCTTATTTACCAACAGAGGCACTGGCTACAGTAATCCATGCCACGGTTACATCAAGGCTGGATTACTGCAATGCTTTGTATGTGGGCTTACCTCGAGCAGCAATTTGCAAGATCCAAATTGTGCAAAATGCAGCTGCTAGACTCCTCACAAAAACATCAATGAGGTGCCATATAACGCCGTCTCTGCAGCGCTTGCATTGGCTGCCGGTTGAACACAGAGTCGTCTATAAGACCCTGGTCCTAGCATTCAAGGCCTTTCGAGATCAGGGTCCTTCATAACTAAGACACCGTTTAATGCCACCACCACCACCAGTGACTGCCACGGTCAGCTCATGAGAATCTTCTCTATGTCCCTGGCCCTAGAGAGGTTCGTTTGGAGTCCACAAGACAGAGATCTTTCTCCATTGTAGCCCCAATCTTGTGGAACTCCCTACCGCCAGACCAAAGAGCCACTCCTGATCCACATACATTTTAGGGGCACTTAAGACATGGCTTTTCAGAAGAGCCTATGATTGTTAGTAACAAGTGGTGACTATGTAACCTGTGCATTTTAATTGTGTAAGTCGCCCAGAGCACCTTTGGTGGAGGACGACTCATAAGAAATAAAGTTAGTTAGTTAGTTAGTTAATCTCAGTGCTTTTATGGAAGCAGGAACCCATCCCTCCATTCTACAAAGCTGTAGTCAAGAGCAGAGGTTCTCCAGGTATGTTCCTAGGTATGTCCAGGGGCGGTCTGTCCATGCAGGCAGCAGCAGGGATCGGCGCTGGCCGTGCCGCCGAAGCTAAACTCCCTGCTGCTGCCTGCAGCAGCTTCTGGGCATGCGCGGACATTTTCGCGCATGCCCAGAACCGCCGGAGCTGAAGCTCAAGGCCTCTCCTAGCGCTTCCTGGTGCCCGCTGCCGGCAAAACTCCCTCCCATGGGGCAGCTTTTGCACATGGGACATTTTCGCGGAGAAGCGCTCCCGCCTCTCTGCAACGCCCGTGGGTGGGGCTGGTAGGGGAACCAGGAAGCGCTAGGAGGGGCCTCGGAGGCCTTCAAATTGCACAGGGCAAGGAGTGGCGGCACGCGGGAGGAATGGAAAAAGCGCGCGCAAGGTACCGCTTAAAAAAATTGGGGGGGCACCAAAATAATGTTTGGGGGGCGCCAAAATAATGTTCGCCTACCATTGGAAATTACCTTAGACTGCCCCTGGGTATGTCCGTTGCAAAAGTCCAACACAACCACACCTTCCCATATTCCAGACATCAATCAGATCAAAACATACAATTACTTCCAGGATGTTCTTGTCCAAGTTGATCTAAATATGCAGAAAAAGTAGGTGGAAGAGGTGAGAAGGGGGTAGTAACACCTTGTGAATCAAGGGAGAAAGAAATCACATGTTTTTTTAATTATTTGCTGCATTAAAATGTTGTATGAAAGTAGAAACAATAACAGGGAGTACATTGGGATAATCATCCTGCTTCTCCCTACAGGTTCCTCCTTGAAGGGGTTTTCTATGTGTTTCAGATGCGTATGTGTGCCTTCAAGTTGCCTTTCGACTTAGGGAAATCCTATGAATACTGTAGGGGTTTTTTTTAGACAGCTGTGGTTTTGCCAGTCCCTTCCTCTGAAATAAAGTCAATAGCACCTATATTGATTGATAGGATCCCATCCATGTATAAACCAGAGCTGACCCAGATTAGCTTCCAAGATACAGGCACATTAAAAAAATGCAAATCTTCCACCTGAAGCCTAAAATAGTACAGATAAGATCAAACGCCAAGATTTCATTGTCTGGTTCCATAAGTTACAAAGAGAACATAAGAACATAAGAAGAGCCATGCTGAATCGGACCTCAGCCCATCTAGTCCAGCATTCTGTATCACACAGTGGCCCCCAGTTGTACACGGGGATCTCGAGCAGAAGGGAGGGCAAAACCCTCACCTGCTCCCGACCCCCCACAACCACTACCCAGGGAAATCCTGCCTACCTCCATCAACACAGAGGTGGCACTTGAATGTCCTTTTCAGTAACTACCGATACACTTGGTATCCATGAATCTGTCTAATCCTGCCTTGAAGTTGTTCAGGCTGACAGCTGTCACAACCTCTTCTGGAAGTGAGTTCCATAACCCAATGACCCTCTGGGTGAAGAAATATTTCCCTTTATTAGTCCTTTATTAGTTCCTTTATTAGAGCAATCCTCAGCTGACACACGATCCATTGGCTCTTCACTTCCACTCTGTCCAACTAAGAGCCAAACTCATGCTCCCAAAACAACTATGTCCCTTCATCTTGGATCAATGACCCTCTTTGATACTTTGATTCTGAAGATCATTGTTCACAGAACCATTGAACTATAGATCTGGAGGGGACCCCAAAAGCCATCCAGTCCAACCCTTTGCCATGCAAGAATACACAATCAAAGCACACCTGATAGATGGCCATCCAGCATCCAAAGACTGCACTACAATCCAAGGAAGCATATTCTACTGTCAAACAGCTCTTGTTATCAGGAAATTCTTCCTAATGTTTACATGTGCGGTCTAAACACAAAGGCATGTGTCACAAGAGCATACCAAGAGCAATCATTTATGTCCCGCCTTCTTCTCTGTGCCAATATTGTTTGCATCATACATGCAAAGTTAACATCCCTTTACTCCAGAACAAATAGCTACCACTTTAAATTCCATGCTTCAATGCTGACGCCAATAGATCAGAAAACCCACTTTTGGAAAGAGTCACGTTTCTACCGATGCCGGGGCACTTTGATGACTACGTATAATAGGCTGATTAAAAGACACGGGCAACTCACACACATGATTAAATGACATGGGTTTACCATTTATTCAGAAACAGAAGTAGGTTTTTTCCACATAAAAAATCACAACACATCATCACAATTATAACTTCCATAGTTACACCCTAAAACCCCACCACATTCTTTCCCCCTACATCCATGTATGTAATATTTATTGATTGCTGTAAAAATGTATATCCTGTCCTGTGAGTGTTTACACACCTCTTGGGACCATTAATCACTCTGAAACAATAAAACGACCCCCCAAAGTGATATAATAAAAGCAAAGAAAGGCTCAGAGAAAACTGTAATATAGTATTTAAACAATAAAACAATCCAAAAAAGGAATATAATAAGAACAAAGAAAGATGCAGAGAATGTTGTAATATGACTCATTCTAGCTTTCAAGGACGTGTGTCCCAAGGTTGTATGTTCTTCCTTACAACAAGCATAACTTGGCCCTCCTCTTTCTCATACCAAGAACATATTATTATTATTAATATGTTGCTTTCTTACAACAGTCACATTGATGCATTCCACATCTGCTCAGCCATTAGTTGACCCTCCTCTTTCTCATAGTCAGAGATAATAATGATGATGGTTGTTGTTGTTGTTATTATTATGATGATTATTATTATGCTTTCTTATAGCAGTTAAATTTGATGCCCTCCACATCTTTCTCATACCCTGAACTACTTCTACTGTTACCACTTATTATTATTATTATTATTACTAGTAGTAGTAGTAGTAGTACTTAAACGCCGCTTTCTTACAACAGGCATGTTTGATGCCCTCCACATCTTTCTCATACCCTGAACTACTTCTACTGTTACCACTTCTTCTTCTTATTATTATTACTAGTAGTAGTAGTAGTACTTAAACACCGCTTTCTTACAACAGGCATGTTTGATGCCCTCCACATCTTTCTCATACCCTGAACTACTTCTACTGTTACCACTTATTATTATTATAATTATTACGAGTAGTAGTAGTAGTACTTAAACGCTGCTTTCTTACAACAGGTATGTTTGATGCTCTCCACATCTTTCTCATACCCTGAACTACTTCTACTGTTACCACTTATTATTATTAATACTAATACTACTACTACTACTACTACTTAAATGCCGCTTTCTTACCACAGGCATGTTTGATGCCCTCCACATCTACTCCATTATTACTTGGCACTCTTTCTCACGCCCAGAACTATTACTTATTATGATGCCCTCCATATCTACTCCACTATTACTTGGCACTCCTCTTTCTCATAACCAGAACTACTACTATTACTACTTATTATTATTATTAAAATTATTATCATATATATGCTGCTTTCTTACAGCAGTCAAGTTGATGCCCTCCATATCTACTCCACCATTATTTGGCCCTCCTCTGTGCCAAACCCAGCTTATTATTATTATTATGTGATCATTATTATTTATATGCCACTTTCTTATAGAAATCAAGTTGATGTCCTCCACATCTACTTTGCCTTTCTTGGCCCTCCTCTTTCCCATACCCAGAACTTCTTCCATTAAATTATTAATACAGCAGATGGATGATCGTCTTTACTTGACCCTCCTCTTTCTCATATCCAGAAATAATGATGATGATGATATGTCATCATGATAATAATGAGCCTCCCGGTGGCGGAGCAGGTTAAAGCGCTGAACTGCTTAACCTGTGGACCGAAAAGTCGGCGGTTCAAATCCGGGGACTGGGGTGAGCTTTTGATGCCTCAGAAGCCTCAGCTTCTGCTAACCTAGCAATTCGAAAACATGCAAATGTGAGTAAATCAATAGGTACTGTTTTGGCAGGAAGGTAACGGCGCTTTATGCAGGCATGCCGGCCACATGACCTTGGAAACATCTACGGACAATGCCGGCTCTTCAGCTTAGAAATGGAGATGAGCAATTATGTTACACTATGTAACATAATTTGTGTTCCTGGATTATAAATGTCATTTCCTAATTGGTTACATCATAAAAACATGGAAATATTGCTGCAGCACATCCCCCAACTCATTTTGTTTTAGTTTTTCAATGAATATCTCACAGAGTCTCAGCCAATTCAACATTGTAGCAGCCAGAAAAACTGAGTTTCTGGAGTGTAACAACTACTTTCAAAGTAAGTCCCGCACAATTAAAAAGAAAATAACACTTTCAAATTAGGAACAGAACATTTTACATGTTTTGTTACATATTATTACTACTACTACAACTACTTACATGCCACTTTCTTACAACAGGCATGTTTGATGCCCTCCACATCTACTCTGCCATTACTTGGCCCTTTGCTTTCTCATATCCAGAAATATTATTATTATTATTATTATTGTAAAATAAAAATAAAATTATTATTATTCCCTTACAGACATCATGTATTTTAAGCAGTTTTAACTGTGTAATTTTATTCAACTGTGTGTTTAATCTGTTGCCCATTGTTAATATTATTATGCTGCTTACCTTGTAAACCTAATAATAATAACAATAATAATAAATAAGGGTCTTTGGACCATAATAAAAGTTGTTGGGTTGCTGTGAGTTTTCTGGACTGTCTGGCCATGTTCCAGAAACATTCTCTCCTGACGTTGCAACCTCTGAAAATGCCTGACATAGCTGTGGGTGAAACGTCAGGAGAGAATGCTTCTGGAACACGGTCATACAGGCTGGAAAACTCACAGCAACCCAGTGATTTCAGCCATGAAGCTTTTGACAACACATAAAGGTTGTTGTTATTTATTTATTTACTTATTTACAGTTCTTATATTCTGCTCTTCTCACCCTGCAGGGGACTCAGGGCAGATTACAGTGAACATATACATGGCAAACATTCAATGCCATAGGCACACAACATATATAGACAGACGCTGTCTTTACTGTTGTTTCCTTATAAACTGAACCCAATCCCAGTTGGTTCAGTTGCCCATTTGGGTGCATGGGTTTCAATCCTCCCAGTTCAACACATTCCCAGGCCCAGGGCCGGACTGAGGTAATTTAAAATGGTAAGCGAACATTATTTTGGCACCCCCTCACTCTCCGGCCGTCCATGCATGCGCGTCGGGTGCGCATGCATGGAGCCAGCTAGTTCTGCGAGTGCGCCATTGCTGCGGCGGAACTCCAGCTGGACCAAGACGCCAATCGCCCTAAGCGAAGCCGAAAAGGAGGAACTTTTTGCAGCCGGGGCAGAGCCTCCCACCTCTGGCTGCAAGAAGTTCCTCCTTTTCGGCCTCGTCTCGGGTGATTGGCATCTCCGTCCAGCTGGAGTCGTGCCACACCAATGACGCATGCGCGGAACCTAGTGGCTGGATACGCCCCTGACCACATGGCGCCCTAAGTGGGCGCTTACTTTGCTTACTGCTAAATCCACCCCTGCCCAAGCCCCTGCCTTGCATCTTGTTGGAAATAAGAGCAGCCTTCTATAAGCCTCCTATACTAGCTGTTTGTCATGTACATAATTCAGATTGCTTACTGTATTGTATATGTGTGTATTGGTATGCAGTTTTCCTTAATTCTATGTTGTGGGAGGGGCTGCAAACCATGTGATCGAATCTGGGATTGTACAGGACTCAGACTCCATTTTGGAAACAGTGCAGTTTAGACGCCAGTAGAAACAGAATGCTTTAAGAAGAAAACCCATTTTCCTAGTTTTCCTAGTTTCCAACAGATCTCACAACCTCTGAGGAAGCCTGCCATAGATGCAGGTGAAACATCAGGAGAGAATGCTTCTGGAACATGGCCATACAGCCCGGAAAACTCACAGCAACCCAAGAAAGACTCTCAGAACAGATACTTTATTTAGACTATGGACGGATAAGATCCTAAGGAAGATGCAGAGGCCCTTGTTATCCGCACAGAAAAACCACTTCAAATCCTACCTGTAACTGGATTGATATGTAAATTACTTGAATGCTGAATATATGAAGATCGTGAGTAAACCAACTATGACTTATTTTTGTCTCTTGAGAGCATAATACGTATAATACCAAGATATTTTAAGGGAGAGGGATTTTTTGGGCAACTGACAAGAACATTTCCGAAACTCTGCTCTATATATGTTTTGTGCATTGGCATATCTTTGTCCCCGACAGTTCAAAGAGATTTTATTTACTTATTTCCGGGAATGTGGCGCAGCTGGCTGAGTGTCAGCTGCGTAAGATCTCTACTGACCAGAAGGTCATGAGTTCGAGGCCTGCCCGGGTCAAGGTGGGCTCTCGACCTATTGTGTAGCCTGTTGTCGACCTTTGCAACCCGAAAGACAGTTGCATCCATCAAGTAGGATATTAAAGTACCACTTGGTGGGGAGGCTTAATTTAACTGATTTACGAGGCCATAAAAAATATCTCCAGAAAACACGCTGAGGAATGAAGGAGTGCGACACCTCCCCCTGGTGGCCAGATGTTCAATTGCCTCTGTCTGTCTTGTGTGTTTGTGTGTCTAAATGTAATGTGCACATTGTAATCCGCCCTGAGTCCCCTGTGGGGTGAGAAGGGCGGAATAGAAATGAAGTGAGTAAATAAATAAATAAATATTTATTTACTGTACTTTTATACCGCCCCTCTCAGCCCGAAGGCGACTCGAAGCAGTGTACAAGTGGCAACAATGCCACAGTATAAAATACAACAAACAATTGATACACAACTATATAAAAACAATACAATTGACAATTATAAAATTGTAAAAAAAAACACACAATCTCAGCGTCTCATCAATAGAGTCGATTTCCATTAATAATAATAATAATAATCTTTATTTATACCCCACCACCATCTCTCCAACGGGGACTCGGGGCGGCTTACATGAGGCCAAGCTCGACAACACAACAACTAGGTAAAATCAAACATAAGGCAATATAAACAATTACATAAAACATAAGTTATAAAATACTACGACCAATTAAAAAATTACAATAAAACAAAACCATTCATAACACAAAACAGTGAGCGGACATCTAGGTATATCAGTCTAACAGTTGAGAAACCT
This sequence comes from Anolis apletophallus, assembly GCA_030556195.1. Lineage (NCBI taxonomy): Eukaryota > Metazoa > Chordata > Lepidosauria > Squamata > Anolidae > Anolis > Anolis apletophallus. Next base: position 113,107,556 of record JARBWK010000008.1, read on the forward strand.
TAATCGCCTTGCATGAATACTAGTGGATATTTACCACTAAGGAGAAGCAAGTTTTTTAATCTTCTCAGGGAGATCCCTGGTTGTCCCAAATGGTAATGAATGCCATTTTCCAAAAGGTTAGGGAGATTTCCATTTTGGGCCACTGAAAAGAACATTTCCGAAACTCTGCTCTATATATGTTTTTGTGCATTGGCATCTCTTGTATCCCTAACAGTTCAAAGAGATAGCTAGGTATATCAGTCTAACAATTGAGAAACCTTAATGAATGCCATTTTCCAAAAGGTTAGGGAGATTTCCATTTTGGGCCACTGAAAAGAACATTTCCAAAACTCTGCTCTATATATGTTTTTGTGCATTGGCATGTCTTGTATCCCTAACAGTTCAAAGAGATAGCTAGGTATATAAGTCTAACAATTGAGAAACCTTAATGCAGTGTTTCCCAACCAGTGTGCCAGGGCACACTAGTGTGCCGTGAGTGATCATCAGGTGTGCCGTGGGAAATTGGAACCTCCAGGAGGGGAGGGGGGAGAGTCTAGTGTGTTGAAGTATAAAATCCCTAAGAAACCTACCTCGATAAAGGCCCTCTCCCCACCCTTTGTCTACTTGGTCTCTCCCTTTCCATGCATTGGGAAGACCCGCCTCACTTTCCCCAAGTAGAGACCTCCTCTTGCCTCCTGGGGGTTCTGTGTGGGAAGTTTGGCCCAGTTCTATCATTGGTGGGGCTCAGAATGCTCTTTATTGTAGGGGAACTATAAATCCCAGCAACTACAACTCCCAAATGTCAAGGTCTATTTCCCCTGAACTCCATCTGCGTTCATATTTGGGCATATTGAGTATTCATGCCAAGTTTGGTCCTGATCCAACATTGTTTGAATCCACAGTGCTCTCTGGATATAGGTGAACTACAACTCCAAAACCCAAGGTCAAGGCCCACCAAACTCTTATAGCATTTTCTCTTGGTTATGGGAGTTCTGTGTGGGAAGTTTGTGTCTTTCTACCATTCCTGCCAGGATATCTATGTTGTGTTCATCGAAACAGGCCCAGGTTTCACACTGAGTGTATAAATACATTAAAAACATATTAACTATATGTATTACTGTGTTAGAGTGTCATTTTGTGTCATTTTGGTTGGTGGTGTGCCCCAGGATTTTGCAAATGTAAAAAGTTGGGAAACACTGGTCTAACAGTTGAGAAACCTTAATCGCCTTGCATGAATACTAGTGGATATTTACCACTAAGGAGAAGCAAGTTTTTAACTCTTCTCAGGGAGATCCCTGGTTGTCCCAAATGGTAATGAATGCCATTTTCCAAAAGGTTAGGGAGATTTCCATTTTGGGCCACTGAAAAGAACATTTCCAAAACTCTGCTCTATATATGTTTTTGTGCATTGGCATGTCTTGTATCCCTAACAGTTCAAAGAGATAGCTAGCTAGGTATATCAGTCTAACAATTGAGAAACCTTAACCATTTTGGGCCACTGAAAAGAACATTTCCAAAACTCTGCTCTATATATGTTTTTGTGCATTGGCATGTCTTGTATCCCTAACAGTTCAAAGAGATAGCTAGCTAGGTATATCAGTCTAACAATTGAGAAACCTTAATGAATGCCATTTCCCAAAAGGTTAGGGAGATTTCCATTTTGGGCCACTGAAAAGAACATTTCCAAAACTCTGCTCTATATATGTTTTTGTGCATTGGCATGTCTTGTATCCCTAACAGTTCAAAGAGATAGCTAGCTAGGTATTCTAACAATTGAGAAACCTTAATGAATGCCATTTTCAAAAGGTTAGGGAGATTTCCATTTTGGGCCACTGAAAAGAACATTTCCAAAACTCTGCTCTATATATGTTTTTTGCATTGGCATGTCTTGTATCCCTAACAGTTCAAAGGATAGCTAGCTAGGTATATCAGTCTAACAATTGAGAAACCTTAATGAATGCCATTTCCCAAAAGGTTAGGGAGATTTCCATTTTGGGCCACTGAAAAGAACATTTCCAAAACTCTGCTCTATATATGTTTTTGTGCATTGGCATGTCTTGTATCCCTAACAGTTCAAAGAGATAGCTAGGTATATCAGTCTAACAATTGAGGAACCTTAATGAATGCCATTTTCCCCATTTTGGGCCACTGAAAAAACATTTCCACGGCCCTGCTGCTCTATATATGTTTTTGTGCATTGGCATGTCTTGTATCCATAACAGTTCAAAGAGATAGCTACGGTAGGTATATCAGTCTAACAATTGAGGAACCTTAATGAATGCCATTTTCCAAAAGGGTTGGGAGATTTCCATTTCTCCCAAACACCTTCACACAGTGTAACGTTCCCCTTTGCCCGGGGTGACTTCCCCATCGACTGACCAGTTCGATGGTTCGATTCCCGCTTAACCCCAGATGCCCGGCCTCTGTGTCCGCTTTACCGCCTTGATTGGCGGGCGGTCGTCGCTCCCAGCCCCGGAGGCGCGTCCCATCCCATCCCGCGCGACCTCCCCGCCAGCGGGAAGCAGCCCTTTCCCGCCCTCGTGTCCGAAGGAGCGTGCCCTGGACGGGCTTGCCACTTTCTCCAACGGGAGATCCCCTCCTCCGGCCTCCGATCCCCACTGCCTTCCCCAGTCAGAAGACCCTCCTCTCCCCCTTCCCTCCCTTCTTTCCTTCCTCCTGCCACGACTCAGAAGGGGGGAGCCCGCTCTCCCTCCGCGATCCCGCCTCACCTCGGCGCTGCTCCTGGGCGGCGGCGGCGGGATCCCAACCAAACAAAAAGCGACTCCATTCATCGGGCGCGGCGCTGGCCCCGACGGGACGGGGTGCAAGCGGGACGGGAAAGAGAGAGAGGGAGAGAGAGAGGCGGCAGCAGGAGCCCCGGCCGAGCCAGCGAGCACAAGTAGAGGAGGGAAGGAGGCTGGCTGACTCGGCTGGGCCAGGCTGGCCCCGGCCTCCGCAGCTCCGCCTCTCCCACGGCGGGAGGAGGAGGAGGGCTGGGCCCATCCGGAGGAGGAGGGGCACCGGATCCGCGAGGAGAAGAAGAAGGCCAAGGAGCGAAAGGAGGCAGGGAAGGAGAAGAGGAGGAGGGGAGAAGGAGGAGAAGAAAGAAGAGAAGGAAAAGAGGTGTGGGGAGACGGGGAAGGGGAGAAGAAAGAGAAAAGTAGAGGAGGGGGAGTGGGGGGAGAAGGAGAAGGAGGGGATGGGAAAAGAAGAGGGGGGAAGAAGAGGAGGAGAAGGAAAAGAGTGCGGGAAGAACGGGAGTGGGAGAAGAAAGAGGAGGAAGGGAGAAGAAAAGAAGGGGAGGGAGACGGAGTAGAAGAGGGGGAGTGGGGGAAGAAGGAGGAAGGGATGGGAAAAGAAGAGGAGGAGAAGGAAAAGAGTGCGGGAAGAAGGGGAGTGGGAGAAGAAAGAGGAGGAAGGGAGAAGAAAGAAAAGAGGGGAAGGAGAAGAGTAGTGGAGTGGGAGAAGGAGGGGGAAAGAAGTGGGGGAGAAAGAGAAAAGAGAGAAGGGAAAGAGTGGGGGAAGAAGAGGAATGGGAGAAGAAGGGGGAAAGAGAAAAAGAAGAGAAGGAAAAGAGGAGCGGGGAGATGGGGAAAAGAAGAAGAAAGAGAAAAGAAGGGGAGGGAGAAGAGGAGGGGGAGTGGGGGAAGAAGGGAGAAGGAGGGGATGGGAAACGAAGAGGGCGGAAGAAGAGGAGGAGGAGAAGGAAAAGAGTGGGGGAAGAAGGGGAGTGGGAGAAGAAAGAGGAGGAAGGGAGAAGAAAGAAAAGAAGGAGAGATGAGTGGAGTGGGAGAAGGAGGGGGAAAGAAGTGGGGGAGAAAGAGAAAAGAGGAGAGGAGGAGAAGAAGGGAAAGAGTGGGGGAAGAAGAGGAATGGGAGAAGAAGGGGGAATAAGAAAAGAGGGGAGAAAGAGAAAAAGAAGAGAAGGAAAAGAGGAGCGGGGAGATGGGGAAAAGAAGAAGAAAGAGAAAAGAAGGGGAGGGAGAAGAGGAGGGGGAGTGGGGGAAGAAGGGAGAAGGACGGGATGGGAAATGAAGAGGGCGGAAGAAGAGGAGGAGGAGAAGGAAAAGAGTGGGGGAAGAAGGGAGTGGGAGAAGAAAGAGGAGGAAGGGAGAAGAAAGAAAAGAGGGGAAGGAGAAGAGTAGTGGAGTGGGAGAAGGAGGGGGAAAGAAGTGGGGAGGAAGAGAAAAGAGAGGAGGAGAAGAAGAAGGAAAAGAGTGGGGGAAGAAGAGGGAATGGGAGAAGGAGAGGAAGGAGGAATAAGAAAAGAGGGGAGAAAGAGAAAAAGAAAAGAAGAAGAAAGAAAAGAGGGGAGGGGAGAAAAAAGAATAGGGAGAACAGGAAAAGGAGAAGAGGAGAAAAAGAAGAAGGAAGGAGCGGAGGAGAAAAGATGAGCAGGGAGAAAGAGAAAAGAAGGAAAAGAGGGGGAAAGAAAGGGAAAAAGGAGAGCAGGAAAGGAGAAGACAGAGAAAAGAATGGGAGTGAGAAGAAGATGAGGAGGAGTGGGGAAGAAGGAGAAGGAGGGGATGGGAAAAGAAGAGGGGAAAGAGAAGAGCAGGCATGTAGCGGGCGGGGGTGGGTTGAGGGGCCCCCCGTGGTCCGCAAGAAGGCCTTACTGGTACATTATTTAAATAATAATAATAATAATACTTTATTATTTGTGAGTCGCCCTCCACCCCTGGTGCTCCGGGCGACTTACAACAATTAAAAACCCCCAAATACAACAGTAAAGAACATAGGTATAAAGCGCCGGAGAGGCTCAGTCTCCGGACGGCCGGTCAGACCCCAAATGCCTGGCGAAAGAGCCAGGTTTTCAGTTCAGACAAGAATCTGATTGGGGACGATGTGGCCCTGAGCAGGCGGGAGGGTGTTCCAGAACATGGGAGCCGCCACGGAGAAGGCTCTCCGGCGGGTCTCCGTCAGCCGGGCTTCTCTCACCCCAGGGATGGCTATACAGTCCCCATTTATGGCGCGCTGGCCTATCACGGCGCTGGTCAGTCAGCCGGTCGCTCAAATAAGCTGGCCCAATATTGTGCCGTGCTTTAAAGGTTAGCGCCATAAGTTTGTAGGTCACTCTGAGCTCTGTGGGCAGCCAGTGAAGGTCTTTTAAAATTGGAGAAATATGGTTCCTGACTGATGCCCCAGAGATGAGTCTGGCCGCTGCGTTCTGGATGAGTCTCAGCCTCCGGGTTGTGGACCGAGGGAGGCCCGCGTATAGGGCATTGCAGTAATCAAGACGCGAGACGACGGTGGCATGTACCACGGTTTTCAGCGCCTCTGGTGGTAGGTAGGGGGCCAACCGTCGTGCCCTACGGAGATGGAAAAAGGCGCCCTTGGCTGCGGCCTGGGTCTGGGCTTCCATCGTCAGTCTCTCGTCCAGAATCACTCCCAGGCTCTTCACCGCCGGGGCCGGGGACAGGGGCTCGCCTTCGAAAAGTGGCAATGGGGGTGGGGGTTGGGTCGGCCCGGCCAGAGGATCTCCGTCTTTGCCGGGTTGATTTTAAGCCTGTAAGCTCTGAGCCAACTTGTCACTGCTCTCAGCCCTTGGCTGAAGCTGTCCGGCACCGACGATAAACTGTTATGTTTATTCATATAATGATCTGATCACCATGCTCAATATATCCCATATGCATGGCGGTATTGGGATAACAATACAAAAGGGTAGATCCTCTCCCACTCAGACTCACCCCCCATTAAACTCAGCCCCCTGCCATATACAATCCAGGTTATCTGCTTTGAACTGCAGATAATCCACATTATTTAATTTGAATTGGTTTATCTGAGTCTATATTGCCATATAATCCAGTTCGAAGCAGATAACATGGATTTTATATGGCAGTTTATTTACTTCATATACTTGTACCCCACCCTTCTCACCCCCGAGGGGGGACTCAGGGCGGCCTCACAGCAAACACCATTCAGTGCCATCATAATGATAAAGGCAATCTACTAATTCATTAAAACAAAATATTAAAACATGCCAATTAAAATCCGGGTCCGGTCAATTCATCGTCACTTCGAAATTGCTTATGTCTTCTTCATACAAGCCGCTATTCAATGGTCAAACGCAAGTTCCCACAGCCAAGTCTTGAGTTTCCTTCTAAAGGACAGGAGGGAGGTGGCCAATCTGATGTCTGTGGGGAGGGAATTCCACAGACGGGGGACCACTGCTGAGAAAGCCCTGTCTCGTCTCCACCAATTGCAGTGGGATCGAGAGCAGGGTCTCTCCAGATGATCTTAAACTTCGTGATGATTCGTAGCAGGAGATACGTTCAGACATGTAGTCTGGGCCAGAATCGCGCAGGGGTGCTCACCCTTTTTCAGCATGCGAGCTACTTATAAAACAACCAAGTCAAAATGATCTACCTACCCACTACTCAGAGAGCCATAAAAGCAAAATATTTGGAAATTTATTTCAGTGAGAGCCATATAATATATTTTAAGACTGAATTCAACTAAATGTGAGTATAATAAGCCCCTGAATTTATTCATAATAATGATGATGATAATATTCATTCAGCCTCTGCTAATAATAATAATAGTAACAACAACAATAGGTTCCTAGAGTAGAAGGAGACCTCCAAGGGCCATCCAGTCCAACTTCCTTCTGCCATAAGGGAAAAACACAATCAAAGCATTCCTCACAGATGGCCATTCAGCCTCTGATAATAATAATAACAACAACAATGGGTTCCGAGAATAGGAGGAGACCTCCAAGGGCCATCCAGTACAACCTCCTTCTGCACCTGGGCGGTGTCAGGAGCCTGCGGGGCAGGACTGAGCCTTCCTCCCGCCCTGCCTGCTATCTACCAGGATGCCCTACGCAATCTACCAGTAGATCACGATCTACCTAATGAGCACCCCTGGTTAGAGCGTTAAAGATTAAAACCAGCACTTTGAATTGTGCTTGGTAGCAGATCGGCAGCCAGTGGAGCTGGCGTAACAGAAAAGTTGTATGTTCCCTGTACGCTGCTCCAGTGAGCAACCTGGCTGCCGCCCGTTGGACTAATTGAAGCTTCCGGGCAGTCTTCAAAGTGCATTGCAGTAGTCTATTCGGGATGCAACCAGAGCGTGGACCACCGTGGCCAAGTCTGACTTCCCAAGGTACGGGCGCAGCTGGCGCACAAGTTTTAATTCTGCAAAAGCTCCCCTGGCCACCGCTGAGACATGGGGTTCCAGGCTCAGCAATGAATCTAGGATCACTCCCAAGCTGCAAACCTGCGTCTTCAGGGGAAGTGTTACCCCGTCAAGTACAGGTTGTAACTGTATGCCCTGTTCGATCTTTCGACTGACCAGGAGTACCTCTGTCTTGTCTGGATTCAGATTCAACTTCTACAAGTTGGAGCTACAGATGCAACCAAAGCCAGAAAGGGAGCCAGAAACAGAATTGGGAGAAATATGGTTGACATATGGATAGGCCCGGATTAACCCTTTTTGGCAACCTAGGCCACACTTTGGAATTACGCCCCCAAACCAACCTCTATCACCCCCCCCCATTCCTTCTTTCCACTGCCTGCGCTTTGCCCCCCAAAAGGAAAAAGGAGCAAGGAGAATCCTGGCCTAATTCCAACCCTGCTTCTTCTTTTTCCCCGCAGGCGCCAAGCTCTTCTTCCCGCGCTCACGTGACCTTTCGGCGTGAAGGCTGCTGCGGGGTAGCAACTGCACCGGGATGCAAGCTGCCTCTGCCTCCTCCGCCATGTTCCTGGGTACCGCGCATGCCCGGCAGCGGCCCCAGGGGCTTCCCTCCGCCTCCTCCTCCCACCCTCTTTCGTTGAGTCAAGGAAGGAGGGCGCCGCGAGGAGGAGGAAGGAAGGGAAGCCCCCGGGGCCGCTGCCGGCCATGCGCAGCAGGAGGGCGTGAGCACCTCTGCCTCCTCCGCCATGTTCCTGGGTGCTGTGCATGCCTGTCAGCAGCCCCTCCTCCTCGCGCCCTCCTTCCTTGACAAGGGGGCGGGGACGATGGTGAGGGGGCGCCATTCCCTCCTCCCCCGCCCCCTCGCAGCACTCTCCCCCGCCCTTCCACGAGAGAGAGAGAGAGAGAGAGAGAATCATCTCCATGCTACGCGTTGCGATTTTGTTTCAACATTTTTTTTTGGTCCGTGAACTGCGCCCCCCTCGGCTTGCACCCCTAGGCCAGTCTTTCTCAACCAGTGTGCCGTGGCACACTAGTGTGCCGTGACGGACCTCCTGCTGTGCCGTGAGAAAAGCTCTCTGCCCCCCTTCCTCCCCCCCTCCTGCCGAATTCCTGCTGCTTGGGGGAGGAGGATGGGCCGGGCAGTGGCGAAGAAAAAGAAGAAGGGGCCGGGGCGCCGCCTCCTTTGGCCGTTTCCCCAGCCAGCCTCCAATCCGCCATGACTCCCACCATGACTCTGCCCTCGCTCGACGAAGCCGCGTGGAGGAGGAGCCCCACCCACTGAAGTCCGTCCACCGCTCATGCTCCTCCTCTGTAGGAGAGCTGAAGCTGGGGGGAGGGGCAGGGCATGGTGAGGCCTGTGGAGAGGCTGAAGCTGGGGGCAAGGACGGGGCATAGCGCGCCTGGCTCTGCCCTTACCCGGCTTGGCACTCCCAGCAGCTGCTCCAGCCTTGAGGGGACAGTGCCAAGCCAGCATTGTGCTGGCTCTGGCACCGCTGGCTTGGCACTGCCCCTCAAGGCTGGAGCAGCTGCTAGGAGGTGAAGCCGGGGTGGGGCGGGGCATGGTGCAGCCTGGCTCTGCCCCTCCCGGCTTCGGCACTCCCAGCAGCTGCTCCCAGCAGGCCACCATCCCCAGCCGTTCTTTACTGTGTTAGAGTGTCATTTTGTGTCATTTTGGTTGGTGGTGTGCCCCCGGATTTTTTTAATGTTAAAAGTGTGCCGCGGCTCAAAAAAGGTTGGGAAACACTGCCCTAGGCCATGGCCTAGAGTGGCCTTATGGGTAATCTGGGCCTGCATATGGACTCACTGGAAAATACGTGAAGGAGGCAAGGCAATGGTGTGATGAGAGTTCTCATCTGGAAGTAAAGAGTAGCTCAAACAGCAGAAGCAACACCGAACAAGAAAGGGGCAGAATAAATCACAGAAAAAGCAAAACTGAAGTAACTATCAGAGGGGGAAGGACAGTGGGCTGTCACAGCCAGGCACTGAAAGAACTGTTTCTCTTTCAGGCCTGGCATCAAAGAGACTCCAGAAGCGGGCAGATTGCAGCCTGGTACGGACGGAGGGGTGAGCCCCCAGAAGCCAGCACCGGCTAAATGAGATTCCTCACAAGGGTGAAGTCACGGGACGGAATATAGAGTTACAGCAGAGGCTGGCACATCCCCAGAAAATGTAAAGGGGTACACAGAACAGGAATGGCACACAGCAAAAAATGCTAGGCTTGGGGAAGAGTTTCATCTTGGGCACCAATTCAACATTATTTTGAAATGAAAACGTCAGTCTCGGATCGACACAGAAGCAGATAATATGTCTTCATCAGTTTGTTTTGATGTCATACGTCTCCTTCAATTAGCTCAAAGTGCTCCTTGGGGCCATCCTCCTCTCCACTTAATCCTCACAACAACCATGTAAGGTAGCGCAAATGCCAAAAGAATGTCAAGATCAAGGACGCTCTGCTTCATGGCTCAGTGGGGATTAAAATCTGTATTTAATACATATCTTTCACTTCCTAGCCAAATAGTCTTAAATGCTGCACTACGCTGGTTTAGAACTTGATACAATCCATGCAGCTCATTCTGCAGCCCTGCACGGTAGGCCTACTTTCTCAATATCTGGGTTGTTGTGAGTTTTCCGAGCTGTATGGCCATGCTCCAGAAGCACTCTCTTCTGACATTTCGCCTGCCTCTATGGCAGGCACCCTCAGAGGTTGTGAGGTCTGTTGGAAACTAGGAAAATAGGGTTTATATATCTGTGGAATAATGTCCAGGGTGGGAGAAAGAACTCTTGTCTGTTGGAGGTAGGTGTGAATGTCTCAATTGGCCACCTTGATTAGCAATTAATAGCCTAGTAGTTTCAAGGTCTGGCTTCTTACTGCCTTGGGGACTCCTTTATTGAGAGGTGATTAACTGCCCCTGATGGTTTCTTGTCTGGAATGCCCCTGTTTTTCAGTGTTGTTCTTTATTTACTGTTATGATTTTAGAGCAGGGGTGCTCATTAGGTAGATTATGATCTACTGGTAGATCGCGTAGGGTGTCCTGGTAGATCTCAGGAAGGTCAGGAGGAAGGCTCAATCCCACCCCACAGGCTCCCGACGCTGCCCAGGTGCAGAAGGAGGTTGGACTGTATGGCCCTTGGAGGTCTCCTCCTATTCTAGGAACCAATTGTTATTGTTATTATTATTATTATCAGAGGCTGAATGGCCATCTGTGAGGAATGCTTTGATTGTGTTTTTCCCTTATGGCAGAAGGAGGTTGGACTTGATGGCCCTTGGAGGTCTCCTTCTACTCTAAGAACCCATTGTAGTAGTAGTAGTAGTAGTAGTAGTAGTAGTAGCAGAGGCTGAATGCATATTACCATCATCATTATTATTATGAATAAATTCAGGGGCTTATTATACTCACATTTAGTTGAACTCAGTCTTAAAATATATTATATGGCTCTCACTAAAATAAATTTCCAAATATTTTGCTTTTATGGCTCTCTGAGTAGTGGGGAGGTAGATCATTTTGACTTGGTTGTTTTATAAGTAGCTCGTATGCTGAAAAATTGTGAGCACCCCTGTTTTAGAGATTTTTTAAATACTGGTAGCCAGATTTTGTTCATTTTCATGGTTTCTTCATTTCTGTTGAAATTGTCCACATGCTTGGGGATTTCAATGCTTTCTCTTTGTAGTCCAGCATTTCTATGTTCTCAGATAATACGTTGTGATCAGGTTGGTTCATCAGGTGCTCTTCTATGGCTGACATCTCTCGTTGATGTAGCCTGCAGTGCCTTTTATGTTCCTTGATTCGTGTTTGTGCAATTCTGTGTTTGGTGGTCCCTACGTACACTTGTCCACAGCTGCATGTTATACAATAGACTCCTGCAGAGGTGAGAGGATCCCTCTTGTCATTTGCTGAATGTAGCATTTGTTGGGTTTTCTTAGTGGGTCTATAGCACCGGGAATGTGGGTGTCAGCTGCATAAGATCTCTACTGACCAGAAGGTCATGAGTTCGAGGCCTGCCCGGGTCGGGGTGAGCTCTCGACCAATTTATGTAGCTCGTTGTTGACATTTGCAACCCAAAAGACAGTTGCATCTGTCAAGTAGGAAATTTAGGTACCACTTTGTGGGGAGGCTAAATTTAACTGATGTCTGTAATGTTAAATTGCCTCTATGTCTGTCTATATATGTTCTATGTCAATGGCATTGAATGTTTGCCTCTATTATTTATTTATTATTTCGATTTCTATACTGTCCTTTCCGACAGCAGACCTGGGCAATTGCCGGCCCTCCAGGTGTTTTGGACTTCAACTCCCAGAAATCCTAGCCAGTTTATCAGCTGTTAGGATTTCTGGGAGTTGAAGTCCAAAACACCTGGAGGGCCGGCAATTGCTCACGCCTGGTTTACAGTATATCGAACAACATCATAAAACATATCAACAACAACAAGGCACAAAAACAACACAATAGATCAGTTCTATATGTGCATTGTGATCCACCCTGAGTCCCCTGCGGGGTGAGAGGGGCGGAATATAAATGAAGTAAATAAATAAATAAATAAAATATAGTGGAGGCAACAGTTAAACTTGAGAATCTTCTGGCTCACTGCTCACATTCGTCACTATAGCATGATGCCCACTCCCAAAAATATTCCCCAAGAGCAGTCACCTTCAGGTGCTGGATGCATTAATGAAAATAAGGAAGTGGAAACTTCATTAAGCAAGCCCTCTTTGCATTTTAAATAGTTGCAGAGAACAGAGGCAGGAAGATGAAGGTGGAGGAAAGGAATGCAGGCTTGTCTAACCTGCATCATCTAGAGCAGGGGATAAATAAAGGATAGCCTTCCAGATGTTGTTGGACCTAATATCCACCTTAACCAACATATGCAACACAGTTCTTGTTCCTGGGTTATAAATGTAATTTCTTAATTGGTTCTATCACAGAAACATGGGAAAGGTGTATTAAATTGCAAAAACTTAGTTTGTGCAGCACATTTTGCTATAATTTTTCAATGAATATCTCATAGCCTCAACCAATTCAACATAGTTTGTGGCAACCACAAAAACAAAGTTTCTGGGGTATAATAATTACTTTCAAAGTAAGTACCAAACAATTAAACAGGAAACAACACTTTCAAACCAGGAACAGCACATTTTTCAAAAATTTGTTACACAGTGTAATCAATGGTAAGGAAACTTCGGAGCTGCCATCCAGCAATATTGGAAGACCATCTATGTCCATCCCTAAGAGGAGAGACTGGGGACTTTTCAGCCCTCAAATCTACCAATAGCTGACACTCCAAATAAGAGTTTTCAAATATAACTCCTTAATTTCTCATTAGTACCTTTTGACAATAGTTACATTAACACCTGATCCAGGAGAGGTATCACATTTGCATTGCAAACCTGAACTCTCACCAGGTGGCAAAGCTTCAGAGCTTGGGAATTCAACTTCCATTGGTCATGGCAGCTGCTTTTTTCTGGAAGTCACAGTCCAAGAAACCTATCCCTTCCACACTCTGAAATGATTATAACTACGTATGTTGTTGATCTGGTTTCCAACCTGTGGTCCGTGGACCACCAGTGGTCTGCAAGATCTAAAATATGGTCCGCGGCCTCACCGTTACTATACCATTGCAACAAGAGCGACTGGTCTTGCAAAACCCTTTCGTAGTATCGAGGCTTATATGGTTTTTCGTGGGCAAGCAGATGCTAACAACTGGATGGCATATGTTCTGTATCAGAAACTAGAGCTGATGTGGTCTATCCAATGCAATTTTCTGAATCTGCGCCCTAAGGCCTTGGTCTAGGGCAGGGCTGCCCACGAAGTCGATCGCGATCAACCAGTCGATCGCAATCAACCAGTTGATTGCAGGTCCAAAGGAGGTCGATTGCAGCCAGATGGGGCGCTTCTGCCCTGTGCACGGCGCATCTTGCATGCACTCACCTTTTGCGCAGTGTACCTTTTGCTTGGTGCTCCTTCCGCGGGGCATTGCGGGAACAAGGGAGCGCAAGGCAGGGCCTCTGCTCTGCCTCTCTCTCGTCCAGAAGCAACCATGCAGCCTCCGCTGCCGGCAAGAGAGAGGCAGGGCGGAGCACGAGGCGGGGCCTCCGGAGGCCCCAACTCGCGCTCCCTCATTCCCGCAATGCCTCATGGAAGGAGTGGCGCACGGGAGGAGCGGCGCACGGATGGTGCGCACACGTGGAAAGTGTGCCGCATGGAAGGTGCACCGCGCAGAAGGTAGATCTTTTGGACTTGTTTTTTTAAAAGTAGCTCGCATGCTAAAAAAGTGTGGGCACCCCTGGTCTAGGGCCTGTGTACCTGAGGACCCGCCTCTCCCCATATGTTCCCCAGAGATCGCTTCGGTCGAAAGAACAAAATCTCCTTGATGTCCCTACTGTCCGGACTTACAACCTGTCATCTACCAGACAAAGAGCCTTCTTGGTGGTGGCACCGACGCTTTGGAATGCTTTGCCTGATGAAGTATGAGCGATTAGAGTTGTCCTCCTTTCGGAGGGCATGTAAAACTGCTCTCTTTTGGCAAGCTTTCAATCTGAGTAGCCCTCTGTAACTCTTGTCCTTTGAATTTATAGTAGAATTTTTAGTATGTAGATATACGTAGTTATTTTGATGTTGTTCACTTTTATGTTGTTTTTAGAATTGTGTAAACCGCCCCGAGCCTGCGGGAAGGAGCAGTATAGAAATTGAAATAATAAATATAATAAATAAATAAATAACCAAACCAAATTTAAAGTTGACCAAAAACTGATTTGTAACCCTTTGATACTAACATTGGAGAGTTGTCCCTGGTCAAGTGGTCCCACGTCCAAAAAAAGGTTTGGAACCACTGATATATGCCTTCAAGTCATTTCCAACCTACAGCAACACTACGGTAAACCTATCACAGATATTTCTTTGTAAAAATGTGTTCTGAAGAGGTTTGTGATTGATTTCCTCTGAGGTTGAGAGACTACGACTTACCTAAGATGACCCACTGGGTTTCCATGGTTGACCAGGAATTTGAACCTTGGTTCTTGGAGATGTAGCCCAACATTCAACCTACTACACCACACTGACCTCTAACTCTACTGCCACCTTCTATCAAGCTTATGCCTTCCAGAGATATCATATCACAATCCAAAATAATTAATCCATTTGGGGGATCTTGATATTATCAATTGCAGACCAACTTATTCTACTTTCCATCCATAATGAAACCTAGGAATTTTTTTTTTTTATCATATAAGGCAGGGCTGTCCAACTTCTACGGGCCCAAGGGCCGGAATTCCGGTCACTGATCACCTGGGGGGCCAAAGGGTCTGCCTCTGCCCCTGGCTCCACCCCCTCCCCTGGCTCCACCCCTCCCCTGGCTCCGCCCCCCTCCCCAGCTCCACCCCCTCCCCCGGCTCCAATTTACTTACAATTGACCTTGAGTTGTGGAGTTGTAGTTCACCTCCATCCAGAGAGCACTGTGGACTCAAATAATGATGGATCTGGACCAAACTTGGCATGAATACTCAATATACCCAAATGGGAACACTGGTGGATTTGTGGGAATGTTTCCTAATAACTTTGAGTTATTTGAGTCCACACTCAAATTGGGACACACCAAAACAACCCCAAACACCTCAATGCCGTCGCAGGGCTTGATAGGGCCTCCTTTCCCAGAGGCGGGTGGAGGAGGCCCAAAGAGCTCCCTCCCTCCCTGAAGGGAAAACAAGCTGAGGGGACAGGCGCAAAAGAAGCCACGTTGCGGTCTGCACGCGTGGGAAGGCAGCACAACAAGGGGAGGGGGGGCGGAGGGGAAGAAAGCGTCGCCAAGGAAACCGCCGCTGAGGGACCCCCCCCCTCACCCAACGTCCCACTGTTTTTAGATTGATTGATTCGAGCCAGGCCCTTCCTTACTCATACTGTGGGAGCCGCGCCACAGGGCTGAAGTGCCAACGCTGACGCCGCCCCCGAAGAGCCCCGCTGGAGCCGAGGCCAAGTTCAGGCCGGGCACGGCGGCTCTCCCATCTGCGAGGTGGGAAGCGAGGGCCCTCCACAGGAAGAGGACGGAGCCAGGAGGGGCTTTCCCTGCCTCACTCCCCTCCTCCCTCTCTCTGAGGGAATGGGGGCTGGCCTGGAAGCAGCCGCGAGGGAGGAGGAGGCGCGCGCCCAGGCTGGCCGCAAATCCTGCGGGACCTGAGATTTCGGCAGCTATCGCGAGACTACGCAGCCACAGACGGGATTTCCCTCGAAATCCCGTCTGTGGCTGGCGTAGTTTCGCAATGCTTGCCTAAACCCGGAAGTAGGTATTTTTTTTAAAAAAATTGTTTTATAAAAACAAGTTAGGGGGCCGTAGGGAAGGGGCTCGGGGGCCGTGTATGGACCCAGGGCCGCCTGTTGGACAGCCCTGATATAAGGAATGTGCTCTGTTCTTGAACTGAGGATCTTTCCCACTAGAATACTTTGATTTCCTCCCTCTCTCAAAATAACCGTGAAGCAACACTGAGACATAACCTGTGACTCCGAGACCATTCCTCTTTAGTCTGCGTCTGTAGGTACCAAGTGTTGCTCTGGACGATAATGGTTAGAGATGTAGTCATCTCTCCTCGGCTGGAGGAAACCAGTCTCGCGCATAACAGGAAAAACAGTCTGTGGATGGGGGAAAGATGATGGGTTTTGATCCACAACCAAAGCTGTTTGATGCTTTGTAAGAAATACCCCATATTACAAGAAAATATATTCCAACCAAATATTCGGTGATGCTTTGGTGATGTAAATTCCCACAATCAATCTTCCACACACCTTCATTTCCCACCTGTATCTTCCTGACCCAGCACATGTACTTTTCTCTATTTTGCCATAATTGCACAATTTCAGCATTCTTGCAAAAACTTTCGCAATAGCAGAAGAAAACTATCACACAAGAAATTGTGGCAGAACTACAGCAATATTGAATTCATTAATTGGTTCAATTACGAGATTTAAAGATGGCCTTAAAGCTAAACTTAAAAACTGTGGCATAAATACAAAGTATTGGGAAGCCCTGGCCCTTGAGTGCTCTAAATGGAGGTCGGATGTGACCAGCAGTGCTGCGGAATTTGAAGAGGCACAAATGGAGAGCAAAAGGGAGAAATGTGCCAAGAGGAAGACATGTCAAGCCAACCCTGACCGAGACTGCCTTCCACCTGGAAACTGATGCCTTCACTGTGGAAGAACATGTGGATCAACAATAGGGCTCTACAGTCATCTACATCAGTGTTTTTCAACCTTTTTTTGAGCCGCGGCACACTTTACATTTACAAAATCCTGGGGCACACCACCAACCAAAATGACACTCTAATACATATAGTTTATATGTTTTTAAATGTATTTATACACTCAGTGTGAAACCTGGGCCTATTTCGATGAACACAACATACATATCCTGGCAGGAATGGCAGAAAGATACACACGAAGGTCTTGCTCAACAGCTGGGAGTTATAGTTCACCCGCAATCAAAGAGCACTCTGATCTCCACCAATAATGGAATGGAATCAAACTTCCCACACAGAACTCCCATAACCAAGAGAAAATACTATAAGAGTTTGGTGGGTATTGACCTTGAGTTTTGGAGTTGTAGTTCACCTATATCCAGAGAGCACTGTGGACTCAACAATGTTAGATCAGGACCAAACTTGGCATGAATACTCAATATGCCCAAATGTGAACACAGATGGAGTTTGAGGAAAATAGACCTTGACATTTGGGAGTTACAGTTTCTGGGATTTATAGTTAACACACAATCAAAGAGCATCCTGAACTCTTGCAACAATGGAATTGAACCAAACTTGACATATTGAACTCATTACCAACAGAAAGTACTGAAAGTGTTTGCTTGGGAATTGACCTTGAGTTTGGAAGTTGTAGTTCACCTACACCCAGAGAGCACTGTGGACTCAAACAATGTTATGTTGTTGTTTGTTTTCTATCCAGAATCACAATGTTGGAAGGAGGCTCACCACTTTAAGGTCCCTAAAACAGGCATGGGAAAACTTTATGACAGAATCCCCTGTCATAAAGTCATAGAGCGAGGCTGAGAAGAAGGGAGCCCGAGTGGAGAAGAAAAAGTGTTCAGCAGGAGGGGGGGGAAAGGGTATTGGAGGTTCCAATTTCCCACGGCACACCTGATGATCGCTCATGGCACACTGGTTGGGAAACACTGATCTACGTATCCACCACCAAGACACTACACTTAGAAGGTCATTATACTCCGACAACGAGGGATCGCCTAAGTAAGTAAAGTAAAGTAATAGGTTCAATGGAAACAGACAATATGGTCATAATTCAAACACAATGCAACTACAGGACAAACAGGACCTTACGCAATAAGCCCCAACCAAAGTCTCTTTTATCCTGCCGAAATTGTGGCTTAGCTTAGCAGACTTGTGTAACAAGTGTCTGACAATGGAGTCGACTTTCTCAGACGGTGAATTTTCCTTCTTTGAAAACAGGTTGGTTGGGGTGTTGTGCAGTTTCGGGGCTGTATGCCTGTGTTCTAGCAGCATTTTCTCCTGAGCTTAGATACTAGCCATCTAAGGAGAGTCGTGTATTCCTGCATGGCAGGGGGTCAGACTAGATGCTCTTTGCAGTCCCTTCCAAATAGTTCAGAACTATTGAATCCTAGGAGTAGTAGTAGTAGTAGCAATACACTTTATTTATATTTCACCCTTCTCCCCCATGGAACTCAGCAAATTTCAGCATTTACATACATAGGCAAACATTCAATGCCTTTACAGTCATATACAAAGATACACAAACAAAGGCTTCTCCTTTCATTTCCAGTTTCTGGAGGCAGTGCTCATCTCTGGCTCTAGGGCAGTGTTTCTCAACGAGCGTGCCGTGGCACACTAATGTGCCGTGAGCGATCATCAGGTGTGCCGCGAAAAAAAGCTCTCTGCCCCCCCCCCCTTTCCCCCTCCTCCTGCCGAACTCCTGCTGCTTGGGAGAGGAGGACGAAGGGCCGGGCGGTGGCGAAGAAAAAGAAGAAGGGACCGGGGCGCCGCCTCCTTCGGCCGTGGAGGGGGGGCATGATGCAGCCTGGCTCCGCCCCCTCCCCCTGGCTTCAGCACTCCCACAGCTTCGCCAGCCTTGAGGGGGCAGTGCCAAGCCAGCGGTGGCAGAGCCAGCATAATGCTGGCTGGGCAATGCCCCTCAAAGTTGGCTGCTGTGGGAGAACTGAAGCCAGGAGAGGGGGGGGCATGGTGGGGCCTGGCTCCGCCCCTCCCCCCAGCTTCAGCACTCCCACAGCTTCGCCAGCCTTGAGGGGGCAGTGCCAAGCCAGCGGTGGCAGAGCCAGCATAATGCTGGCTGGGCACTGCCCCCTCAAGGCTGGCGAAGCTGAGGGAGAACTGAAGCCGGAGAGGGGGTGGGGCATGGCGTGGCCTAGCTCCTCCCCCGGCTTCAGCACTCCCGGCAGCTGCTCCCAGCAGGTCACCATCCCCCAGCCGTTCTTTACTGTGTTACAGTGTCATTTTGTGTCATTTTGGTTGGTGGTGTGCCCCCGGATTTTTTTAATGTTAAAAGTGTGCCGCGGCTCAAAAAAGGTTGGGAAACACTGCTCTAGGGAGGTGTTTTCTCAATTTTCAAGCCAAGGAGCCTGCATTATCACCTCCTGGTTTTGTGGCGAGAAAGATGGCTTGGAGCGTCTCTTTGCCTTTTCCCACCAAAGCACAACCTATTTTATCTACTCACAATTGCATGTTTTTGAACTTCTAGGTTGGCTGGAGCTGATGGACGGGGGCTCACCCCATCTCGCAGATTTGATCTGCCAACCTTTAGGTCAGCAGTTCAGACAATCTTCAGGTCAGCAGTTCAGCAGCACAAGTGTTTAACCCATTGTGCCACCGTGGTTCCTAGTTTGGTGAGACACCAGTACTTTTTGGCAGAGAAGGTTAAAGCTACAACTGCTATGATTCTAAGCCATAAAAATTAAAATGGGGTCAAACTGCATTAATTCTAAAATGTAGATACGAAAGAGAGACTTCAAAAAAGGAATCCTTGTGTAAAAAACCCCCCAGAAAACAGCTACTTGCTGATTAAGCTACGTTTATATTAAATCTTTTTGACTGTAGAGTTGTTAAATTGAAACTTTCTTATGTCCTGTCACCACAAGAAATGGGAATGAGGACTAGTAACTTGTCTATTCTTTTTGTGTGTGTATGAACCAGAAAGAAGCCTACTATAGTTGGCTCTACATAGTTATAGGTTTAACTTATATGGATTTGATTGCAATAGGAAAAGGTAAAGGTTTTCCCCTGACATTAAATCCAGTCATGTCCGACTCTGGGGGTTGGTGTTCATCTCCATTTCTAAGCCGAAGAGCCGGCGTTGTCCATAGACACCTACAAGGTCATGTGCCCAAAATGACTGCATGGAGCGCCATTACCTTCCCACTGGAGCGGTACCTGTTTATCTACTCACATTTGCATGTTTTCGAACTGCTAGATTGACAGAAGCTAGGGTTGACAGCAGATTTGATTTACATAATCTCTATGAATTTTCCATGGTGATTCTATGGTCAATTTCCATCAAAATCATACTGGATGACCTAAAGATTCATAGAGAGGTGTTCTCATGCATTTTAGAAATAGCATTTGTATTTGTGTTTTTCTGCTTTCTGGGGGATCCCGCGCCCGCAACCCTCATAAAAGTGGAGGACTTGCTGTACTTCTGCCCCTTCTCTATAATTCTGAGTGATTGAGAATTTGTGATCTCTGCTATGAATTCACAAGCTGTCTGCATTGGGGAAAATGTTCTCTTTCAGCCTCAATACACACACTGTCCAAATAGTAATGCAGACAGAGCTAAAAGGTCTTTGTAAAGCTCACAATACAAAGAGATAAAGAGATCTGAGGATCCCTCTGAATACTAAGGACCATTCTTATCTAAGCATATTTCACTTCTGGAGGAAGCTGAAATATGAAGGGTGGAGAACACGGAACAAGGACCATTTCTGAAACACAGAAAAAATGGAGCAAGCACCATGATTTCTTTCTTTGAATAATAATTTTAAGCATCCATAGCATTGTCCTTATACCAAGTTTTCCTGCCCATCAGCTCAAGCTTCTGAAGTCTAGCTGTTGTCCTGGATGGTCCATAAATCTTTCAGTTGGAGATAGGATACAAGATGACCATTTGTTCTAGTCAGAAGCTGGGGGGTTTGCAGATGGAACTATACTAGTTTGCAGGATGCAGTTTTGAATGTTCAATTGGCCAACTTGATTAGCATTGAATAATGGCCTTGCAGCATCAAGGTCTGCCTGCTTTCTGCCTGTGTATATATATCTGTGGAATGATGTCCAGGGTGGCGGAAGGAACTCTTGCCTGTTGGATGCTGGTTTGAATGTTCAATTGGCCACCTTGATTAGCATTGAATAATGGCCTTGCAGCTGAATGCCAAGTTTTGAAACTTTGTATTCACCTCTACCTTCTACCTTTTATTTTTCAGTGATTGGGGGACGGCAAAATACTGTTCGCTTACCATTTAAAATTAGCTTCGTCCGGACCTGTTTGCAGGTGAAACTATACCAGTAACGCTAAAGAGTATTTCTCAACCTGGAGGTCAGGACCACTTTGGGGGGTCATCATGAGAGGGGGGTGTCAGAGAGGTGGCCAAAAACTATCAGAAAACACAGTATTTTCTGTTGATCATGGGGGTTCTGTGTGGGAAGTTTGGCCCAATTCTATCATTGGTGGCATTCAGAATGCTCTTTGATAGTAAGTGAACTATAAATCCCAGCAACTACAACTCCCAAATGTCAAGGTCTGTTTTCCCACCAATGTTCACATTTGGGCATATTGAGTATCCATCATTGTTTGCATGCACAGTGCTCTCAACTACAACTCCAAAATTCAAGGTCAACCCTTCCAGTATTTTCTGTTGGTCATGGGAGTTCTGTGTTACCAAGTTTGGTTCAATTCCATCGTTGGTGGAAGTTCAGAAAACTCTCTGATTGTAGGTGAACTATAAATCCCAACAACTACAACTCCAAAATGACAAAATCAACCCCTCAACCTTACCAGTATTCAAATTTGGGTGTATTGGATATTTGTGCCAAATTTGGTCCAGTGAATGAAAATACATCCTGCCTATCAGACATTTACATTACAATTCATAACGGTAGCAAAATTACAGTTATGCAGTAGCAATGAAAATAATGTTATGGTTGGGGTCACCACAACATGAAGAACTGTATGAAGGGGTCGCGGCATTAGGTCGACCTAAAGATAGCAAGCAGCACAGGTGTCCAAGACAGACAATAGGCATATATAGTTCTGGATTCAAACATTCATTTCTGTGCCATCACCCTCCCATCAGCTGATTGAAGTCATTTGGTCACTTTGCTAACTAACGCCAGAGTTGATCTCTGTAACTGTAGTGGTGAGAAAAAGGGGGGGAAAGCAAAACCTTTTTTGCATGCTCAAAGGAACTCAGAGGTGCTCTCTCATATATCCCAGAGCCAGTCCTTGATATTTCAAAACAGGCCTGTGAGTTGAAACTTAAGCCTCGGCAATGAACAACTGTCCAAACTAATAATATTTTGTATTATTTTATTATGAAGAAGGAGGGGGGAAAGTAATTGCATATTTCAAAAAAGGAAAAGGAAACTCATGCCATCTAGTGGTTCCTGAATATAACACCGGCTTGCAGGGGAAGGTAAAATTATTTGTTGTTTTGGATCCAAAGATGGCACAGAGCTAGGACATATTATTGAGTGAGAGAATAAAAGTTCTGAAACAGTGTAGACTCATATAATGGAGTTCAATGCAGTTGAATTGTATTATATGAGGCTGCTTCACACAGCTGAATAAAATCCCACATTAGCTGCTTTGAACAAGGTTATATGGCAGTGTGGACTCAGATAACCCATTTCAAAGCAGATATTGTGGATTACCCTCCTTGATATTCTGGATTATATGGCTGTGTGGAAGGGCCCTGAGTCTACACTGACCAAACATATACTGATTCCTGCAGCAAATGTGAACACCAATTAATAGCTGATTGGTCGGGTTACGTCCGGGGAGATGGCTGAGCCTGGGACTTTTGGTTACGGTTACATTGTTGTTAAGGCTTGAGCTATGCAGGTGCAGAGAGAAAAAGAGAAGAAAGCGTTTGGATTGTACTCTCACTTCATGAGCTGATAAAGGAACTTATCCACATGGACAAAGAAAGATCATTTTAAATCTATATAAATAAAAAATGTAATGTTCTTTTGAGTGATTAACATAACTCAAAAACCACTGGGTGAATTGACACCAAATTTGGACACAATACATCTATCATATATAGGTTCTGGCTCTGGAGGGCCAAAGTTTGCCCATGCCTGCTCCAAGTGATCATTTAAAATTGAAACCACTGAGCCATGTGTGATGCCTATGGCTTCCACAATCTCTCGCACTTTCAATCTCCGATCGGCCAACACCATATCGTGAATTTTTTCAATTGTTTCAGGTGTAGAGACCTCAACTGGGCATCCCGAACGTTCAGCATCTTCTGTGCTTGTACGGCCACAATGAAATTCAGTAAACCACTTTTTTACCATTGAAATTGATGGTGCAGAGTCCCCATAGTATTTATCAAGCTTAGCCTTGGTTTGAGTGATGTTTTTTTCCCGCAAAAAAATAATGCTTAATGAGCACACAAAATTCACTTTTTTTCCATTTTCTCCTCAAATCACGTGGTAGTCTGCTATCAATGGCTGTCAAACACAAACTAAATGATGCAGCTTGTTCAAATTTTGACAGATGCCTGTTGACAGGAGCAGTGTTGCCCTTTCAGTGAAGAGGCAGGAAATTCAAAAAGTCACAGACTTATTGACCTGCCCTCGTAACTCCTCTGAAAAGAGTCATAGAAGTTGCTTTCTGGCATGAAACTACCAGTGTTCCTATTTTCCATGCTTACTGGAAGATACTGGGTGCAAAGAGCCAAAAAGTAATATTTCCAAGCTCCTGGAATAAATGGTGCAAAATATATGACAGGGCTGTCCAACTGGCGGCCCGGGGGGCCATACACGGCCCCCCAGCCTGTTGGACACGGCTCCCGCTGTGCCCCCGGCCGCGATTTTAAAATTTTTAAAAAATTTAAATGGCGACCAGGGAGGGGGAGGCGGGGCAGGGAGGAGGAAGTGAGCCAGCTCCTCCTCCCTGCACCGCCCTCTTTCCCCCATCTCGCCGGCGCCGATGCAAAAAACAATTTAAATGGCAGGGGGGAGGGAGGCGGTGCAGGGAGGAGGAAGTGAGCCAGCAGCTCCTCCCTCCCTGCACCCCCCTCCTTCCCTCTCCGGCGCCGATGCCTTGGAAGGGGGGTCCCCGCGGCGCCTCCCTCCCTTTCAAGGCATCACGGCAGCGGCGAAAACTCCCCGCCAGCCTGGATGGCTGGCGGGGAAGCGAGAAGCGGGGAAGCGAGAAGCCAGCCCAGGTTTGGGGAAGCGCGCCCGGCACTCGCTTCTCGAGTGCCGGGTGAAAACCATTCCCCAAACCTGGAAGGCTCGCGGGGGAAGCGAGCGCCGCGCTCGCTTCCCCCGCCAGCCATCCAGGCTGGGCGGGAGTTTTTCGCCAGCCCCGTGTCCCTTTGCTCAGAGGGACACAGGAGCTGGGCGAAAACCCTTCTGGAAGGCTGGCGGGGAAGCGAGCCGCTCGCTTCTTCCGCCAGCCATCCAGGCTGGCGAGGGAGTTTTCGCCGCCAGCCCCGTGTCCCTTTGCTCAGAGGGACACAGGAGCCGGGCGAAACCCTCCCCCAAACCTGGAAGGCTGGCGGGGGAAGCGAGCGCCGCTCGCTTCCCCCGCCAGCCATCCAGGCTGGGGGAGTTTTAAGCCCAGCTCCCATGTCCCTCTGCTCAGAGGGACACGGGAGCCAGGCGAAAAACCCCCGAAGCCTGGAAGGCTGGCGGGGAAGCGAGCAGCGCTCGCTTCCCCGCCAGCCATCCAGGCTGGCGGGAGGGTTTCCCTGGGTGACGTTAGGCTGGTGATGTCAGGCGTCACCCAGCCTAACGTCACCCAGGGAAACCCTCCTGAAAGTGGGCGGGCCGCGCAGGAGGCCGTCCACGCCCCCGGGAGCATCCACGCCCCCCACTCACTGATCACCTGCGGCCCCCCAGGTGATCAGTGACACTTCTTCCGGCCCTTGGGCCGGAAGAAGTTGGACAGCACTGATATATGACATTGAGTACATTTGGGTATTGTTTGCTGTTCACTCCCCCTATATTCAAAATCTCTCTCTTGGCTTTTCTTCCCGAACAAAGATTCAGGAAGGACTCATCCCACACTTTTTACAAGCGCATTGATGACTAAAAAGGCCAATCCGAGATAGGCAAGTCTGGTTGCAGAAAGCACAGCAGAAAGTCTCCTTGGGTGATGTTGTTTCCAAGTTGCTGTTCTTTCTGCGTTGTCGTTTCTCTTCGAGACTCGTTCGGTGTGAATTCTTGAAAGAGGCCGCAGCATTGTGAATAGTGCATCTCCATGCCTCCCGAAGTGAGGCCAGGGTGGACCATTGTTGGTGATCAATCTGGCCGAGCCTGAGATATTGTTTCAGGGAGTCCTTATATCTCTTTTTGGGGGTGCCTCTCTTGCGCTGACCTGTGGCAAATTCACCATAGAGTAGTATCTTTGGGAGGCGGTGGTCCTCCATCCTAGAGACGTGCCCTGCCCAGCGCAGCTGTGTTCTCAATAGCATGGCCTCAATGCTGATGATCCCTGCCTGCTCAAGGACAGCAACATTCGTCACATAGTCAGTCCACCTTGTCAAAATACAGGGAAGCAATATTCCAAATATTAAAAATACAGGGAAGCATTAATGGTAACATTTGCCATTATTTCCAGTTCTTGCAGCTAAAAAATACAACTTGGGGTTTATGGGGAGAAGAACCTTGAGCAATTAATAAATGCATTATTTTCACTATGATGCTTACTCAATCCTCACAAATTAAGTCTAAGAACTGGTTCATTTAGTTGTGTCCCACATCTTCATCCTCACCCTTGAGATTAAAATATTACAACCTCAATTCCCACTCAGTCAGGATGTGGGTTTAGGAAGGAAAAACTGTTCCTTCATGTATTCTATAACCTCTTTTGCTTCAAAATCACATATGAATGTTTTATTATCTTCAGCTGTGAAACAGTCAGGAGAGTGCATGATTATTAAAGGCTATTCAAAATTCAAAACTAAGCAAGAGGAGACCACTTGTGAAATATCTATATATATAAAAATCGAAAGGTCATGCAACTCGGTATATAGACAGCAAAACTATAACCCCCATAACCACCAAACACCCCAAACACATTCAAGCATACCACGGGGTATGTCTAGGGCACAAAAAGTCCGGCCTACATACCACGCTACCCCCCCAAACACGGCCCCCAAAAACCGCCCATTGGAAATAGCAGCGCATGGAGAATTACAATGGTCTCCTTCCAACGCGAGGGAAGGGGAGGGGAGGGGAAAAGCACTGCTTTCCAATGCTGGCAGCACACTCCACATCCCACCCCCACCCCAAACCCAGCCCCTCCCCTCAACCCACGCTCACCACATCGTCCTCCTTCTCCATGCCGCCGCGGTAACAAACGGCGGATCATCGCTACGGCAGCGCCGGCGCCGTGCCCGCCTCTTCCGGCGCCTCCTCGACCTACTTCACCACCTCCATGCCGCTCCCGGAAGGGGGGGCAAAGGAGACCTTCACCACCTCGACGGCGGCACCTCCTCCGCTACCTCCTCGGCCTCCGCCACAGCCTCCGCAACAGCTGTTTGCTGTCCCGGGTCGCGCGGTCTCTCTCCCCCCCCTCTCTCTTGATCTGCATGTGTCTCGCACTCTCCCGAAACACACACAGACCTAGAGAAAAACAGGAAGAGAGACCACGCGAACCCGGCACAGGCAAGAGGGATTCTGCCCTTTTCCCGGGCATCTCTTTCTCCTCCTTCCCATGCCCTCCTTCCTACATTCAAAGGAGGGGGGTGGGGCGAGGAGGATAGAGAGGTGCCCGGGAAAAGGCCACCATCCCTCCCGCCTCAGACGGGTTCATGCGGTCTCTCTTCCTGTGTGTGTCTCGCGAGAGTGCCAGACACATGCAGATCAAGAAATAGAGAGAGAGGGAAAGAGACCGCGCGCCCCGGGTCCAGAAACAGCTGCGAGGCGGTGGAGGAGGCAGCGGAGGAGGCAGCGGAGGAGGCGCCCATGGCGCCGCCTTCCCGGTGGCGAAGGTCCCCTTTCGGCCCCGCTATGCCGAAGGTCCCCTATCAGAGGAGAAGGAGGAGGAGGACAGAGCAGGCACCACACCACACACACAAAAGCCACAGCGAAGCGTGGCCAGGTCAGCTAGTAGGAATAGAAGACCTCTTTCAGTCTGCGAGGGAGCCATTGTGATGTAGTGATTTGAACAATTGGACTATAACTCGAGACCAGGGTTTAAATCCACAATCAGCCATGAAAATACACTGTGTGGCCTTGGACAAGTCACACTCTCACAGCAAACATAACAGGGTAAACTAGTGTAGTCATAAGACAATGACTTGATAGCACACAACAACAAAAGGTCAGCACAAACATTTTATTGAAATTCATTGTTCGGCTTGCTGCTTTTTAATTCTTTTTAAAATGCATTTAAATTACAAGATTGGTATGGAATTCAGATTTCACTTTAAAGATATATTTAAATTAGAGCCTACCACTAAAAGCTGCACCCAGAACTACCTATTAAAAGCAATGAAGTGATGTAAAGTGTAGAGTAGAAAAGGTGAGGATAGAGGGAGGGCAACTACTAAAGATCTTATATAATGGCTTGTCACATGACGTATTTATAATTGCTGGCTTCTCCTTGGACTGATCAATAGTGACTGTAGGATTCATGAAATGCCATACTCATGGACTCCATCAAGTACATCCATGGCACATTCCCGATTTATACATTCAAATCGTTTGAGCAATCTGTTCAGATCATCAATCATCTATATCCATTATTCTTCCAGGAAAACATTATGAAACTAGATGAGTCAACTTTGTTTCCCTCATCCTCATCATCATCCTCATCATCATCCAACTGGAAAAGATGCCGGAAATATGTTGATGTGGTCCCTCGGACATGCATGGGATGAGAAATGATTCCCATTCTCTTTGCAGTTTGCCTACATATGATATTAGAAAATGCCTCACAGTGGCAACAAGGCTGAGAAAGCAGTTAACCTCCAACAGTGGTATTACTTGAAACCATGTAGATCAGTGTTTCTCAACCTAGGGGTCGGGACCCCTGGAGGCAGGGCCGTAGCCAGGATTTTGTTTCGGGAGGGGGGGGGCTGAGTTTGGTTTGCAGGGGGCTGAGATTGGGTGGAAGAGGATCTACCCTAGCAAACCTTTTGTATTGTTATCCCAATAACCCCATGAATGTGGGATATAATGAGCATGGTGATCAGATCATGATATAAATGCACATAACAGTTTAAATAATGTACGAGTAAGGCCTTCTCGCGGACCACCCTGAGAATTTGGGGGGGGGGGGCTGAAGCCCCCTTAGCCCCCCCCCCCCTGGCTACATGCCTGCCTGGAGGAGTCACAAAAGGGTGTCAGAGGGGTCGCCAAAGACCATCAGAAAACACAGTATTTTCTGTTGGACATGGGGGTTCTTTGTGGGAAGTTAGGCCCAATTCCATCGTTGGTGGGTTTCAGAATGCTCTTTGGTTGTAGGTGAACTATAAATCCCAGCAACTACAGTTCCCAAGTGTCAAGTATATTTTCCCCAAACTCCACCAGTGTTCACATTTGGGCATCTTGAGTCTTCATGCAAAGCTTGGTCCAGATCCATCATTGTTTGAGTCCATGGTGCTTTCTGGATGTAGGTGAACTACAACTCCAAAACTCAAGGCCAATGCCCACCAAATCCTTCCAGTATTTTCTGTTGGTCATGGGAGATCTGTGTGCCAAGTTTGGGTCAACTCCATCATTAGTGGAGTTCAGAATGCTCTTTGATTGTAGGTTAACAGTAAATCCCAGCAACTACAACTCCCAAATAATAAAATTGATCCACACACACCCCAATGACCCCAACCCCACCAGTATTCAAATTTGGGCGTATTGGGTATTTGTGTCAAATTTGGTCCAGTGAATGAAAATGCATCCTGCCTATCAGATATTTACATTATGACTCATAACAGTAGCAAAATTACAGTTATGAAGTAGCAAGAAAAAATATTTTATGGTTGGGGGTCACCACAATATGAGGAACTGTATTAAGGGATCATGGCACTAGGAACGTTGAGAATCACTGATGAAGATGTTATCTTTTACAGTGGACTCCTACTGAGATGGGAGAATTAATAATGAATATGGACCATAATTGTTGTTGTTGTTAGAAAAAAGTATTTTAGCACCCTTCCCCCTCTCCTATTCTCTCTCTCTTTCACCAACTCTTTCACACACACATAGTCAGACCATCCAAAGTCCATTCATTCACAACATTTATGCACAACACCTCCTCTCCCAACACATACACACAAACCCCAATGTAAGCCTGGGGAAGCATGGATCTGGGTGGACAGGTGATCCATTCACACTACAAAATTATAGTGCTATAATTCCACTTTAATTGCTACAGTTCCAACCACGAGGCCTGCATTTTCAAAAAGAGTCTTTACCATTGCCAGCTAGAGAGCTCTAACTCTTCACCAAACTACAAACCCAGGGATTACACAGGAGAGAACTATAGCATTTAAAATGGAATAACAGTTTGGCCCAATTCTATCATTGATGGGATTCAGAATGTTCTTTGATTGTAAGTGAACTATATATCCCAGCAACTACAACTCCCAAATGTCAAGGTCGATTTTCCCCCAAACTCCACCAGTGTTCACATTTGGGCATATTGATTACGCCCAAGTTTGGTCCAGATCCATCATTGCTTGCATCCACAGTGCTCTCAGGATGTAGGTGAACTACAATTCCAAAACTCAAGGTCAACCCTTCCAGTATTTTCTGTTGGTCATGGGAGTTCTGCATTCCAAGTTTGGTTCAATTCCATCATTGGTGGGAGTTCAGAATGCTCTTTGATTGTAGGTGAACTATAAATCCCAGCAACTATAACTCCCAAGTGACAAAATTAACCCCAGTTTTGTGGTGTGAATGGCCCTGTGAAATTTTAATGCCTCTGTCATCCTTGGGAAAGGCTGCCTTCTTCCAACACAGGCAAATAAGTCTTAGGCCCCAGACAGACAGACTCAGAATGCAGGACCTGTCCCAGGTTTACCTCCTCCTTCCCCCCAATCTCCCAACGCAGGAGGTTGGGGGAGATGAAGGACTGGCTCCATGCCTTTCCGAGTCAACCTCTGGTTGACCCGTAGGTCATGTAGCCACCCCATCCCCTTGGAAAGCCCATGGTTTGAGGTGAGAGTCAGAACTAAATCCTGAGAGGAACTGGGGTTGCTCCTGGGATTTAGTCATGTCTGGAAGGGCCCTTAGATGGAACCTGTTAGATGTGCTATAGCCCATAGCTTGTTCACTCCAGCCATAGACATTTACTTCCTGTCCCATATTTTGCTCACTAGCCTTTACATCTAGAAAAATGGGCATACTATCCTCTAGTCTAGGGGTCCTCAATTTTTTTTAACAGAGGGCCAATTAATGGACCCTCAGATTGTTGGGGGGCAGACTATAGTTTAGAAAAAAAATGAGTGAATTCCTATGCACACTGCACATATCTTATTTGTAGTGCAAAAAAATTGAAAGAACAATGCAGTATTTAAAATGAAGAACAATTTGGACCAACACAAATGTACCAGTTTTTCAATGCGAAGTATGGGACTGCTTTTGGCTGATGAGTTAGTCGAGTTAGGATTGCTGTTGTCGTGTGCCTTCAAATCATTTCAGAATTAGGGTGACCCTATGGGCCCTTCCACACCGCTTTATATCTCAGAATATCAAGGCAGAAAATCCCACATGATCTGAGTGTGGACTCAGATAACCCAGTTCAAAGCAGATATTGTGATAGTCCAGGATATAGGGCTGTGTGGAAGGGCCCTAGGTCTAAGGGTTTTGGCAGGGGCAGGTAAATGGCCTTGGAGGGCCACATCCAGCCCATGGGCCTTAGTTTGGGGACCCCTGCTTAGTCACTCAGGCCCCATCACATTTCCATATAAAATTTGGATTATCAGATTTGAACTGGATTATATGACAGTGTAGACTAATATAATCCAGTTCAAGGGGGATAATCTGGATTTTATACGGCAGTGTAGATGAGGCCTCAATATATGTGAGCTTGTTGAGACAAATCTCTGTTGTATTCTACTGCAGCTCAACAGTACCCCCTACAGTTTGTGCTACATTCAGCACCCTTGTGGTATGTCTTCTTGTGTGCCTCCAAGGCACCTTCCACACAGCTGACTACAATTCCACATTATCTGCTTTGAACTGGGATATATGGCAGCGTGGATTCAGATAACCCAGTTCAATGCAGATATTGTGGGTTATCCTGCCTTGATATTTTGGGTTTTGTGGCTGTGTGGAAGGGCCCCAAGTTGTTTCTAACTTATGGAGACTTTATAGCAAACCTATCTCAGCACTTTCTGAGGCTGACACTTGCTCAGGGTCTCTATCCATGGTTAATCATGGATTCGGGCCCTGGTCTCCAAAGTCATAGCCCAACACCCAAAACACTACACTACAATGACTCCCATGACTACACAAAAAAACCCACATCCTGTGCTTTAGTTGAGAAGAAGGAAGGCTGGAGGGTTGTTTAAATGCAGCCAATATTTAGCATCCTAATTAATTAATCAAGCACATTTTAGCCTCTGGCCGAAACTGAGCAGAATTCATGCATATGTGTTCTCTTGATGTCTGCCGAAGGGGTGAATAGGCAATTACTGCTGAAATTTCAGCATAAATGAGGCTGCCCTATGCTACGCAACATTAATTGTTAATATAGCTCAACTCAGTATCCATCCAAAAAACAGAAGATATTTTAATATAAAAGCATAGGCATTCTGTTTTCTATTTATTTATTTATTTATTTATATTTCATTCTTATATTCCGCTCCTCCCGGCAGGCTCGGGGCGGATCACATAAAATTACACCGACAGCACAGCGCAACATGCGGCATGCGGCCAGTACAGTCAATAAAACATAAAACCAAAACACAAAAGCCACATTAAAACAGTTACAAAGGTCAGAGCATGGGTTAAGAGGGCATACAGTGTAAATTGTCGCCTCGGGCACTTAATTGAAGGCCAGCCCAAGAGGGCCGTCTTACATGCCCTCCGAAATGGGCCCAATTCCGAGATGGCTCGGGCACTCTCCGGGAGGGCATTCCAGAGCCCTGGTGCCGCTACAGAGAAAGACCTCTGTCTGGTCGTCGATAGGTGGCAGGAGCGGACTGATGGAACTTGCAACAGATTCTGCTCAGCTGAGCGCAGTGATCTCGGGGAACGTACGGGTAAGGCGGTCCTTCAGGTACGCAGGCCCCAGGCCGTGCAGGGCCTTGAAGGTCAGAACCAAAACTTTGAAGGCGATCCGGTACTCAATAGGAAGCCAGTGCAGCTGCCGAAGGGTAGGTGTAATATGCTCCCTTGCTGGCACTCCTGCCAGCAAGCGAGCTGCGCATTCTGCACTAGCTTGAGTTTCCGGATCGTCGACAAAGGAAGGCCCACGTAGAGGGCATTACAGTAGTCTAACCTCGAGATGACCGTCGCTTGATCACCGTGGCCAGGTCCGTCCTGGACCGGTAGGGGGCCAGCCGCCTAGCCTGTCGGAGGTGGTAAAATGCAGTCCTGCTGACCATGGAGACCTGGGCCTCCATGGTCAGCGAGGAGTCTAGCACCACCCCCAGGCTCTTAACTGACGGCGATGGGTTAAGGGTGCTAAGTTGGAATATAATGTTGGGGTCGGGTTCAGCAGCTGAGTTGTTTCCTGATTTGCTAGATAGACCAATAACATCAGCCCTTTGAAAATTTAGGACAAGGGACATGATTTGCAACTTCCTGGATCCGTTTACTGTCTACTATCTCATTCTTACAACTGCATAGATGCGCTTTATAATAACCCAAGCTTTAATATAACACTGCACTGCATCTGAAGAAGTGGGATCATATCCATGAAGGCTCATGCGAAAATAAAAACCGCTTAGGCCCCTTCTGCACTGCCATATAATCCAATTCAAAGCAGATAATCTTGAATTTATATGGTAGTGTAGGTCCCCATCTTCAATGCCTTTCAGAGGGACTGCCTCACCGACGTCGACACCAAGGTCCGCCTTGGCCCCGCGCCCTTCTCCCCTTCCTTCCTTCCTTTCTCTTTCCCTCTCTTTTTCTTTCATTCTTTTTCCTCCCTCTCTCCCTACCTTCTTTCCTCCCTCCCCCCCTCTTCGTTCCTTCCTTCCTCTTCCATTCTTTCCTTCTCTCCATCCTTTTTTCTCCCTCTCTCCCCTTCCTTCCTTCCTCCATTCCCTCTCTTCCTTCCTCTTCCTTCCTTTCTTTCTCCCCTTCACCCTTTCCTTCTCTCCTTCCTTTTCCCTCCCTCTCTCCCCTTCCTTCTTTCCTCCATTCTCCTTCTTCCTTCCTTCCTCTTCTATTCTTTCCCCCAAGTCTTCCTTTCCTTCTCCTTCCTTTCTTTTCACTTCTCTCTCTCCCCTTCTTTCTTTTCTTCTTTTCCCTTCATTATTTTACTTTTTCCTCACTCCCTTTCCTTTCTTTTTCCCACCCATTCCTTTCTGCCCTTCCCATTTCCTTCTTTCTTTTCCCCTCCTTGTCTCTCTCCAGCTTTTCTTTTCTTCCTTTTCCATAGTTCGTTCTTCTTTTCTTTCTTCCTCTCCCCCTCCCTTTTTTATTTCCTCTGTCTTTCTTTCTTTCCCCCTTCCTTCCGCCTTCTCTTCCTTCCCAGAGTCCTGAGCATGCCTTTTGCAGAGCCAGGTCTGAAGTGTCCTGTCATTCTGCCGAGGGAATCCTTTTCTCATAGTATGTACGTACAGTATATACTCACATTTAGTTGAATTCAGTCTTAAAATATATTATATATATTATATGGCTCTCTCACTGAAATAAATTTCCAAATATTTTGCTTTCACGGCTCTCTGAGTCAAAAAGGTTCCCGACCCCTGATTTAACCATACATATCTTTACTTCTTCTGTTTCCGTTGCCCATTCTAGCAATCCCTCAATATCATCTTAATTGAGCATCTCTGACAGAATGCAGGCTTGTGACTCTAACATCATCAGCATTTTTCTCCAGGAATATTTTTAACATCTTTGCTTCGCGGATGAAAAATCCAGTGAAACTGAAAGCTTGCACAGTGCATTTCATGCTTTGAAGCTGTCCTCTTAGAAGTATCGCTACTTGTGGGATTTTGGATTTCTTCCATGGCAACCCCTGAATATATGTTGTGCTTTTCACGAAAGAGAGGTCTTTGGCTATAAGGCCCAGAAACTGCCCAACCAGCTGCATAGGACAGAATAAATCGTGACACTCATCTATACTGGTGGCTGGCTGCCAATAATTCTGGGGCGGGGAGGAAAACTTTGTAAAGAAAGGAGTCAAACCACTAGAGAAAGTAATCCCTCCTCCCAGATCTGCAACATATGTGCTCAGATAAAGCTGACATGAAAGCCATTGATCTCACAATTATTCTCCTTATCTCTCAGCAGATATAATTGTTTACTTACAAGTTAAGCTGGCCACATCATCAAAAGACTTGGATTATGCTCCTGGATTGTACAAAGTCTCTGTTCGGTCGCAACACAACCTCAAAGCACACCTTAGCATCAGGATGACAAACATATCCACCTAGCTACCACTCATCCCACTGCCAAACTAGTCACATTTTTCAGAATTTTCCAAATGAAATCAATTGTGCATATTCTTAGGGGTTATCCATACTAGGTTAGTATAGCTCTGACCCAAAGTAGCCTCTGATCCAGCATATACAGGCTGAATCCAGGACTGTTGTCCAGATGGCAAGGGATTGCATTGGCCCCATTAGGCTGCCACTGTCTCTGTGTCTTCGCAACCAGCTAGCCATAGAACGCCAGTTGAGCACCTGGTCATCTCGGTCATGTCTGCTGATGCCACATGACTGGGAGGAAGGGGGTAGACCCCCCTCCCTTTGCTGGTCATGCAGATGCTATATTCCGCCATCACAAATGTGACAGTCAATGGCCAGACACTCAGAAGGAGATCCATGGCTGGCTAAGAGATTGAAACTAAATCCAGACAAGACAGAGGTACTCCTAGTCAGTCGTAAGGCCAAACAAGGTATAGGGTTACAGCCTGTGCTTGAAGGGGTTAGACTCCCCCTGAAGGCGCAGGTTCACAGTCTGGGAATGATCCAGGACTTATCACTGAGCCGGGAACCCCAGGTCTTGGCGGTGGCCAGGGGAGCTTTTACACAGCTCAGGCTTGTGTGCCAGCTGCGCCCGTATCTTGGGAAGTCAGACTTGGCCACAGTGGTCCACGCTCTGATTACATCCCGTATAGGCTACTGCAACGCTCTCTACGTGGGGTTGCCTATGAAGACTGCCCAGAAGCTGCAACTAGTCCAGCGCGCAGCAGCCAGACTACAAACGGGAGCGGGGTACAGGGAGCGCACAACTCCCCTGTTGCGCCAGCTCCACTGGCCGTCAATTAGCTTCCGAGCACAATTCAAAGTGCTGGTGTTGACCTACAAAACCCTATATGGTTCCGGCCCAGTTTACCTGTCCGAAAGTATTCTCCCCTATGAATGGTCAAGAGTGCTAAGATCGCCTGGAGAGGCCCTGCTCTCAGTCCCACCATCTTCGCAGGCGCGTCTGGTGGGGACGAAGGACAGGGCCTTTTCTGTGGTGGCCCCCTGGCTGTGGAATTCCCTCCCAAATGAAATCAGATCTGCCCCCTCCCTCCTGACTTTTAGAAAATGGGTGAAAACGTGGCTGTGCAATGAGGCCTTCGCAGAATGAAGGAGGAGGTCACGAAGTGACTAAAGTCACTAACAACTTGATACGGCCGAATATATGGGTTAAGTTGGACTTGATTTTACTTTGGCGAAAGGCTTTTTAAATGTATTTATTGTATTGTATTTTATTGTAAATTTTATTGTAAATTTATGATGCTTTTAGATTTTAAATGTTAGCACTGAATACTTGCTGTTTGCCGGTCTGAGTCCCTCTTCGGAGATGAGAAGGCCGGGGTATAAAAGTTTTAAATAAATAAATAATAAATAAGAGCAATGGTGGCGGTGACACGTCCATGAGCCATCCCTTTCCCCCTGTATTGATCAGCACAGAGAAACAGTGATGGTGTTGTTGTCCATCTGTACAGTGGTTTGGGCTGAATCAGACCCAATCCAGCTGTCCCAACTGCTACAAAAGGATCCTTCCAAATTTAGATCAAACACCTGTGTCTCTCCCTCATCCTCCCTGACTTTGCCTAAAGTGAAGGAAAAAAGAACCACAGGATACTTACTGGAAGTGGCTGTGCATTGTGATGACAGTAAGCAGTGCATTTGAGAGGGTATTGCTCCATGTAAACAAGTCCTCAGATGTAAGCAAGCAGTATATTTTTGCTTTCCCCTATTACAAAGGGTCCTCGGTTTGTTTTGTCCAAAACTCAGAACAAAGATTCCAGTGCATAAATATTTATTATTTTATTTATTTGCCATATTTATACCCTGCCCTTCTCACCCTGAAGGGGACTCAGAGCGGCTCACATATATATCGGCAACAATTCAATGCCACACAAACATACACCAGAAAAGAAACCTATACATTAAAAAACCAACCGCTAAAACATATCAAACATTAAAACCAATTTTAAACCACGCAATCCAATATCATAGCTCAAGGCCGTTCCAGTTATCATTGCACTATTCCGTATTCACACTTTTATTGCACTTTTAAATAGTACATTTTTGTGTTCTTTTGTGTGTAACTTTTGCCCACTAGATAACTACCCGCAACCTTTTGACTGCACACCAACGTCACTCAACCATACCTGTCCTGCATTTCATTTGTGAAATGTTGGAAGTTCTTGTTGCAGTTGACACAGCTTGCCTAGTAAGTCCAGTATCCATACTAGCTTAAAAATTCTGGACGCTGTAGACCAGCATTTCTCAACCTGGGGTCGCCAAAGACCATAAAAAAACACAGTATTTTCTGTTGGTCGTGGGGGTTATGTGTAGGATGTTTGGCCCAATTCTATCATTGGTGGGGTTCAGAATGCTCTTTGATTGTAGGTGAACTATAAATCCCAGCAACTACAACTCCCAAATGTCAAGGTCTATTTTCCACAAACTCCACCAGTGTTCACATTTGGACATATTGAGTATTTGTGCCAGGTTTGGTCCAGATCTATCATTGTTTGAGTCCAAAGTGCTCTCTGGATGTAGGTGAACTACAGCTTCCAAACTCAAGGTCAATGTCTACCAGGCCCTTCCAGTATTTTCTGTTGGTCATGGGAGTTTTGTGTGCCAAGTTTGGTTCAAATCCATTGTTGGTGGAGTTCAGAATGCTCATTGATTGTAGGTGAACTATAAATCCCAGCAACTACAACTCCCAAATATCAAAAGCAATCCCCCCTCCAATCCCACCAGTATTCAAATGTGGGTGTATAGGGTATTTCTGCCAAATCTGCTCCAGTGAATGAAAATACAACCTGCCTATCAGATATTTACATTAGCAAAATCTATATATATAAAGGAACAGTCGTCATGTGAAGACTACCTCAAACAGAGAAACCTTACAACGCAGAAACACAAAACTTGCCAACAGAAATAGGCCTCAAGCAAGGTGCGTTTGTAGCAAAGAAACTTTCCCCCCCAAAACCTAAAAGGCCCCCAAAACAACGAGTAAAAAAACTACATTTCCCAGCATCCTCCGTGGCTGCCAGCAAATGCCATTGGCCGACATCGGCCCACACAAAATGCAGAGAGGAAGAGTAACCATAGCAACGCTGGCAGGAGCCATCCAAGGCTAGGATAGAATGCTGAGAGATTTCAGTTGTCAGTTGGTGTTTGAGGGTTAAACTGTCAAAACTAAACTCTATGAGGGAGCAATTCTCCAGCAATTCCTACCCACACAACACAACTTCCAATCACAACCCATCCCACCAACCTTACGGGACCCCGTACACACAACACCTACCACCACCACAAACAAAAACCATTCCTTCCTTCCACACAGACAGAAACTGACCCAAAAGACAAGCCATGCCTTCTAAAAATAACAGCATTGGACGACACACTCACAACGCTACATACATCAAACAAAAAAGGGCAGAACAAACGCCAGAATAGAAACACACTGCGCAGCAGAGACACAGACAACAGGTCACTGCACGACGCACAGCTGAGAACCAAATGCAAAGAACTGCACGACAAGAAAAAGCGCGCAGCCAGGAACAACAAAGACGCAGAAATCCAACACAACAGCAGCGCGCAAGGAGCGCAGAAACACGACGTCGAAACACAGAAAACAAACTTCAAAAACACCACAACCAATTCCACCGCCTAGCCTTCAGATACAATGCTGCAGAAGACTACAGCATGGTGCCAGAAACCAACATTGGCACCCTAACGCACATCTGCACACACTGCAAAGCCCTGAAATACCCAGCAGAAACAACAGGAATGTGCTGCCTAGCCGGTAAAGTCTCTCTACCACCACTTGCCACTCCTCCACAACCACTACAGACTTTGCTGAGTGGAGACACTCCAGAATCAAAACCTCCTCCGCTATATAAGACAATACAACTCATGCTTCCAGATGACATCATTTGGAGCACACATAGAAAGTGCGCAATTCATGCCTACATGACCCCACCAAGACCGTAAGTAACATCATTTCCAACCCTTACATACTCAGGCTTTCTCGCATCTCCTAAATAGGACACAGCAACGCGTGCCGGGTACAGCTATTTAGTTATAAAGTAGCAACAAAAACAATGTTATGGTTGGGGGTCACCACAACATAAAGAACTATATTAAGGGGTTGTGGCATTAGGAAGGTTGAGGACCTGTAGTCTAAAACAGTGTTTCCCAACCAGTGTGCCGTGGCACACTAGTGTGCCGTGAGCGATCATCAGGTGTGCCATGGTAAATTGGAACCTCCTTTCTTCCCCCTCCTGCCGAACACTTTTTCTTCTCCACTCGGGCTCCCTTCTTCCCAGCCTCGCTCTATGACTTTATGACAGGGGTTTCTGTCATAAAGTTTCCCCATGCCTGTTTTAGGGACCTTAAAGTGTTGAGCCTCCTTCCAACATTGTGATTCTGGATAGAAAACAAACAACAACATAAGATAACATTGTTTGAGTCCACAGTGCTCTCTAGGTGTAGGTGAACTACAACTTCCAAACTCTAGGTCAATTCCCAAGCAAACCCTTTTGGTACTTTCTGTTGGTAATGAGAGTTCAATATGCCAAGTTTGGTTCAATTCCATTGTTGAAAGAGTTCAGGATGCTCTTTGATTGTGTGTTAACTATAAATCCCAGAAACTGTAACTCCCAAATGTCAAGGTCTATTTTCCCCAAACTCCATCTGTGTTCACATTTGGGCATACTGAGTATTCATGCCAAGTTTGGTCCTGATCTAACATTGTTGAGTCCACAGTGCTCTCTGGATATAGGTGAACTACAACTCCAAAACTCAAGGTCAACACCCACCAAACTCTTATAGTATTTTCTCTTGGTTATGGGAGTTCTGTGTGGGAAGTTTGATTCCATTCCATCATTGGTGGAGATCAGAGTGCTCTTTGATTGCGGGTGAACTATAACTCCCAGCTGTTGAGCAAGACCTTTGTGTGTGTCTTTCTGCCATTCCTGCCAAGATATGTATGTTGTGTTCATCAAAACAGGCCCAGGTTTCACACTGAGCGTATAAATACATTTAAAAACATATAAACTATGTGTTAGGGTGTCATTTTGTGTCATTTTGGTTGGTGGTGTGCCCCAGGATTTTGTAAATGTAAAAAAGTGTGCCGCGGCTCAAAAAAGGTTGAAAAACACTGGTCTAAAAAAGTATTTTTTGCAAAGTTTGTCCAAAGAGCTGCCATTTAATCCGGCCTAGATCAGAATGGTTCTGAAAGGGTTGCTAAGGTCTAGGGCTCAGATCAGTGGCAATCTTGGATAAACAAGGGAAAGCAGACTCGGCTGACAGCAGCCAAGGGTGGGGAAGAGGGGGGTTCTCTCTTACAAGAGACAGACGGCAGGAGAAGATTAAGGCTTACGGATACCCTGTGCTGACCCATATTTTGGAAGGCTTTCCTGAGCTCACTCAAAATTACTGCTGCTTAATGCTTATACTATTTAACGTTTTATTTACAGCCTGGTACAAAGCAGAGAGAGAACAAAACCAAGGCAGATAGCATCGACAGAAGGACTTTTGCAAGTCACGGTGTTGAATCAGCATCAAAACAGCAGCCACATACATACACAAACCAACCAAACAGCATAACTTTGCACTTTTTTCAAGAGCTCAAGTACAATTCCTTCACCATGGAAGATTTCTTTGGCTCCATGGAAGCCACACCAACTCTGCACAAAAGATGAAAGCCAGGAATTGTGTGTATTGCCCCCCATTGAATTGCAGATCCCAGTAGTCTTAGCCGAGAGTGGCGAATGCTGGGAATTGCACACCAAGAACAATTAAAAGTCCTCACAATTTCAACCCAGGATTTACACTACAGACAGCAGTAATGGTTTCTAAAGGGGGCTATGTCCGCAAAAGCTTGTAAAAGAAATATCTCCTTTCCAGCTAGTATCAAAGGTGCTTTTATATTTATATTTTTTATGCGACAACAAATTAACACTCTTCTGTTTCTTTAAATAATGCAGTGATATTTGTTGTCACTGACACGGCATTGTGGGATAGTCTTTAGATCAGTGTTTCTCAACCTGGGGGTCGGGACCCCTAGGGGGGGTCACGAGGGGGGTCAGCTGGGTTGCCAAAGACCATCGGAAAACACAGTATTTTCTGTTGGTCATGGGGGTTCTGTGTGGGAAGTTGGCCCAATTCGTTGATGGCCTATTTTGCCCAAACTCCACCAGTGTTCACATTTGGGCATATTGAGTATTTGTGCCAATTTTGGTCCAGATCCATCATTGTTTGAGTCCACAGTGCTCTCTGGATTTAGGTGAACTACAACTCCAACACTCAATGTCAATGCCCACCAAAACCTTCCAGTATTTTCTCATCGGAGTTCTTTGTGCCAAGTTTGGTTTGATTCCATCATTGGTGGAGTTCAGAATGCTCTTTGATTGTAGGTGAACTATAAATCCCAGCAACTGCAACTCCCAAATGACAAAATCAACCCCACCAGTATTCAGATTTGGGTGTGTCTGGTATTTGTGCCAGATTTGGTCCAGTAAATAAAAATACATCCTGCATATCAGATATTTGCATTACAATTCATAATATAAGCAAAATTACCGTTATGAAGTAGCAACAAAAATAATTGTATGGTTGGGGGTCACCACAACATGAGGAAGTGTATTAAGGGGTCACGGCATTAGCAAGATTGAGAAACACTGCTTTAGATGAAAAC
This sequence comes from Anolis apletophallus, assembly GCA_030556195.1. Classification (NCBI taxonomy): domain Eukaryota; kingdom Metazoa; phylum Chordata; class Lepidosauria; order Squamata; family Anolidae; genus Anolis; species Anolis apletophallus. Next base: position 113,148,150 of record JARBWK010000008.1, read on the forward strand.
AACGTTCTAATCAAGACGGAGTCACAGAATGACATTAGTGCAGCTGGAGCAGTTTAAAACATGTGATATGGCTGGTTTTTAAATGGTGAGGAGTGATGGGACTTATGACTGAAGTTTTTCCCTCTCTCATGTGCTGCACTCTTCTCTCGGGATTATCAGGACAGATGTTTTCTTGTTCCACATAGACAAGGATGCTGTAGTTCCTGAGTCTGAGCTCAGGACTGGAAAAGGACTGAGCAGGTCTCACTCCTGCTTGAGAATCCTGCAACAGAGCTCTGCTTCTTAATTCTAAGAACTCAAGCAAAGACTGTTCAGAATCAAAAGAAAACCACCCTCAGATGCTACCTAATTTATTAATATTTTATTGCTTCATGTTTATATCTGTATCATGATCAAAGTGGTATTAAACTTGGGTTGGAAGCTGAAGTCCAAATACAGAGATTATGGTGGTCTCTACACTTTTATGAGGTTTAGCATTGGTCCCACCAGGACCCACCTGGCAGATAGATAGATAGATAGATAGATAGATAGATAATTAAAATATCCACTATTTTCTTTACTGCAAAGAATACATCTCTAGGGATCTCTAGGTCCTCCAGTGTGACTCTGTGATCATTGCCTGCCAAAAATTGACAACAGAATCACACAGAAGGATTTACAAGTGCCTAGAGAAATGTTCTCTCTAGGAATCCCTGGATCCTTCAGTATGATTTTATGATCAATGTCCAGCAAACATTGACCATAAAGTCACACTGGAGGACCTAGAGATCCCCAGAGGGATCAACTCCGCTGGACTGGCCACGTAGTTTGAATGCCCGATTACTGTCTCCCAAAGCAGTTACTATACTCCCAACTCAAGAACGGGAAATGTAATGTTGGTGGGCAGGAATAGATGGGCTTAAAAATTGCGGCATAGACACAGAGAACTGGGAAGCCCTGGCCCTTGAGTGCTCTAACTGGAAGTCAGCTGTGTCCAAAGGTACTGCAGAATTCAAAGAGGCACAAATGGAGGGCGAAGGGGGGAAATGTGCCAAGAGGTAGGCGTGTCAAGCCAACCCTGATCGGGACTGCCTTCCACCTGGAAACTGATGTCCTCATTGTGGAAGAACATGCGGATCAAGAATAGAGCTCCACAGCCACCTACGGACCCACCGCCAAGACACTACACTTGGAGGACCATCATGTTTGGGCTACAAGGGATCACCTAAGTAAATTACATATCAATCAAATCTATGAGTAATCAGATCCGCAAATGGTAATCCTGAAATCATGGAGAATGACTGTACTTGCTCTTTCTCCTGGTGGCCCCCATGTCAGTAGGACAGTAAGCCTGTTCTGGTTTTTAGTCTGACCTTGAGGTATCTGAGTTACTGCAACTAACTGGGAGATAGAGCTCTGCACCTACACAGCTCTTTGAACCTTTAACAACAAAAATTCAGAATGGATTCTCGGGGCATTGACATGGGAAACACCAGCTCCAACTGTTTTCTACCTATACAAGGGTTGAATGAAAAGTAATGCATCCACCTTTGTAACTCCTCAATCAATGGCAGTACTGGTATGCGGCAGGTACTGGCTTGTTCAGTAGACTCTCCTCTACAATTCCATTTTGGTGGGAAGCCTTAGCATTGAACGGTTATGTTGTTAAAGTGCGAAGTATGGAACCCTGCGCAGATGGTCAGTCAATGTGACTTAAGCAACGTGCAGTCATTGAATTCTTGACAGCAGAAGTTGTCACTCAAAAGGAGATTCATCAGAGAATGCAAGATGTTTATGGTGATTGTGTTGATGTGAATACTGTGCATTGTTGGGCAAGTAAGTTTAAAGAGGTTGAGATGGGAACATCTGACTTGCGTTACAAACAAAGAGTTGGACGTCCTGTGACAACAACCACCGGGTTTCACAAACAAAAGGTTGACAGATTGATTCAGGACGATCATCATATCACTCAGAGAGAAATTTCAAGCATAATCTGCATTTCACAAGAATGTGTGGGTCACATTATTGCTTCGCTTGGCTATCGGAAGATCTATGCACGATGGGTACCCAAAACAGAGTGTCGACTTCTTCCGTGATGGCTTCAGAAAACCTGTTCATCGTTGGCAGAAATGTATCTAAATTGTCTGGTGATTATGTAGAAAAGTGAATAGTGGCAATTAAAGAGCACATTCAAAGGATTATTTCTGCGTTTGATTTATTAAAATATTCCCATCTAGACCCAAGTAGCGAAGGTGGAGGCATTACTTTTCATTCAACCCTCGTACAATGAAAAAGTAGCTATTCCCTTCCAGAAATCCTAGAGAACGGTGGTGCTAAAGTAAGAGTACAAGCAGGGAGATATTGCAAAGAAGGATCAGTGTGGGGAGGGGTACTGCACCTGTTCTGAACTATGTTAAGCATTCATGAGCCTGGCTTGACCCCAGCCCACCTTTCCAGCTCTGAGCAATCAGTAGGTGCAAGTGATGGGAATGGAAGAATGGAAGTGACAGGTTCACAGTTGCTTGGAGATTCAAGATGTGTTGAGGAAATGCTTAATGCTGTACTCCCGAGCCCCTCAGTCTGGAAATGCGCTTACTGCCAACATCTTGTTGACTATCCAACACCTTCACTTTTGACAACAATTCAAGAGGGACTTTCTCAGTGGCTTCTCATGGCCTCTGGAAATCCTTATAAGGTGAATGTGCAGTAGCTCTATCTCTGGTAATCTTCCATCAGTAACTCATATGTTGTTATCAGTTTTGAATGATGCTTTATCTTTGTTTCTAACTTTCCATTCTTCTGTTTGTTTTGTTTTTTTATTATCCTGTGGTGCAGTGTTTCCCAACCAGTGTGCCGTGGCACACTAGTGTGCCATGAGCGATCATCAGGTGCGCTGTGGGAAATTCGCATTCTCCCCCCTCCTAGCAGCCCCCTCACAGGTTACCAAGAAACAAATTGAGCCTCTCCACTTGGAAATGTTTTTTTTAACTATTTTACTGGATTTTTTAAGATCCCCCCCCCCCAAAGAACTGTTTATAACAGCTTCATGACATCCATAGTTAACTGGAAGCAAGTTTCATTCAGGGTGAAATTTCACAAAGGTCTGGAGAACAAGCCCTATGAGGAGCGGCTTGAAGAGATGGGCATGTTTAGCCTGAAGAAGAAAAGGCTGAGAGAAGACATGATAGCCATGTATAAGTATGTGAGAGGAAGTCATATATATGTTGTGTTCATCGAAACAGGCCCAGGTTTCACACTGAGTGTATAAATACATTTAAAAACATATTAACTATACATATTACTGTGTTAGAGTGTAATTTTGTGTCATTTTGGTTGGTGGTGTGCCCCGGGATTTTGTAAATGTAAAAAATGTGCCACGGCTTAAAAGGTTGAAAAACACTGCTGTAGTGTATTCATAGTAATTCTGAAATAGCACATTAGAAATGATGATGACACCTGCCTTTTCCGTTAATTTTTAAGTTAATGAAACAACTGGCAACGTCATTATTTTTCCACTTCATTTACTCATTACATTGTCCTCATTGTTTTTGAGGGCCATTATGGAAGGATTCCCACATAGAGAGCTCTTTTTGCCGTTTTCTTATTGTTTCACATAAGGGGAAAACAACAACAAACAATGAGTAATACAATCCATAACCTTGATTTTTAAAAACCACACAAGAAAACGTTGTATTTGGTTGCTTTTTTTCAAAGTAGTATAGCAAATGGTAACATAAATCACCATGGCCTGCGAAAACTGCTTATAAGAAGGAGACTGCTTTGTATAAAACAGTGCTTGTCAGACTGACAAATGTGGTAGACTGGCAATTATTATTTTTCTACGTACCAGAAATTCTCAATAAATATGTACCCAGTGGCTATAATTATTTGCTTGGGCTCTGCACTGATTCAGGGAGCATCACATTCAGTAACACTGTTATAAATGATCCCATAGATACAGATGAAAATTTCATTCAGTTCACATTATTTCTGATATTTATAATTCACAACTCTTGCAACCAAAGCAGAAATTAAAAGACATTTGTGCTCCAAAATTCTCAAACCATTACATCACAAGAAAGACGCATTAAGATTGTGCCTTCTAAGATTCTTGCTCTATTTTTTTTTCTTTCTGCATTTTTGAAATCTTGCAGGTAGGAAACCCTTTGTGCGCGATCACTGAGGCAAAACAGCAAAAAGGGCACACATTGGGCAAATATGGCCAAGGGCCCCCAGGCACTGGTGCATCTGTTCACTTTGCACTGCTGTCTGAAATGGCCACATTGCAAAATAGGGCAAGTTATCATGAAGGATTGGAAGACTAGAGCGGGAAGCATTGGGATTGTGGATTAAATCATCTGGGGAGGGGGAAGATCTGCCCTACATGCAGTTGTAGGAGGGGGAGACATTGCCAGATTAAATGCAAAAGGAGGCATTCAGTTCTGGGAGCTTCAGGAGGGAGGGGGGGAAATGGAAATGCAAGTTTTTGCTTGTCTCAAAGCCAAGGGAAAAGAAGAAGCAATAGAGAGAGAGAGAGAGAGAAAAAACAGCAGACGGGAAGCTCGCCTCTTAAATCCATATCCACTGTACCTTCACGGACATCAGATTAATCAGGCATGCAATAATAAAGGGATTTCATGAGGTATTTTGCGGGATAACAGGATTGTTGGGAGGGAACCAAAGCCCCAGTTGAACTCAAGCTATGTATCAATTCCATGTTCAAAGTGCAAAGAGTGTGTGAAATAATAACAACAATACCGGGTAGGATTCAGATTCAGCCCTACTTAGAGGGATCTGATTCAAATCAGTGAGATTTGAATTAATCAGGGAAAAACATAGTAAAGGTTTTCCCCAGACATTAAGTCCAGTCGTGTCCAATTCTGGGGGTTGGTGATCATCCCCATTTCTAAGCCGAAGAGCTGGCGTTATCGTAGACATCTCCAAGGTCATGTGGCCAGCATGACTGCATGGAGCGCCCTTACCTTCCCACCGAAGCGGTGCCTATTCATCACTCACATTTGCATGTTTTCGAACTGCTAGGTTGGCAGAAGCTGGGGCTAACAGCGGGAGCTCACACCACTCCCCGGATTTGAACCTGCGACTTTTCAGTCAGCAAGTTCAGCAGCTCAGAGCTTTAACCCACTGTGCCAGAAATAACATGAACTCCATTTATTTTAAGGTATCAATCTTAAGCATATTCAAATCTGGAGCCAACCACAATCTCCAAGCTTAATTTTCCCTTCAGTTCTGGGTATCTATTTTCAGTACATCAGTGATAAGAGGTCAAGTATTACTCAAGGATCATTTTGCAATTAAAAACTTCATTGAATAGGTTCCTGTTCCCTTCCATAACAAAGACACTAAGAATTCAAAAGTATCAAAGCATAAGAACACTTCTATCTTAAATGAGTTTGGGGGGGGGGAATTAAGGAGGGCATTTATTTATTACATATCAAAAGCATTGTATAAATAAGTATAAAACTGATAAAAATAGAAGGAGCACAAGCTGCTAAATATTTTTTGATCAAAAATGAGCAACTGCAACCGCATTGTCTATAGCTTTAAACAATTTTTCCTCTGTACATAAGGCATGACACCATGAACAAGCATACAGATGCTGAGTTGTTTTTTCTGCTCCACAGTTGCACAAGGTGGAAGATTCTTTTAGATAGGGCCATTTTGCCAGGTTGTATTTTCATTTGCACCGGGAATGTGGCGCAGCTGGCTAAGTGTCTCTCTGACCAGTAGGTCATGAGTTCGAGGCCTGCCCGAGTCGAGGTGGGTGCTCGACCTTAAGCGTAGCTTGCTGTTGACCTTTGCAGCCCGAAAGACAGTTGCATTTGTCAAGTAGGAGATAAAGGTACCACATTAAAGTGGGGAGGCAAATTTTGACTGATTTATGAGCCCATTAAAGAACTCCAGGAATCGCTGAGGAATGTGGAAGGAACAACAAAGGGACGCTGGAAAACGCTGAAAGATGTGGAGTGCGTCAGCTCCCCCTGGTGGGCAGAGGTTTGCCTCTGTTCGTCTATGTGTCGTATGTTCGTCTATATGTCATATGTTGAACTGCAGGGATTGTCTGCAAGTATGTGTACTGTAATCCGCTCTGAGTCCCCTTTGGGGTGAGAAGAGCGGAATATAAATAAAGTAAATAAATAAATAATAAATAAATACCCCCGGATCTGCCATCCCTCATGTTTGTGTTGTATATATGAAAAAGTGCAATAATTTTTTAAATAAAAAATAAAAATAATAATAAATAAATAAATCTTCCCACTCCACTTCTGAGTCTGTTCAGGGACTTCCAAGTTGGCCATTCTTGGCTTGCCCCTATAGGAAGTCCTCGTGGGGGGGGAGATCCAATTGGGATTTCCTGTTTTAGCTGCCCAGAGGGATACTATTGCTGTTGTTGGGGGAGCGTTAAGAGGAGTGGTGCTTCTCATGAAACTTTTCCTTGATTTGAGTCCACTGGGAGGAGGCTGACAGCCATGCTGTGGATGGCTTTGACCTTATTTCTCTCACAGTTAGCAGCAACTTCCCATAATAAGGGCATAAGAAAGTTAAAAAGAGAGATTGCCCGCCCCTTCCTTCCTTCCTTCCTTCCTTCCTTCCTTCCTTCCTTCCTTCCTTCCTTCCTTCCTTCCTATCAGTGGAAATGAGGAACATATGTAGCCCTCCAGAGCTTCTATCAAACTATCAATTGTGTCTGTCTCCTCTTTATTGGGACAAACACTAAAAGTATCTGAGGAGCCAGAACTCAGAAGCAAACCAGGTTGGAGGGGTGGGAGGTTCTGAGCAAAAATTTCAATGAGCAGTGGGAGGGGATTCAGCACCATGAACAGCTCCTCTCTTTCCTCCCCCTACAAAAAGAGTAATGAATTATTGGAAATTAACTAGGGAGGATAATATAATCTTAAGAGTTGGAATGGGACTGCAAAGAATATATCTAATCCAACCATGCAGGAATAAACAACCAAAGAGTTCATTAAGATGTCAATACAGCCTCTGTTGCCTCTGTCTGAAGACCTGCAAAGATGGAGAATCCATTACACTTATTCCACTTATTCCACTGTCTAAAGGCAGTTGCACTTTTTAACAAAGTATTGCTAACATTTAGATGGAATCTCATTTCCTGTAAATGAATCCATTGGTTCATATTCTAGTCACTGGAGGAGCATAAAACAAACTTGCTTCATCTCCTACATCAGTGTTTCTCAACCTGGGGGTCGGGACCCCTGGAGGGGTCGCGAGGGGGTGTCAGAGGGGTCACTAAAGACCATAAGAAAATACATTATTTTCTGTTGGTCATGAGGATTCTGTGTGGAAAGCTTGGCTGAATTCCATCGGTGGTGGGGTTCAGAATACTCTTTGATTGTAAGTGAACTATAAATCCCAGCAACTTCAACTCCCAAATGTCGAGTTCTATTTTCCCCAAACTCCACCATTGTTCACATTTGGGCATATTGAGGATTTGTGCCAAGTTTTGCCCAGATCCATCATTGTTTGAGTCCACAGTGCTCTCTGGATGTAGGTCAACTACAACTCCAAAACTCAAGGTCAATGCCCACCAAAACCTTGCAGTATTTTTAGTTGGCCATGGGAGTTCTGTGTGCCAAGTTTGGTTTAATTCCATCGTTGGTGGAGTTCAGAATGCGCTTCTATTGAACAATAAATCCCAGCAACTACAACGCCCAAATGACAAAATCAATCCCCCCACCAACCCCAGCTGTATTTAAATTTGGACGTATGGGGTCTTTGTACCAAATTTGGTCCAGTGAATGAAAATATATCCTGCATATTGGATATTTACAATTCATAACAGGAGAAATATTACAGTTATTACAATAGCAACTAAAATACGTTTATGATTGGGGGTCACCACAACATGAGTAACTGTATTAAGGGGTCACGGCATTAGGTTGAGAACCACTGTCCTACATGGTATGTTTAGTCTCAAGCTAAACATACCAAGCTCTCTAAATCATTCCTCATAAGGCTTTGTTTCCAGACTTTGATCATCTTGGTTGTCTTTCTCTGAATAGGTTCTAGCTTGCCAATCTCTTTCTTGAACTGTGCTACCCAGACCTGGAATTCCAGGATTCCAGGTTATATCTGATCAAAGTAGAATACAATGGGCAGGGCCATAGCCAGGATTTTGATTTGGGGGTGCTGAGTTGATTGGGGGGGGCCGAGTCTGAGTGAGAGAGGGTCTACCATAGCAAACCTTTTGTATCCTTATCCCAATACCCCCATGCATATGGGATATATTGAGCATGGTGATCAGATCATCATATGAATACACATAACAGTTAAATAATGTACCAGTAAGGCCTTCTCGCAGACCACCCTGAGAATTTGGGGGGGGGGGGCTACATGCCTGACAATGGGAGTCAATGCCCTACTTCTATTGATGCAGCCCGGTAAATGCACCTGTGATTCAACTTTCAAATAAGCAAATCATGGCCAAACCCAACACAAATTTCCCCCTGAATCAAGTGGCTCCATAATTTTCTTTTTCACCAGGATACACCAGGAACGCATTCAGTGAACACCTATGTGTGCTTACTCGGTTATTTTCAAGTAATTAGGAAGAGTTAGTTATTTGAACTACAATGACCATCAAAAGACCTCAATCTTACAAGTCAGTATCAGAAGCAAGTTCCACTTGGTTTAATAGCACTTTCTCATATTAAACATGCACAGAGTTACATCTTGGTCACTCCAGCATCCCATTGCAAACCACACAACTGAATAATCTTCTCTTTGAAGCAAAACCAACAGGATGCAAAAATTGCTAGAACTCCACAGGAATCTTTAAGGAAGTCATCTCTTGAGACACAGAAATGTACAACCATCTGCTGCATATAACTAGTTACTAGTGGCCTTCCACAAGGATGGCAAAAACATCAAAACATCTGGGCATCCCCTGGGCAAGGTGCTTGCAGATGGCCGATTCTCAATTTCTCAAGTTGTGTGTGTCAAGTTGTTCCTGAAACACACAAAAAGTGGCAGAAGAAGCTGCAACAGATTGAGAAGCCACCGTCATCATGTTAACCATACCACTGGTTGGGACATCACTCTGTGAAAACTGTGTGTTGATCGGCTGTGAACCGCCCTCCACACATTAAAAACCCCTCTCAAGCACAGGCATCTTCTGAGAAAAATGAAAACCATAAGGAAGGTGCATCAATCCAGCCCTGACAGGGACTGCCTTCCACCTGGAAACTAATGCCCTCACTGTGGAAGCGCATGCAAATCACAAATAGGGTTCCACAGCCACCTACGGAGCCATCACCAAGACACTACACGTGGACGACCATCATTCTCAGGCTACGAGGGATCTCCTAAGTAAAAAGTACTGAGACAACTTCTAACTCTCCATGGAAGTCTCTCTTTTCTTTCCCCCCCTCAACAATGTTTTTTGTGCAAACCACTTTTCCTACATCCTTCTTTTGTATCCCATCTCACCCTGCAGTCTCTGAAGTGGATAATGTCATTATACAGTTCAATCACTAGATGGCTCTGGACCTTACTGTATTTGTGTAGAGTCAGGATTTTTTCCCCCTGTGGCTATTTTGTTCTGGGTTTTTTTTAAACAGAGACACAAAAGTTCTTGTCTTCTTTTCTGTTGCTTCCCCCCTCCCACAAGTAATCCAGAACACACACACACACACAATTCCTAGTTACGCAACAGTTCCTACCTTTTCTCCAACATGCTTGTCTTTTTGCAATGTATTATGCTCCCTAAGTAGAATTGTTTTGCTGCAGAGGCTTCGCTTACACAGCTCAGGTCCAGGTTATGTGAAGGAGCATATTCTCTCATACAAACGATTGCTTTGAGGAGACCCTTCTCTTATTTATTTATTTATTTATTTCCAACATTTCTACCCCACTCTTCTCAATCCCCGAAGGGGGACTCAGAGCGGCCTAACAGAAGGCAACAATTCGATGCCAAAATACAATATAAAACCAAAAAAATTGAGCATTAAAATACATTAAAATACAATTAACATTAATACATCATACATTCACTTAAGTTAAAAAGTGTTCCGTCCATAATAGGAGCATTGAGCCATATCCATCAACTTGCCATTATAATCAATCCAAAGTGCTGTATTGTGCTAATCTGCAAACGCCTGGTCCCATAGCCAAGATTTCACTTTTTTCCTGAATGCTAGGAGGGATGGGATGGATCGTATGTCACTTGGAAGTGCATTCCACAGATGGGGAGCCACCACCGAAAAGGCCCTATCTCTCGTCCCCACCAACCGTGTTTGAGAAGTCGGCGGGAGCGAGAGCAGGGTCTCCTCAGATGATCTTAAATTACGAGGTGGGACATAGAGGCTGATGCGTTCGGACAAGTAAGCTGGGCCAGAACCGTATAGAGCTTTAAAGGTCAAAACCAGCACTCTGAATTGAGCTCGGAAGTGGACAGGCAGCCAGTGGAGCTGACACAACAGGGGGGTGGTATGCTCCCTGTATGTAGCTCCAGTTAGTAATCTGGCTGCTGCCCATTGGATTAGATCTAATTTCCCAGCTGTCTTCAAAGGCAGCCCCACATAGAGTGCATTGCAGTAATCTATTCGGGATGTGACCAGAGCGTGGACGACCGTAGCCAGATCAGACTTCCCAAGGTACGGGGGCAGCTCTCTATCTTCTCTCTCTATCTTCAAAGATATACTTGGTATGGTAAAGGGCTTTCCTAAAGAGGTCAGATTTGAACTCTCTTTACTATCTTTCTGAACTCTCTTTACTATCTTTTATTCTTGCAGTTGTTTAAGAATTATTTTTAAAGAAAAAAACATATCTAACCTGCTGAACTTTTATTTGTTGTTGCTTTAAAAATATTTTTATTTATTCAAATAGACATACATTTGTGTTTCCTATGAACAGCACAATACTTTCCAGCTATTAGTGTTCCATAATCATTTCTCAGATAATATATTTTCTTTAAGGGAACACAGTATTCCATTTAAATAGTACTTATAAAGGTATCATAGGCTCTTACTTAACATCTGCTTCCTCCTTGTCTGCAGTCTTATAAGATCCTCTATAAACATTTTTAGTTTAATTTTACATTGATATGTTGAATCATTGGTTGCCATTCATTAGCAAAGTTGTCTAATAGTTCTCCTAGTAATAATACAGTTATTTTATCCATTATCAGCAAATCTAAAGGAGGTATCACTGAGGTTTTCAAATATCTGGCACATACTATTTGAGCTGCCTCTGCCATGTAAAACAATTTTTTCCAAATTTCCTTTCTAGTTCTTCATCAGGTATGTTCAAAAGGTACGAGGGTTGAATGAAAAGTAATGCCTCCACCTTCGTAACTCCTCAACAGATGGCAGTACTGGGATGCGGCAGGCACTGGCTTGTTCAGTAGACTCTCCTCTACAGTTCCATTTTGTCAGGAAGCCTTAGCATTGAATGGTTGTGTTGTTAAAATGCGAAGTATGGAACCCTGTGCTGATGGTCGGTCAATGTGACTTAAGCAACGTGCAGTCATTGAATTCTTGACAGCAGAAAGTGTCACCCCAAAGTAGATTCATCAGAGAATGCAAGCTGTTTATGGTGATTGTGTTGATGTGAGTACTGTGCGTCGTTGGGCGAGTCAGTTTAAAGATGTTGAGGTGGGAACATCTGACTTGCGTGAAAAACAAAGAGATTGACATCCTGTGACAGCAACCACCGAGTTTCACAAGCAAAAGGTTGACAGATTGATTCAGGACAATTGTCGTATCACTCAGAGAGAAATTTCAAGCAAGTTAAAGAGCACATTCTGAGGATTATTTCTGCGTTTGATTTATTAAAATATTCCCATCCAAACCCAAGCAACGAAGGTGGAGGCATGACTTTTCATTCAACCCTCGTACATTTGTGGTGTCATTTTGAAATTTGTGTTTAACATATTTTCGAGAAATACATGAATCTGTTTCCAGTAGTTGTTTACTTTGCTGAAAGTCAACCATGTGTGGTAAAATGCGCCTTTTTCTTTCCTACATTTCCAACATTTGTTGTTTATTTATTTATGTCTGGTATTTCTATCCCGTCTCTTCTCTACCCCAGAAGGGGGACTCAGGACGGCTTACATATAGTATTTATTATTTATTTATTTATGGTATTTGTACCTCGTAGCGTCTCACCCCCGCAGGGGGACTCAGCACGGCTTACATTTGCAGCACTACAGGCTACACTACCACAATACAATTTTAAAATACACCATATAATCAACATCATTAAAAAGCATTAAAAACATTTTAAAAGCATTACATTAAAAACCAATACATACAACAATAATTAATTAAAGCCATCAGGGGAACACATTGTCAGTCCAGTCAAGTCCAAAGTGTCAATCCAGTCAAATCCAAAGATACAATTTACATCTGCTGCCAAAAGGCCTGGTCCCAGAACCATGACTTTAGCTTTTTTTCTAAAAGCAAGGAGAGATAGAGTGGATCTTATTTCGTTTGGGAGTGCATTCCATAGGCGAGGGACCACCACTGAGAAGGCCCTGTCTCTCGTCCCCACCAGCCACATTTGCGATGCTGACGGGAGCGAGAGCAGGGCCTCCCCAGATGATCTTAGACTGCGAGATCGGACATAGAGGCAGATGCGTTCGGACAAGTAAGCTGGGGCAGAACCGTATAGAGCAGAGCTGCCCAGGAAGTTGATCGTGATCGACCAGTCAATCCCGGGACTGAAGGAGGTCAATCCCAGCCAGATGGGGCGCTTCTCAGAGAGGGCAGAGCCAGGCCGCCCCAAGCCCCGCCCCTCCCCGCTTGAGGATGGCAATGACAAGCCAGCTTTGTACTAGCTATGTCACCACTGGCTTGGCATTGCCATCCTCAAACCTGGAGAAGCTGCTGGGAGCTCCAAAGCCAGAGGGGGGGGGGTGGGGCTTGGCATGGGCTGGCTCTACCCCCCTCTGGCTTCCGCTCTACCAGCAGCTTTTCCAGGCTTGAGGATGGCAATGCCAAGCCAGTGGTGGCATAGCTAGCACAAGGCTGGCTTGGCACTGCCATCCTCAAGCCTGGAGAAACTGCTGGTAGAGCTGAAGCCAGAGGGGGGCAGAGCCAGGCTGCGCCAAGCCACGCCCCGCCCCCTCCCCTCTCCAGTTTTGAGGAGGTAGGTAGATCTTTCTGACTTGGTTTTAGTATAAGTAGCTCGCATGCTGAAAAAGTGTGGGCACCCCTGGTATAGAGCTTTATAGGTCAATACCAGCACTTTGAATTAGTAGCAGTACAATGCCGCTACAAACAATTACAATAGTAAAATCACAATTAAATACAAACAACAGACATTAAAACAAGAAATACAGCATTAATTAAAACCATAACATTATCACAATATCATCAGCCGTAACGTCATTCCAGTCCACATCCAACTACAATGCTCCTTCTGTCAATTGTCCAAAAGCCTGGTTGTTGCTTTTAATTGCTTATTATTTTTAACAGGTCTAATTTGGGGGGATGTCTAATTGCTTTTTCATTTTTGTATCGATGTGGGCTTTTTAAAAAAAATCCACACTGAAAAAAACTCCTACACTGGGAAAAAGGAACAATATTGATGATGACAACGACAATCATGATGATCAATAATTAAGTAGAGGGGGGTCATCCAAACCACCTCTTTCCTGTCTCTGTGGGCAAGGCTACCATGCACAATGTTGCTGGGTACCTTCTTGTAATTCTGTATGAAAGCCAGGTTCAGAAAATACAGTAAAGGAAGACTGACCACAGAGATGAGAACACCATGGGAAATGTGCCAAGTGCTATTCCTTCCCTGATCGGGTAACCACAAACAGACCCCACAGGTATGTATAAAATGCCAGGGCTCAAGCCCAGAAAGATAATAGATTAAAGATATATTGTGCAAATGACAGAGCTCATTTTATTCCTCACACTGTGGACTGACTACACCAAAAAAAATTCCACATATCAGGTCTTAGGAATGGAATGCACCGAAATTGTATCCCTCTTTGAGACCAGAGGAAAATTTTGTGGCAAATGCACAAACAGATTTGCATGGATCCTCAGCTAAAACGTGTGCATTTAGATATCAAATGCTTCGTCTCAGGGGAAGCTTCATGCCAGTGGTAACCTGACATCTGTTTCACAAGGCAACATAAAGCTACAAACAGAAAAACATTCTCCGATATATAATTACACACATTGCAGCTCGCAAAACGCATTAGCAGCTGAGGCATGGATCATGCTGCCCTCTGCCAAATTGGCAGCCAGTACAGCACCTCCAATGAGCATGTGCAAAGTGCCAGAAAGCAACCACAAACATTCCCTGCTTAGCATCGCAAGGATGGCGGTGGTTTAAATTCAAGCAAGCTTGGTGTAATGTTTAAAGTCGATCTAATTAGATTTTCTGAGGGTTATGCATTTTTAATGTTCAGACAAAATGGACTTTCTATTGCTGCTCTGGGCTTCACATTTTCTCAGCCATTTTAATGGCTTCTGAGAAAATAAACAAAGTAAAGACGGAACAAAGAGGGGTCCCAGGCATTTATTTTGAAAACTGTTGGGATGAATGAAACAGGAATTGGAAGAAAAGTTGGTGTGACATTAAGAGTATAGATCAGGCATGGGCAAACGTTGGCCCTCCGAGTGTTTTGGACTTCAACTCCCACAATTCCTAACAGCCTCAGGCCCCTTTCTTTTCCCTCTCAGCCGCTTAAGTTTGGGAACCACTAGTTTAACCTATTGTGCCACCGGGGGCTCCTAGGATAAAGATGAACCAGATAATACTACTGTTAGGTGGATTTGTAATTGGTTAAGCCAGTGTTTCCTAACCAGTGTGCCGTGGCACACTAGTGCGCCGTGACAGCAGGGGCGGTCTAAGGTAATTTTAAATGGTAGGCGAACATTATTTTGGTGCCCCCCCCAAAAAACATTATTTTGCCACCCCCCATGTAAAACAAATATACAATTATAATATCACAATACCATTAGTAGTATTATATTGTATCAATGTATATACAATATATTATACCATACTCATACTATATTATATCATAATTATATTATACTACATTACAGTATAATTATATTATAATATATTGACATTATAATATAATGTAACATTCTATTATATTATTATTATAAAATAATAAAATTATTTATTTAAATAAAATTATCCTCTACTAAATATTTTCATTACTCTATAAAACTCAAATAACCCAAAATAAAGTAAAATAAAATATTATATATTACTATTTTGTACAATACCACTATACTGCAATATTGTTTGTAATATTACATGTAATATAAAATATATCATCATTCTATTGTTATATTGTATTTGTATTATATTGTATGACAATATTAAGCAAACTGTATAATAATCAACAAGAAATGCAATGTAAATGCATCAAAATCAGAATATATTACCTATCACCCGACTCATAATTCATAGGAGTCTCCCATAAGTCCAAAATTAGGATCCCAATGTAAATAGAAAAACAGCCAAAATGTTCAAATGAGGTCGAATACAGGCAGCGGGGCCTGGGCAAACTTGGGCCCTCCCTCCCTCCTTCTAAGTGTTTTGGCCTCCAACTCCCACAACTCCTCATAGCCTCAGGCCCCTCAGGTCTAGACAGAAATAGAGCCAAAGAAAGGAAGGAGGGAGAGAAGAGATCGCAGAGGAGGAGGAAAGCCCTTCATTCATTCCTTCACTTACACTTCCTTCACTGATTCTTTTCTCCTTCCCTGCAAAATACGCACGGGCGGAGACAAAGAGGGGAAGCACTCCCTGCCTGCCCAATAGGGAGTGCTTTGCTTACAGGCTTCTGTGCAAGGGAGCAACTGGGCATGCACGGAGGTTTTCGCGCATGTGCAGTTGTTCCTGCGCTCAACTTCAGCTCCAGAGCAACTGCGCCTGCGTGAAAACCTCCGCGCGTGCCCAGAAGCGGCGCCGGAGCGCACAAGGCCGGGGTAAAAAAGCAGGCAGCTGCAGCACTGTCTGAGGAACATCGGCAGGGCCAGGATGGCGCCCCATGCAGCCAGGGTGGCGCCCCCTTCCCAGATGGCGCCCTAGGCGGCTGCCTACTTGGCCTACCTTGTAGGACTGCCCCTGCGTGACAGACCTCCTGCTGTGCTGCGAGAAAAGCTCTCTGCCCCCCTTCCTTCCCCCCTCCTCCTGCCGAACTCCTACTGCTTGAGGGAGGAGGAGGAAGGGCCGGGCGGCGGCGAAGAAAAAGAAGAAGGGGCCATGGTGCCGCCTCCTTCAGCCGTTTCTCCAGCCAGCCTCCAATCCGCCATGACTCCCGCCCCTCGCTCGCTGAAGCCGCGCGGAGGAAGAGCCCCGCCCACTGAAGCCCACCCACCGTTCATGCTCCTCCTCCTCCACGTGGCTTCAGCTTCAGCTGTGGGAGAGATTAAGCCAGGGGGAGGGGGTGGGGCATGGAGCAACCTGGCTCCACCCCCTCCCCGGCTTCAGCACTCGCAGCAGCTGCTCCAGCCTTGAGGGGACAGTGCCAAGCCAGTATTGTGCTGGCTGTGCCACCGCTGGCTTGGCACTGCCCCCTCAAGGCTGGAGAAGCTGTAGGAGAGCTGAAGCCGGGAGTGGGGCGAGGCATGGTTCCGCCCTCCCCGGCTTCGCACTCCCAGCAGCTGCTCCCAGCAGGCCACAATCCCCCAGCCGTTCTTTACTGTGTTAGAGTGCCATTTTGTGTCATTTTGGTTGGTGGTGTGCCCCCGGATTTTTTTTAATGTTAAAAGTGTGCCGCGGCTCAAAAAAGGTTGGGAAACACTGGGTTAAGCAACCAATCCCAAAGGATGAAGATGAGTCTTTGGGATTGGTGGCTTAACCAATTACAAATCTGCCTAACAGTAGTATTATCTAGTATACATTTTACTACCGTACTCTGTTTGCAAGAAGTTTGTGAAAGATCTTGTCAAGGGCCTTACTGAAAGGGCCTCACTGAAATTTATTTATTACTAGCTTGGGGACCCGGCGGTGCCCGGGTCATTTGAGAAGTGCAGCAGGATGTAGAGTAGGTCATGGGGGCTCTGTGTGCCAAGTTTGGTCTTGATCCATCATTATTGGGAGTTGCAGTGGTATCATGAAATTACTGAAGGTAGTGGAAGTCCCATTATCTGTGGTCCACCCTCCCCCAAAGTGTAATAGGATGTAGATTGGGCCATGGGCGCTCTGTGTGCTAAGTTTGGTCTGTATTGGTGAATGGATGAGGGTTGCATTGTTTTTAGGAAGTGAGTGAAGGTACTTCAAGTCCCATCATCCGTGGTCCGTCTCACACAAAACAGAACCAGGATGTAGAGTGGGTCATGAGGGCTCTATGTGCCAGGTTTGGTGTTGATCAGTCATTGGATTAGGTTTGTAGCAGTCTTGGAAAGTGAGGGAAGGTACTGCAAGTCCCATCATCCATGTTCTGGCCCCCTCCAAACTTCAGTAGGATGTAGAGTGGGTCACTGGGGCTCTGTGTGCCAAGTGTGGTCTTTATCAGTGTTTGTTGGGGACCACAGTGATCTGTGGGAACAGAGGGGTGTGAAAGTACTACAAATCCCATCATCCATTGTCAGTCCTCCCCCAAACCTCACCAGGACGTGAAGGCAGTCATGGGGGTTATGTGTGCCAAGTGTGTTCTCGATCAGTAATTGGATGAGGGTCGCAGTGGACTTGGGAAGTGAGTAGAGGTACTTCAAGTCCCATCATCCATGGTCCACCCTCCTCCAAACTGCACCAGGTCATAGAGTGGGTCATGGGGGCTGTGTGTGCTAAGTGTGGTCTGTATTGGTCCTTTTTGGTGACCTCAGTGGTCTGTAGGAACCAAAGTGTTTGAAAGTACTACAAATCCCATAATCCGTGGGTCATGTCCCCGAACCGCACCAGGACGTAAAGGGGTTAGGGGGTTATGTGTACCAAGTTTGGTGCAGGTCCATCACCCGCGCTGGTCGCTGTGGCCTGTGAAAGTGGCTGCCACATATCCGCCCTTCCGCCCTCCCGCCCTTCCGCCCTCCGCACACATACATACATACAAACATTCCGCTTTATAAAGGTATACAGATTTATTTACTCTATTTCCATCCCGTCTTTCTCTACCCCAAAGGAAACTCAAGGCGGCTTTACGTATGGCAACTATTCAATGCGTTTGGACAGCAAATCAAGGTATGCTACACCCCCAGGATTCCCTGCATCTACTAAGCTTGTAACCCTATCGAAAAAAGAGATATGATTTGTCTGGCATGACTTGTCTTTGAGAAATCCATGCTGATTCATCAAAGTAGTGTCAAACTACATTATTCTACAGTTCAGATGCACCCTCAGTTTTCCTGGTAGTCAAGGATTGCTTGATAATCCCTTTCTGCTGAAACACACTATGCCATTGAACACTGCCAAAACAGGTGAACTATTCAAGCAGCGACATCAAAGAAAGCAAACAGGGGAAAATGGAGGAATGAAATGGCCGAAGCGACAGATAATCACACTTTGCAAAAGTTGCTAATGAATCGATAGTCAGTTGCAGTTGTTTGGAAGAGGCATGTGTCCAACCTACAGATCTGGTCTAGCCTAATGCTCAAAACTAGAGGCATACAGTTGGCAAAAACAACTTTCATTATGTGATCAATCTTCTAGTTTACACATGCTTTCTTTTTCCTCCAGATTTTGCTGTATGCTTTCCATTTTTCCGGATGCTTTTAAGATTTGATGCTGAATTAGTAATCAAAGTAGCTGCTTGCTCCATCCAATACTTTCCGAGCACGTCTTCCTCAAAATATGGCAAACTCCCTCGGAACGAATCGTGCCAAGAAAATCCCATGATAAGTTTGCCTTAGGGTCCCCATAAGTTGGAAATTATTGAAGGCATGCGAGAAAAAAAACTTCTGCCCTGAGCATGTGAAGGCACAGTCGTAAATCAAGCTTCCTATTTTCAAGAAACTCTTTCTATAGCAGTGTTTCTCAACCTGTGGGTCATGACCCCTGGGGGGGGGGGGTCACGAGAGGGTATCAGAGAGGTCGTCAGAGGCCATCAGAAAACACAGTATTTTATGTTGGTCATGGGGTTCTGTGTGGGAAGTTTGGCCCAATTCTATCATTGGTGGGGTTCAGAATGCTCTTTGATTGTAGGGGAACTATAAATCCCAGCAACTGCCAACTCCCAAATGTCAAGTCTATTTTCCCCAAACTCCGTCAGTGTTCACATTTGGGCATATTGAGTATTTGTGCCAAGTTTGGTCCAGATCTATCATTGTTTGAGTCCAAAGTGCTCTCTGGATGTAGGTGAATTACAGCTCCCAAACTCAAGGTCAATTTCCACCAGGCCCTTCAAGTATTTTATGTTGGTCATGGGAGTTTTGTGTGCCAAGTTTGGTTCAATTCCATTGTTGGTGGAGTTCTGAATGCTCATTGATCGTACGTGAACTATAAATCCCAGCAACTACAACTCCCAAATATCACAAGCAATCCCCCCCAATCCCACCAGTATTCAAATGTGGCTGTATAGGGTATTTCTGCCAAATTTGCTCCAGTGAATGAAAATACATCCTCCACATCAGATATTTACATTACGATTCATGACAGTAGCAAAGCTGCAGTTATGAAATAGCAATGAAAATAATTTTATGGTTGGGAGATCACCACAACATGAGGAACTGTACTAAGGGGTCGCAGCATTAGGAAGGTTGAGAACCACTGCTCTATATTGACCCACTGAAGAAGCCCCGAATGTTTGTAATGGAAATTCAGTGTGTAACAAAATTCTGCATATAGGTTGCACAGTCAGTTTTCATAGGCCACTGGTCTTAGGGTTGATCATTGTAACTTAATACTGGTCTCAGGGTTGACCATTAGGAATTATCTGTTCAACAGTGAAACTCTCTGCCTCGGAGCGAGGTGGAAGCTCCTTCCTTGGAGGCTGGATGGCCATCTGTTGGGGGTGCTTTACTTGTGCCTTTCCTTCATGGCAGGGGATTGGACTAGATAGTCCATGATGTCTTTTCCAACTATTATCTATGACAGGGCTGTCCAACTGGCGGCCCGGGGGCCGCACACGGCCCCCCAGCCTGTTGGGCACGGCCCCTGCTATGCCCCCGGCCGCCATTTTTATTTTTAAAAAAATTAAAAAAAATTTTTAAAAAATGGTGGCCGGGGAGGGGGAGGCGGGGCAGGGAGGAGGAAGTGAGCCAGCTCCTCCTCCCTGCACCGCCCCCTCCGTCCCTCTCTCCGCGCCGCCGATTGCATCGGCGCCGGTGAGAGAGGGACAAGGGGTGGTACAAGGAGGAGGAAGAGGGCTAGCTCCTCCTCCCTGCACCGCCCTCTTCTTCCCTCCCTCCGTCCCTTGCAAGGGATCGCAGCAGCAGCTGAAGCCAGCGCCGGCTTCAGCCGCTGCTGCGATCCTTTGCAAGGGAGGGGGGTCCCCCGGCGGGGCCTCCGTCCCTTGCAAGGGATCGCAGCAGCAGCTGAAGCCAGCGCCGGCTTCAGCCGCTGCTGCGATCCTTTGCAAGGGAGGGGGTCCCCAGTGGGCCTCCGTCCCTTGCAAGGGATCGCAGCAGCAGCTGAAGCCAGCGCCGGCTTCAGCCGCTGCTGCGATCCCTTGCAAGGAGGGGGTCCCGGGGGGGCCTCTCTCCCTTCAAGGCATCCCGGCAGCAGCTGAAGCCGGCGAAACCGCCAGCTTCATCTGCGGCTAGGATACCTTGAAAGGGAGGGGGGTGCCGTGGCTCCTCCCTCTCTCCCAAAGCTTCCCGGCAGCCGGGGGCGGGGGCGGGGCGGGGGCGTGGGCAGGGGCGGGGCCGGGCGGCCCCCCCCAGGTCATCAGTGATCTGGAATCCGCCCTTGGCCGGATAGAAGTTGGACAGCACTGATCTATGATTCTGTGAATATTGGAAGAAAGTTAACCTTCCACCGCACGTATCTATGGCAGAGAAAGATCATTAGGAGATGGACGGCAAGCATTTTTCCAGAGAAGCTGATCTGGTCTGCTGTTGCAGATCTTCTCATGGAAAAAACCCTCAGATGATTCCGGAGAGCTCCAAGGATTTCTGTATTTACTGTATTTCTTTGATTCTAAGGCCCCTTCTGCATTGCCATATAATCCAGATTATCACACCAGATAATCCACATTATCTGCATAGAACTGGATTATATGAGTACGCCCTGCCATATAATTGAGTTCAAATCTAATCATCTGGATTTTATATGGCAATGTAGAAGGGGCCTAAGACACTATTGCTTGCGAGAGACACACTAATTTCAGTATCACCAACAGGAAAAAGTGTGTGTGTGTGTGTTATATGCACCCATGGTTCTGAGATACACCCAATTTTTAGATAGATAGATAGATAGATAGATAGATAGATAGATAGATAGATAGATAGATAGATAGATAGATAGATAGATAGATAGATGGGGGAAAGTGCATTGAATAAATGCAGTAATTTAAGAGGTGGTTTTCCAACCCCTATTCTATTTGCAATTGGATACACACACACATATATAGAAAGAAATGAAAGTTATGAAACATTTCAAATTTTATGCTAGATACTACACAAACCATATTGCATCTATATGCCTCTGGTAAATACAAGTTTGCAGGCAAATTAAAATGAGGACTGTTTCGGCTCTTTATTTTGTTTTGTTTTGTTTTTCATGTCAGGAGTGACTTGAGAAACTGCAAGTTGCTTCTGGTGTGAGAGAATTGGCCGTCTGCAAGGATGTTGCCCAAGGGACACCCAGATGTTTTGGTGTTTTACCATCCTCGTGGAAGCTTCTCTCATGTCTCCACGTGAAGAGCTGGAGCTGACAGAGGGAGCTCATCCGTGCTCTCCCCGGGTTCGAACCTGCAACCTGTCAGTCTTCAGTCCTGCCGGCACAAGGGATTAACCCACTGTGCCACTGGGGGCTCCTGACTCTTAAAAATGTATGACTGCTTTACATTTATCTCCCACTTTATTATTTGAATTTGATCATTTATCATGTAGATTTACAAGCAAACATTCAAACAATACAATCAGGAGACAGGATTGGGGGCAGCCGACCCTGGGAGCAACACGGCGAGGAGATGCCTCTTTTTGGGGGTTCCAACCCCTAGAGGCGCCTCATAGAAAAAACCTCATGGCTGCCGGAGGAGACGGCGCCGGAGGCCAGGGAGTATTAGACCCCCTCCCCTTGATCCTGCTGGGGTCTAGCGACGTCGGGGCCGCCAACCCCCCGGACCTGCCACATTCTCGGCCAGCTATCCGAGAGAGAGGAGACCCTCCCACCCTGAGCCCAGGTCCAGGCGATCATTTCGCCCCAGAACCTTTTGGCGTTCAGACTTCGAGCGTCGCGACCTCCACCGGACTTGCCTGAAGCCGACGACAGACACTCGTTCAGTTGGTCTGACCTCCTCTGTTAGACTGTGGGATGGAGGAAGCCAAGCCACTCTTCTTTCCTGTGGCCAGCGGAGAGAGATCTCCCTAGGTCATCCCAGGCTTCCATCCTTCGATGGCATGGTGGAGTAGTTTAGGTTTACCTGAACACCCCCTCGCCATACCCCGAACCCTGTCTCTGTCCTCCCCCTTTCCCCTTTTCCCTTTCTAGTTGTTGTTTTGTCTTGTTCGTCGCCTATTGTTTTGTATTCAACTTGTGAACCGCTCCGAGCCCCTGGGGAGTGGCGGTGATAAAAGTTCGAATAAATAAATAAATAAATAAATTAAATAAATAAATAACATTTAGCATGGGGGAACAACAGACATTCCTGCTCTTTGCGCTCAAGACTTCAAAAAGCATCTATTCTCCCCTCCTCATGAAACCCTCACAACAATCTTGTAAGGCAGGGTTTGACTGAGAGACATTGAAGAGAACCAGCTTCACCGTGGTATGTTTCCTGGATGAGTTTGAACCTGACTCTACTCAGTTGTAGTCTGACACTAACCAATCACAACACCACGCCAGCTCCATAAATGCCCAAAGTATTAAAATGTCATCTATAAAGGAAGCAATTATTGAGTGCTTTTCTTTTACTGCTCAAAGCAATGCAAGACCTGATTAATCCATAGTAATAATCATGTTCGCAGTGCAATTTTAAAAAAGCATGCAGGAATACAAGGAAGCTTCTTTTTACCAAGTCTTTTAATCATCATCATCATCAGTTTCTCACTTGTTAATCGCCCTCCATTAAAATGCTCCAGGCGATTTACATAAAACAATAGCATTTAAAAAATTCACAATACCAAATAGACTGCATTAAACATTAAAAGCTCTGCTAAAAAGCCAGGTCTTGAGTGCCTGAGCAAAGGGTCGCAGGTCACGCATGGCCCTCAAGTAGGGAGGCAAGGAGTTCCACAAGACAGGGGCAGAGATGGAGAAGGCTCTTGTGCTCTCGAGACGTACTTCCCTGGGGCCTGGAACATACAGTAAGTTTAGTTGGAGGAGTCATGGAGACCACTGGCGGCAAAGAGGGGAGAGGCGGTCTCTGAGATATGCTGGCCCCTGACCATAAAGCGCCTTAAAGGTCAGAACCAACAACTTAAACAGGGCCCGGAACTCCATTGGGAGTCAGTGCAAATGTAACAGAGTTGGAGTTATGTGGCATCTCAAAGGTGTTTTGCAAGTAGCCTGGCAGCCACATTCTGAATAATGCGGATCCTCCGAGTAGTCGACAGGGGAAGGCCAACATACAAGGCGTTACAATAATCCAGTCTAGATGTAACCGTCGCATGGATGATTGTAGCCAAGGCTCTGAAAGGTAAGGTGTCAGCTGTCTCGCCTGCCAGAGATGGGAAAAGGCCTGCTTACTAACATTAGCGATCTGGGCCTCCATAGCCAACTGTGAATCCAGGACGACACCCAAGCTCTTAACAGTGGAAGATGGATGAAGGGGGGCACCATCAAAGTTGGGCAGGGAGGGTGTCACTCCAGGCAGGCAGCCAGGCCACAAAATCTCAGTCTTAGTAGGATTCACCTTCAACCTACTGGCACGCAGCCATCTCGATACAGCCTCAAGACATAAGGTGAAATTATCTGGTATACCCTCACAGCCTCCTTCTCTTTCTTCTGTCCAGCTGGAAATTTTTTAGAAGTATCAGCACTGGAAAGATGGTGAAGAACTGTAAAAACAAAGACTTTTGGTGCTGGGTTGTATAAAGTGTCTGTCGCAAATGGCAATAAATTTTGAGCTGCGAAAAATTGGTTTTTTCCAACACACAGTTAGCAATGTGTGTTTGCCTACAGAAGGCAAGGGAAACAGCAGCTGCCACCAGAACACCCTACTGTAGTGTTTCCCAACCAGTGTGCCGTGAGCGATCATCAGGTGTGCCGTGGGAAATTGGAACCTCCAATACCCTTTCTTCCCCTTCCTGCCGAACACTTTTTCTTCTCCACTCGGACTCCCTTCTTCCCAGCCTCGCTCTGCTTGCTTTGCCTCGCTTCGCTCACACTGCCACTTCTGCAGGAGAGGAAGGGAGGAAGACGTGACCCGTGCGGGCGCTACTACGTAGACTCGCCCCACATCTTTCTTCTTCCCCTCCACAGTGCTCTTTGGATATAGGTGAACTACAACTCCAAAACTCAAGGTCAATGCCCACCAAACTCTTATAATATATTCTCTTGGTTATGGTAGTTCTGTGTGGGAAGTTTGATTCCATTCCATCATTGGTGGAGTTCAGAGTGCTCTTTGATTGCGGGTGAACTATAACTCCCAGCTGTTGAGCAAGACCTTCGTGTGTGTCTTTCTGCCATTTCTGCCAGGATATCTATGTTGCGTTCATCGAAACAGGCCCAGGTTTCCACACTGAGTGTATAAATACATTTAAAAACATATTAACTATATGTATTACTATGTTAGAGTGCCATTTTGTGTCATTTTGGTTGGTGGTGTGCCCCAGGATTTTGTAAATGTAAAAAATGTGCCACGGCTCAAAAAAGTTGAAAAACACTGGCCTACTGAGCTTGTCTGAAGAGCAAAACAGAAGAGAGGAGAGCTTGCATCACCAACTATTTCAATCATGTTCAAAAAAAAGGGAGGGGAGATTATTATTACTATTATTATTATTTTGTTTATTTATACCCTGCTTTTTCTCTCCACTAGGAGACACAAAGCAACTGACATTAAAAGCATTTCAATACAGTTTAAAATCTACAAATATACAAACATTAAAACAGAATTAAATATCATTTGTATTTCTATTTGCTTATGGGCATTGAATGTTTGTCTTCTTTGTATGTAAACTGCCCTGAGTCCCTTCGAGGAGAGAGGGCAGTCTATAAATAATAATAATAATAATTAGTATTATTATTAGCCCACCAAAATGCAAATCATAAGGAAATGGAGACTTGTGGACAGAAAAACAACAACAATACCCGATGAAAGAAGGTGGTCTCTAGTAAGTGTAAAATATTTTGTAAGCTTTTCCTAACACAATCATTTCATTTCATGTATCTATATTATCAGTTTGAATAAAAATGTGGTTCAACAATATTGAAATACTCTTTTGGAGGAGGACTATAAAATCCTAACTCGACATAGTCTGTGATTCTTCAACCATTGGCACCAAAGACATGCCCAGGAACACATCTACTTTGTGTACTGATGTATTCCTGTATGCAAACCCTCCTTCCATCCCACCTGTTTTTAGGAATAGAGCATTTTTTCCTCAAAGCTATGCCCTCCATACATCTTTTATTGTTGTCCTAATAGAAGTGGGTTCAGCAGCTACCCAATCCCTCAAATGCTTTACACATCCTAAATTCCAACCCTCACACCATTTCCTAGATCTCCTCATATAGAAGATTTTATATTTGACATAATTCAACCTCTCTCTTCTCAAACGCCACTCTCAAAATCTTGCAACTACTCCATCTGTACTCCACCCAAACCTTCACAACACTCATCCCTGGGCAGGAAGTGGTTGGGAAAAATCAGTTTGCCTCCAGATTTCGTAGTGCTACAACTCCCATAATCCCTAGCCACATTTGTCAAAGCCGGGCACTAGCATCCAACACGTAGAGGGCCGCAGGCCCCTAGCCTTGCCTTATTCAGATTTTATTTAGCTATTATTCCCATTATCCCTTGCCACATTGGTTGAAGCTGGTAAGCACTGGAATCCAACACGTAGATTGCCACAGGTTCAAAGCCTTGCTTCATTCATATTTTATTGGACTATTTTGATTTTATTGGACTATTATCCCTAGCCACATTGGTCGATGCCCCTAGGAGGTAGCATCCAACATGTAAAGAGCCACAAGTTCCTAGCCTTGACTTATACAGATTTTATTGAACTATTGCTATATATAATATAAGTAAAGTATATTATTATTCCCATCAACTCTAGACACATTGGTCGAAACCAAGAAGGGCCAGAGTCCAAAAAGTAGAGGGCTTGGCCTCATTGGGCCACCCCGAGTCCTCTTGAAGAGATGGTGGTGGGGTATTATTATTATTATTATATTTATTATTACTATGTGACGAATGTTGCTGTCCTTGAGCAAGCAGGGATCACCAGCATTGAGGCCATGCTATTGAGAACACAGCTGCGCTGGGCAGGGCACATCTCTAGGATGGAGGACCACCGCCTCCCAAAGATACTACTCTATGGTGAACTCGCCACGGGTCAGCGCAAGAGAGGCACCCCCAAAAAGAGATATAAGGACTCCCTGAAACAACATCTCAGGCTCGGCCAGATTGATCACCAACAATGGCCCACCCTGGCCTCACATCGGGAGGCATGGAGATGCACTATCCACAATGCTGCGGCCTCTTTTGAGAAGACACGCCGAATGGGTCTCGAAGAGAAACGACAACGCAGAAAGAACTGCAACTTGGAAACAACCTCACCCAAGGAGACTTTCTGCTGTGCTTTCTGCAACCGAACTTGCCTATCTCAGATTGGTCTTTTTATTTATTTATTTATTTATTTATTTATTTATTTATTTTGATTTTCGTTCGTCGCCAATCCCGGGAGGATCGGGATGATGATGATGTTTTTAATGTCGCTTGTATAAAGTGGGATGAGTCCTTCATTAGAACCTTCCTACAAATAATGCCGTATGCTTATTATTATTATTATAGAGGGCCACAGGTTCTTCAGCCTTGCCTTACACCCTGCTCCCATCGAACCCCGCAGCTCTTTGTTGGTCACTATCAAGGACCCCACTTTTGTCATCCCAACCGGGACCGACACAGTGCCCACAAAGCCCACAGTGACAGCAACGCATGATGCAACACACAGCTGATGACGCAACACACACAGTTCGATCTACTATGCCTTTGTAACCCCACCCCATAGTGACTCCAAGTCTCCCACTCACTCACTCTACCCTAAAAATACACCCAAACTCCATGTCTCCTCTCCCTCCCTATTGGGAGTTGATTCTCTCCCACCAAGGCTGGGGCCAGAATAATAGATGTGTGTACCAATCAGGTGCCACAAGGCTCTTTGTTGTTCAGCCAGAGAGAGACTTTCCCAGAAGAAAACAACAGCTCCCATTCCAAGGAGCTCCAATCCTTCCACATGCCCAGGTGGTCCAAAGGTGGTCTTGCAAAGCTTTCCTTGCGAATAGTTTGGGATGCCACGAATCCATGCAGCAATTGTCGGGGACCTTGGAGAAAGGTTTCCCCCAAAATTTAAGGGCGTCTCCAAACCTGGGCGTCTTTCCAGTGTGGACCCCTCTCTCTCTGACCCTGCAACAGACAACAAAGAGCCCAAGGGGTGCCTTATTGGTACAAGGCATCTATTTTGGCATAAGCCTCAGTGGAGAAGGGTCCACACTCCCGACAATATGGGGAGAGGAGCTTGAATGGAGTTGGGTGGATGTAGGGAGGGAGGGAGAGATGGGCATTAAGGCGGTGCCCTGAGCGACAGCATCCCACGCTTGAGAACCCCTCAAGCATCCCTCCTGCTTCCACCCCCATGGCATCCTTCTGTGCGTGCAAACAGACACGCGTGCCCCTTCCTCCACCCACCCGGCCTAAAACTCACCCCACTGCCGGCTCCTCCCCTTGCCCAGGCAAGCCCCTTCCCCAAAGGAGAGAGAGCCCAGCCAGCACCACGCCCTGCCGGTGGTCTCAGTGCCCCCCCCCCCCAACCCAGGACCCCTTACCTCTTCCATCCTGGGACCCTTCACGGGCTGGGAGGGCGAGCCATGGGGCAAAAGCTGAGCATCCCGGTTGGCAGGGAAGGAGGGAGGGAGCCTCGGGCACAGCTGCAGAGCGGGCGACCCGCCTTGGTGCCCCCTCCCCTTCTGCCCGCCTGTCTCCTCCCTGCTCAGCCCCCCTTTGCAGCCATCCAAAGACACAGCCCAGAGTGGGTCATGTGAGGAGGGTGTCTCTCTCTCTCTCTCTCTCTCTCTCTCAATCTCTCTTTTATCCAGGCTGAGGATGGGAGGAGGAAGACTGGCAGAGAGAGAGACCCCCCCCCCCCCGCCCTGCCTGATGCAATGCTTTCCCTTCCCACTGTCTTACACCTTTTGCACATCTCCAGAGATGCCTTTCCACTGGTGCCACCCATATACAGAGCTGGGAGGCAATGTGAGCAATGATGATAATAATAGTCTTGAGGTGGTAAGGCGATTGGAGCGATGATGATAATAATAATTGTTAGTCCTTCCGACAATAATATCAACCCAAAAGACAAGGGAAAGGGGACATCGCTGGTCAGGGTGTACTTTGCGACACACCGGCTGCACATCTATGCTCTGTGCGCACAATAATAGTCCCGAGATGGCAGGCGAAGGGAGCGTTGGTGATGATGGTAATAATAATTGCGATTCCTTCCTACTATAGTATCAACCCAAAAGACAAGGGAAAGGGAACGTCGCTGGTCACGGCGTACTTTGCGACACACCGGCTGCACATCTATGCTCTGTGCGCATAATAATAGTCCCGAGATGGCAGGCGAAGGGAGCGATTGTGATGATGGTAATAATAATTGCGATTCCTTCCTACTATAGTATCAACCCAAAAGACAAGGGAAAGGGAATGTCGCTGGTCACGGCGTACTTTGCGACACACCGGCTGCACATCTATGCTCTGTGTGCACAATAATAGTCCTCCTGAGATGGCAGGCGAAGGGAGCGTTGGTGATGATGGTAATAATAATTGCGATTCCTTCCTACTATAGTATCAACCCAAAAGACAAGGGAAAGGGAACGTCGCTGGTCACGGCGTACTTTGCGACACACCGGCTGCACATCTATGCTCTGTGCGCATAATAATAGTCCCGAGATGGCAGGCGAAAAGAGCGATTGTGATGATGGTAATAATAATTGTGATTCCTTCCTACTATAGTATCAACCCAAAAGACAAGGGAAAGGGAATGTCGCTGGTCACGGCGTACTTTGCGACACACCGGCTGCACATCTATGCTCTGTGTGCACAATAATAGTCCTCCTGAGATGGCAGGCGAAGGGAGCGTTGGTGATGATGGTAATAATAATTGCGATTCCTTCCTACTATAGTATCAACCCAAAAGACAAGGAAAGGAACGTCGCTGGTCACGGCGCTTTGCGACACACCGGCTGCACATCTATGCTCTGTGCGCATAATAATAGTCCCGAGATGGCAGGCGAAGGGAGCGATTGTGATGATGGTAATAATAATTGCGATTCCTTCCTACTATAGTATCAACCCAAAGACAAGAGAAAGGGGACGTCTCTGGCCACGGCGAGCCGTGTGTACTATGCAACACACCCGCTGCACATCTATGCTCTGAGCGCATTTCTCTTATATAATGTCCTTCACCCTCCCTCCCCCTTCTCCTTTCCAAGGCACATTTCAAGGCTCTGTTACCACTTCTTTTGCAAATCTAAGGCCCCTTCCACGCAGCAGAATAAAATCCCGCGTTCCCTGCTTGGAACTGGAATGCATGGCAGTATCTCCCAAAGCAGGTACTATACTCGCAACTGAAGAAACGTAAGTAGACAGGAGAAGAGATTTAAAGATGGGATTAAAGCCAACCATAAAAACAGTGGCATAGACACCAAGAACTGGGAAGCTCTGGCCTTTGAGCACTCTAACTGGAGGCCAGCTGTGACCAGCAATGCTGCAGAATTCAAAAAAGCACAAATGGAGGGTGGAAGGGAGAAATGTGCCAAGAGGATGGTATATCAAGCCAACTCTAACCGGGACCACCTTCCACTGGAAACCAATGTCCTCACTGCGGGAGAACATGCGGATCAAGAATAGGGCTCCATAGCCACCTATGCCATAATAATAGTCCTGAGATGGCAGACAAAGGGAGTGATGGTGATGATGATAATAATAACTGCTACTCCTTCCTACTATAATATCAACCCAAAAGACAAGGGAAAGGGGACATCGCTGGTCAGGGTGTACTTTGCGACACACCGGCTGCACATCTATGCTCTGCGCGCATAATAATAGTCCTCCTGGGATGGCAGGCGAAGCAAGCGATGGTGATGATGGTAATAATAATTGCGATTCCTTCCTACTATAGTATCAACCCAAAGACAAGAGAAAGGGGACGTCTCTGGTCACGGCGAGCCGTGCGTACTATGCAACACACCCGCTGCACATCTATGCTCTGAGCGCATTTCTCTTATATAATTTCCTTTACCCTCCCTCTCCCCACTTCTTTCCAAGGCACATTTCAAGGTTCCGTTACCACTTCTTTTGCAAATCTAAGGCCCCTTCCACGCAGCAGAATAAAATCCCGCGTTCCCTGCTTGGAACTGGAATGCATGGCAGTATCTCCCAATGTAATGTTGGTAGACAGGAAAAGAGATTTAAAGATGGGATTAAAGCCAACCATAAAAACAGTGGCATAGACACCAAGAACTGGGAAGCTCTGGCCTTTGAGCACTCTAACTGGAGGCCAGCTGTGACCAGCAATGCTGCAGAAATAAAAAAAGCACAAATGGAGGGTGGAAGGGAGAAATGTGCCAAGAGGATGGTATATCAAGCCAACTCTAACCGGGACCCCCTTCCACTGGAAACCAATGTCCTCACTGCGGGAGAACATGCGGATCAAGAATAGGGCTCCATAGCCACCTATGCCATAATAATAGTCCTGAGATGGCAGACAAAGGGAGCGATGGTGATGATGGTAATAATAATTGTCATTCCTTCCTACTATAGTATCAACCCAAAGACAAGGGAAAGGGGACGTCTCTGGTCACGGCGAGCCATGCGTACTATGCAACACACCCGCTGCACATCTATGCTCTGAGTGCATTTCTCTTATATAATGTCCTTCACCCTCCCTCCCCCTTCTCCTTTCCAAGGCACATTTTCAAGGTTCTGTTACCACTTCTTTTGCAAATCTAAGGCCCCTTCCACGCAGCGGAATAAAATCCCACGTTCCCTGCTTGGAACTGGAATGCATGGCAGTATCTCCCAAAGCAGTTACTATACTCGCAACTGAAGAAACGTAATGTTGGTAGACAGGAGAAGAGATTGAAAGAGGGGATTAAAGCCAACTATAAAAATTGTGGCATAGACACCAAGAACTGGGAAGCTCTGGCCCTTGAGTACTCTAACTGGAGGTCAGCTGTGACCAGCAATGCTGCAGAATTCAAAGAAGCACAAATGGAGGGTGGAAGGGAGAAATGTGCCAAGAGGATGGTATATCAAGCCAACTCTAACCGGGACCACCTTCCACTGGAAACCAATGTCCTCACTGCGGGAGAACATGCGGATCAAGAATAG
The DNA here is from genome assembly GCA_030556195.1 of Anolis apletophallus. Classification (NCBI taxonomy): domain Eukaryota; kingdom Metazoa; phylum Chordata; class Lepidosauria; order Squamata; family Anolidae; genus Anolis; species Anolis apletophallus. The sequence continues at coordinate 113,179,741 of JARBWK010000008.1, forward strand.
GGCTCCGTAGCCACCTATGCCATAATAATAGTCCTGAGATGGCAGGCGAAGGGAGTGATGGTGATGATGGTAATAATAATTGCTAGTCCTTCCTACTATAGTATCAACCCAAAGACAAGGGAAATGGGACGTCTCTAATCACGGCGAGCCATTCTGTGCGTGCTATGCAACACACCCGCTGCACATCTATGCTCTGTGCACATTTCTCTTATATAATTTCCTTCACCCTCCCTCTCCCCTCTTCTTTCTAAGGCACATTTCAAGGCTCTGTTACCACTTCTTTTGCAAATCTAAGGCCCCTTCCATGCAGCGGAATAAAATCCCACGTTCCCTGCTTGGAACTGGAAGGCATGGCAGTATCTCCCAAAGCACTTACTATACTCGCAACTGAAGAAACGTAATGTTGGTAGACAGGAAAAGAGTTTTAAAGATGGGATTAAAGCCAACCGTAAAAACTGTGGCATAAACACCAAGAACTGGGAAGCTCTGGCCCTTGAGCACTCTAACTGGAGGTCAGCTGTAACCAGCAATGCTGCAGAATTCGAAGAAGCACAAATGGAGGGTGAAAGGGAGAAATCAGGGCCGGATTAAGCCCTTTTGGCGCCCTAGGCCACACTGTGGAATTACTCCCCCGAACCAACCTCTACCGCACCCCCCACCTCCTCCTCCTCGTGGCTCCGCGCGCCCTCCTTCCTTGAGTCAATAATAATAACAATAATAATAATCTACAGAAAGAAGACTTTTTGAGTGTTGTAAATAAAAGAGAATATAATAATAATAACAATAACAATTATAATAATATAGAGGAGGGAGGTGATTGGAGGGCTCTAAATGTAAGGGTGAGGAGGAGGAGGGGGTGATGGTGAGGGGGAGCACCATTCCCTCCTCCCCCCCCCCTCACAGCACTCTCCCCCCGCCCTCCCCCAAAAGAGAGAGTCATCTCCATGTCGCGTGTTGCGGGGTTTTTTAAAAAAAAAAATAATTTTTTGTCCATGTGAACTGCGCCCCCCTAGGCCATGGTCTAGTGTGCCCTTATGGATAATCCGGGCCTGGGAGAAGTGTGCCAAGAGGATGGTACATCAAGCCAACTCTAACCGGGACCACCTTCCACTGGAAACCAATATCCCCACTGCTGGAGAACATGTGGATCAAGAATAGAGCTCCGTAGCCACCTACGCCAAGACACTACACTTGAAGGACTATCATCCTCGGGCTACGAGGGATTGCCGAAGTAAGTAAGTATAAGTAAGTAAGTAATATGGCTGTGTGGACTCAGATATCCCAGTTCAAAGCAGATATTGTGGGATTTTCTACCTTGATATTCTGTATTATATGGCTGTGTGGAAGGGCCGTAGGAAAAGAGGAAAGGCATGGTCCTCTATGTACATTGTTATTTAGCCTCCCCTAGCAACCCAAAATGCTGCTCTTTCCCTTTTTCTGGAGATATCTGTGATTGAATTGCCTCCTTCTGATATAACCGACTTCCCTCCCCTAGTGGCCATTCTTCTCTCTTACTGGCCATTTGTCTGGTTGAGATGCCCAAAACTGCATCCCTCCCCCTCCCCAACGCAAGGCATAGAATCATGGGATTGGAAGGGACCTTGTGGGACATCCAGTCCTACCCCCCCGCCACTGCCGCCAAGAAGCAGGAGAATCACATTCACAACAGATGGCCAAGGGGTATCTGATTAAAAGCTTCCAAAGAAGTAGCCTCCACCGGACTCCAGGGCAGAGAGTTCCACTGCTGAACAGCTCTCACAGTTAGGAAGTTCTTCCTAATGTTTAGATGGAATCTCCTTTCCTGTAGTTTGAAGCCATTGCTCTGCATCCTAGTCTCCAGGGCAGCCGAAAACAAGCCTGCTCCCTCCCAGGCCAGGATTACCCATAAGGCCAACCTAGGCCATGGCCTAGGGGTGCAAGCTGGGGGGGGGGGGGGCAGATCATGGAACAAAAAAAATTGAAACAAAAACGCAACACACATGGAGATGAGGAAGGAAGGATACTGGAGGTCCTCCTTTTCGGCGACGCCCCTGCCCCTTCCTGAATACCAGCTCCTGCCTCTGCTATTGTTGCACAAACAGCGTATGCGCAGGGGCTCTCGACACTGGCGTCGACATCGACAGGAGGAACAATTAACTCCCTCGATACCAACAGCATCCACTTGCTGGCTCCTTCAGTGCAAGTACAGGAAACTCCATTGCGCAGTCTGCGCATGCCCTAACACCATGAAAGCTGGTATTCCTCCTCCAACACAAGGAGGAGACTCCTCCTTACTGGAGAGAGAAGCGCAACTGCTGGCTACAGCACATGCGCAAACCCCAGTACAGGAGAGAAGCCCAACGTGACAAGCCCCGGTATTGGAGAGAAGCGCAGCATTGGTACAGCTGCTGACTACAAGGCATGCGCAATCCCCGATACCGGGTAGGAGCCAAGTGCCTCAAACCCCAGCATCGGGGAGAGGGCTCCTCCCCCCATGCCTGCATCCATAGTGCCTGCCGAGAGGGAAACTCCTGTGGCGGACCTAGTGGGGCCACACCGGGAGAGCTGGATGTGGGGCCCTAAGGGGGACGAGCGGATGAAAGGATGTGGGGGGTGCGGTAGAGGTTGGCTTAAAGGGGGCGTAATTCCAAAGTGTGGCCTAGGGCGCAAAAAGGTGTTAATCCGGGCCTGCTCCTTCCTCCCTATGAGTTTTCACATATTTATACATGGCCCTCGTTATGTCTCCTCTCAGCCTTCTCTTCTGCAGGCTAAACATGCCCAGCTCTTTAAGCCACTCCTCATAGGGTTTGTACTTCAGAACCTTGATCATTTTAGTCGCCTTCCTCTGGACCAATTCCAGCTTGTCAACATCTCCCTTCAATTGTGGTGCCCGGAATTGGACACAGTATTCCAGATGTGGTCTTTAACCAAGGCAGAATACAGGGGTAGCATGGCTTCCCTGGATCTAGACACTATACTTCTATTTATGCAGGCCAAAATCCCATTGGCTTTTTAAGCTGCCCCATGACATCGTTGGCTCATGTTTAACTTGTCCACGAGGACTCCAAGAAATTTTTCACATGTACTGCTGTTGAGCCAGGAGTCCCCCATTCTGTATCTTTGCATTTTATTTTATTTTCTTCCTAAGTGGAATATCTTGCATTTGTCTCTGTTGAACTTCATTTTGTTAGTTCTGGTCCATCTCTAATGTGTTAAGATCATTTTGAATTCTGCTCCTGTCTTCTGGAGTATTGGCTATCCGTCCCAATTTGGTGTCATCGACAAACTTGATGATCATGCCTTCTAACACTTCATCTAACTCATTAGATGAAACCTAAGTTTCATTATTATTTCATTATTGGAAATTTTTAAGACAGGACCCATTAGGAACTGTCATTTATAATGAAATTTTGAAAGTTTTGTTATTGTTCTGAAATGTTCACCACCAGAACTTTAATTTTGTAAGTACTTTAGAACCATTTAGAACCATGGATTGAACAGGCCTATTGAACAGGACCGGGTCCAGGACGGAACCCTGCTTATGGCACTCCATTCGTCACTTCTTTCCAGGATGAAGAGGAAGCATTGGTGAGGATCACCCTCTGGATTCATTCACTTAACCCAGTGGTTCCCAGGGACCACACTGGCCAGGGTCCACACTCCAACATTAATACCAAAAGGGTTAAGTTGACTTTTTGGTCAAATTTTGGTTTGGTTTGGTTATTTGGGGTGCTGATTCAGAAAATTGCATTGGATCGACCACATCAGCTCTAGTTTCTGATACAGAACATGTGCCATCCAGTAGTCGCCATCTGCTCACCCACAGAAAACCATATTTAATCATTTAGAGCTGATGTGGTAGTAGTAATCTTTTGTGGGTAGTCAGCCTCTCCCCTCCCGGAATCCCAGTTGCCTTGATACTATAAAAGGCTTTGCGAGACCATTGCAACTTTCCCTTAGCAAAATGTAAACGTTTTAATGTTGCCCCTTCCCTCTTCAATCTCCCGACTAGGAATGGCTGATACTATAGCTTGCCTTCTGAAAATCTAAGTGGATGGGATAAAGGGGGAAACTTTATGACAGCCCTTCCACACAGCCATAGAACCCAGAATGTCAAAGCAGATAATCCACAATATCTGTTTTGAACTGGATTATCTGAGTCCACACTGCCATATAATCCAGTTTAATGTGGATTATATACAGCTGTGTGGAAAGGACCTAAGGCTCCCATATAGCTAGGGGGAAATGGGAAGGGGGGGATCACCTTGAAACAGAAGGTTTTCCTAGTATGAGATTCTGAATCATATGATATTGTAATATACTCTGAGACTTTTGAATGTGATTCCAAGTGGATCCTATCACATGAAGTTTGTCCCATTCCATCAGTAATCATTGGAATCCGTCTTCAAAACATTGCAGAAACATAGTAACTGCATATGTTATTCTGAGTGGATTTTTTATTTATTTAATGTGATTCTGTTTTTACGTGTGAGTGCAGAATTGGTAAGTATCCTGTAAACAAAAATCTCATGAGAATAGTAGTTTGAGACTTCCAGGCTAGGTCACTCTATGTGTGTGTGTAGAGAGGCATTCAAATGGATTAGGAGGAGCCAACCTTCCATGTTGTGATGAGTCAAAGTGCAGCATATGGAAAACCTAAAAAATGGGTGTGATGCAATCAGTGGGCATTGCACCTGAATACCGAACGCATCCAGTCCTTAAAAATATGGGATGTAAACTGATATAAACAGAGTATATCCCAGTGTGATAAGGTCCTCTGTCTCTGCTAGTCATCTCAGCATCCAAAATAGACTTAAGAGAAAGAAAATATGCTCAAAGGTAAAGGAAGCACATATGTACTCCCATTTCTGGATGCAAACTCCCACCAGTATAACAAATAGTGAAAAATGATGAGATATACAGTGCCTTTATATCTGAGAAGTCTACACTCCTGAGCTATACAGTGGTTTTGATTCTAGGAAGTTTTGATTCCAGGATCCTATGGATACCAAAGTCCGTGGGTGCTCAAGTTCCATTACTTATTATTATTATCATTATTATTATTATTAGTATCATCATCATCATCATTAATGCCCCACCTTTTTCCCCGTGGGGACTCAAAGTGGTTAACAGTCCACACTCGAGTCAAAGGCAAAATCGAGGTATGCTTTTTTGATTTTGAAGAAGCTGTGGATGATGATATCTGTAAATACAGAATCCATGGATACAGAGGCAGAGGTAGGGTTGCCACCTGTCCGGTATTATATGGGACGTCCCATATTTTTGCTCTGAATTTTGTGTCCCATATTTTCAGCTCCTGTCCTGTATTGACAGGACAGGTGACAGCAGGAGGCCAGGTCAGGCCAGCAGTGAGCGCCACCACACTGCCAGCAGCTTCTCCGCAGCGCTTGCGCTCACTCGTCTTGCACTCACTCTCAGGCACAGCAGTCAGCAGAGCAGCCCCAGCAGAGGCGCACCTGCCCAGCCACAGGTGGCGTCTTGCTGCGCTGCCAGGCCAGCATTCACCTTCTTCCTGGTCTGCCCCCTACCCTATGGCGGGCTCCACGCAGGTCAGTCAATGAGGGCAGGCCATCACGGAGCGTGCGTACAGGAGAGAGGCGAGAGCAGCAGAGACACCACAAGGCTGAGCTGAAAGCAGGACAAAACCGATTTTTAAGTTTTTATGAAGTGTCCCTTATTTTTGTGAAAAATTGCGTATTTTTAGGTAAATGTCCCTTATTTCTTATATCAAAAAGTGGCAACCCTAGGCAGGGGGAAACTAATGTTACCCCTCCTCCCTCAAAGATCTAGGATAATGCCTTGTGTATCAACCAAAAAAGACCAAAACTTGAATAATCCTAGGTTACACTGACATATGTCATGAGCAGGAGGATTCCAGCCACGGTGTAGATGCAAGATCTGTCCTGCCATAAGTTATAGTAAAATTCTTAGCTGACGCAGTAGTTGTAAACACTGCCAAAAATGCCAAAGATAGAAGAAAAAATGGCTTTGGAAAAATGATTTTTTAAAAAAATGTTAAGTCACACTTGAGAAAGAGCTATGTCTGTGTGCATGTGTTTTCAAGCCACCTTGAAACTCATAGGACTTATGACAAACTCATGGATTTCATAGGGTTTTCTTAGACAATTGGTACTTGGGAATAGTTTTGCCAGTTTCTTCCTTGGAAATGTAGCCTACAGCACCTGGCATTCAGTGGCAGTCTCCCATCCAAGTACTAATCAGAGCTGGCCCTGCTTACCATCCAAGATAAGATGGGGTCTAGTATCTTTATGGTTTTTAGAGCTGCAGGTTGCTTCTTCCTTCCTATAAGTGCTGGCCTTGGTCTATAAAGCCCTATACAGCCCTGGCCCAATCTACCTCTCTGAACACATCTCCCTCTATGAACCACCATGGAGATTAAGATCTTCTGGGGAGAACTTGCTCTTGGTCTCGCCACCATCAGAGACACGATTGGCGGGGATGAGAGAGAGGGCCTTCTCAGTGATTGCCCCTCAGCTAAGGAACTCCCTCCCTGACGAGATTAGATCAGCCCCCTCCCTCCTGTCATTCGGAAAGGCGATAAAAACTTAGTTGTAGGGCCAAGCCTTTGGGACAATGCAATAAGGCAATGCCCGGGGGCCCTCCGGCTGCCAATAATGGATGGTGAGGTGGTTAGCCCGTCGCCTCTGGTTAAAAGCCTGGGGGTCCAACTGGACCCTCTGCTGACAATGGAGGCTCAGGTCTCCACCGTGAGCAGAGCAGCGTTTTTCCACCTGTGCCAGGCAAGGCGGCTGGCACCCTACCTTTCCGGTGACAACCTGGCCACGGTAATCCAGGCCATGGTCATCTCGAGACTGGACTACTATAACACCCTTTACATTGGCCTTCCTTTGTTGGTAATCCGGAAACTGAAGATGGTGCAAAACGCTGCAGCTCGACTGCTGGCTGGAGTGACACTATCGTGCCACATCACACCAGTCCTACAGCGCTTGCACTGGCTCCCTATCGAGCACCGGATTGCCTTCAAAGTGCTGGTGCTAACCTTTAAGGCTTTGCATGGTCTGGGGCCAGTGTATCTGAAGGACCGCCTTTCCCTGCATGTTCCCCAGAGACCACTACCGTCCATGGATCAAAACCTACTAAAGGTTCCATCACTTAAGATCTGCCGCTTGTTATCAACGTGGCAGCACACTTTTTCTGTATGCCCTCCCGGAGGAGGCACGAGCAATAACTGATCTACAGGTTTTTTGGAGGGCCTGTAAGACTAACCTGTTCCGTCAGGCGTTCAATCTCTAAGCTGTAACCCCTACTCTGGTCTTAATCTGTTTTTATTATGTTTTCAAGTATGTTGTGTTTTGTTGTTCATTGCTGTGAACCACCCTGAGCCTTTTCGGGAAGGGTGGTATATAAGTTGAAATAATGAATAAATAAATAAATGAATAAATAAATAAATAGTGATCTTCACCTTGCCAACTGGAGTCAATATGAATGTTTTGAGATGTTGATTTTAACATGGGATAATGGATTTTAGTGTTTATGTTTGTTTATAGTCTATTTATGTTCCGGCATTGAATGTGTGCCATATATATGTTGTGCTCCGCCCTAAATCCCCTTCAGGGTGAGAAGGGGGGGAATGTAAATGTTTTAAATAAATAAATATTTTGGCCCCCAAAATCCTAGAAGTCTGAAGAGCAGCAAATAAAACCCCATGTTTGTTACATTTGCACTACACTTTGCACGCTTCTGCACCTCACCAACTATACCACATTGGCTACTAAATGCATTGGTTCTTATTACTTGCCTCTAGCAAGACAAGTCAGCTTGGGATAGCTTCTTGCTCAAGAGCAAATGTAATGGCAATGCTTTTGAGCATCTGCAGAATGCACTTGTCATACGAGCGAATAAACATGGCCAGGTTGCAGAGTTGTGGCACCTGACCACCCCCCCCCCCCCAACTGTTGTGGCCGGCCACCTGTAAACAAGAAAGACTATTGACTTCCCCCTTGGGAGCAGTTTCAAGGGCCTTGCACATAAAAGGATGCTAACTACTTCCATTGTGAATTAATTACCATTAATAAGCTTGATGTGCTTGCAAAGCATCCTGCATGCAGAAAGGGGAGGATAATGATGATGGAAAGCAAAATTTCCTTTTCAGAACGATTAATTGGATTTTTTTTTAAGGAGATCAATAGCTGCTGCTGGAGCAGCTATTTTTATTTTTGGAAAAATAGAATCCTGCCCTCTCCTGGCACATCCAATGCATCTTGACCTGTCCATAAAGATCTCCTGCTTCTCTTACCTGACCCCCCTGCCAGGAGGAACTAAATTATACAAGCCATGCAAATGTGCCTATTGTCTTGGTAGAGAATACGCATTTATACAGTGAGGGGGGAAAGTATTTAGTCAGATACCAATTGTACAAGTTCTCCCACTTAAAAAGATGAGAGAGGCCTGTAATTGACATCATAGACAGACCTCAACTATGAGAGACAACATGAGAAACACATCTAGAAAATCACATTGTTTTAACAAGGGAGTTACATTTTTGGGCTACATCATCCAGCATCCTCAGTGGCCATGCTGACTGGGATATTTGGGGAGCTGCTATACAAAAAAAAACCCTGGGTTGCTGTGATTTTAAGGACTGTATAGCCATGTTCCAGAAGCATTCTCTCCTGACGTTTCGCCCACGTCTATGGCAGGCATTCTCAGAGGTTGTGGGGTCTGTTGGAAACTAGACAAGCAAGGTTTATATATCTGTTAAATGTCCAGGGTGGGAGAAAGAGACAAAGTGTGAATGTTGCAATTGTCTACCTTGATTAGCATTTAATGGCCTTGCAGCATCAAAGCCTGGCAGGTTCCTGCCTGGGGGATCCTTTGTTGGGAGGTGTTAGCTGGCCCTGATTGATTCTTGTCTGGAATTCCCCTGATGTTTGTTTGTTTGTTTAGTGTTGCTCTTTATTTACTGTCCTGATTTTAGGGAGGATCCAGCTATGAATGCCTTTGAAAATAGACAGGACAAAAATGACTTCCGAAAGATCTGTTAAAATACAGTATGATCCTTGTATCCACAGGAGATATGCTCCCTTCATAGATACCTGAAACCATGGATAATAGTAAACCCTATATATTGAATATACTTGGGCTAGAAGCAACATTTTTAGAATCATAATAGATAACCTAAAGAGGCAGGGGTCAGGAACCTTTTTGACTCAGAGAGCCATGAAAGCAAAATATTTGGAATATTATTTCAATGAGAGCCATATAATACATGTAATATATTTTAAGAGAGTGGGGGGAGTGAAAAGAAAGGAAGGAGAAGGAAAGGAAGACTTGGGGAAAAAGAATAGAAGAGGAAGGAAGGAAGGAAGGAAGGAAGGAAGGAAGGAAGGAAGGAAGGGAATGGGGGAATGGGAATGGAGAAAGGAAGGGAAGGAGGGAGGGAAGGAAGGAAGGAGGGAAGGAGGGAAGGAGGGAAGGAGGGAAGGCAGAGGAAGGAAGGAAGGGGAGAGAGGGAGGGGAAGGAGAGAAGGAGAAGGAAAGGGTGAAGAGGGAGGAGGGAAGGAAGGAAGGAAGGAAGGAAGAAAGAAAAGGGTGAAGGAAGGAAAAGAAGGAAGGGAGAGGGAGAATGGAGGAAAGAAGGAAGGGGAGAGGGAGGAAAAGGAAGGGGAGAAAGAAAGGAAAGGGTGAAGGGGAGAAAGGAAGGAGGGAGGAAGGAAGAAGAATGGAGGAAAGAAGGAAGAGAAGGAGAGAGGGAGGGAAAGGAAGGAAGGAAGAAGGAAAGAATGGAAGAGGAAGGAAGGAAGGAAGGAACTAAGAGGAGGGAGGAAAGAAGGTAGGGAGAGAGGGAGGAAAGGAAGAAAAAAAGAATGAAAGAGGAAAAGAAGGGAAAAGGAAAAAAGGAAAGGGAGGGAGGGAGGGAGGGAGGGAGGGAGGAAGGAAGGAAGAAGGAAGGAAGGAAGGAAGGAAGGAAGGAAGGAAGGAAGGAAGGAAGGAAGGGGGAGGAGGGCGTGGGGCCAAGGCGAACCTTGGTGTCGACGTTGGCGAGGCAGTCCCTCCGGAAGGTGTCGAAAAAGCCATGGCTCTTGAGCTGCCCAACGTTGAGGGTGATGAGATGGGCATTCCCCGGGGGCAGCGAGGCCAGGTCTGCGGCGCCAGGGCCAGGCCCGTCTCCACCGCCTCCCCCGAGGCTCGTGGCAGAGGATGAAGAGGAAGATGAGGACGAGGCACCGCTGCCCGGCTCCGCCATCCCCGGCAAAGAGGGTGCAGGGCCCTGAGAGCAGTGGGGGATGAGGAAGAGGCAGTCGCGGTGCATTTGCGTCACTCCTCCCCGCTGCATGCTGGGAAACCGAGGCCCGGGCTGCTCTGGAGAGCCAGATGCAATCATGAAAAGAGCCACACCTGGCTCTCGAGCCGTAGGCTCCCTATCCCTGTAGAGAGGCCTGCAAACACTTCCGAGTGGGGACATTTTTGGGAGTATGGGTAAGTGAAGCCATGGCTATTGAATCTGTACATAAGGGGAACATACATTGGTTGAATATCCAATGAGACACAACCGCCAATGGCACTGCAAAGTATGGTGCTTGTTTTCCAACCCCAAATCTATCTGGCTCTTGAGCATAGCCCAGCTACGGTTTGTTCCATACACATTCCTTAGTTTCATTCACCTATTTGAAGACCTTTCCCACCTCCTGTCATTGTGGGTGGAAGTAGCAACTGCCAAACACATTCCACAGAGCTTGGGGTCAAAGACCTCCCTTACTATAATCAATGGGACCCTCACCCATCATTCATCTTCAACTGTCCATCAGTTAGCATCTGCGTCCAATACCATCACCTTCATGCGTGAAGGGAGAAGGATATTTTCCCATTTTGGAAGAGAGCAACCCCCAGTGATAACCCTTTTCAAGTGAAAGTCTTGCCTTCTTTTTATTCATCCCGATGATGAGCAGACACAGTGCTCCGTAAACAAGCAGGCATTCAAAGCATTAGGTCTGCTGATCAAACCTGACTGTGCTTTGTTGTGCAATGTGGATGAGCTCCAAAAACTATGCCCTCTCTGCATTCCTGGTGTTTTGAGGGCGAAAGGAGATACAAAAAGCAAACCAGGCAAGCGGGATGTTTGGGAAAGTCCCGTCTCCCTGCCATGGGAACTGCTGCCCGGGTATTGAGCTAATTTTTGTGCTTGCCCAGGAGATGGAGGTCAAGCATGAACAAAGACCATCAAGACTCCAGTGCAGAGAACTTTGGGGGCAGCAGAAGGTTGGACACGTAGAATGCACTCATTACAACATGCATTTATTACATGTAGGAAGCCCTATATGAGTAAAATTAATGCAATGTGCTAGATCAAACCAAAGCCTATCTTATTCACTTTTTTATCATATCAAAAACAAACTAAGGGTACAATTGTAATGTATTTTAAAAACACAAAGTTTCAGAACTTGGTATTATATATATATATATATATATTTCCAAGTTTTAAAGTTTTAAATAAATGAATAAAAGTAAGAAAAAGGGATTGGGAATGGGAAAACTTAGGTATCTGGGGCGGAGTAAAGGGGCAATGAGAAGGGCAAGAAAGATGGGCGTTTTGGGTTTTGGATTATATAAGGAATCCTGGGAGGGAAATATTGGGTTAGGATAGTGAGAAAAGATAGAAAAGGGGGTATTTTGTTGACTTCCATCTTCATTATTCGCTGGTTTTAGTCTTGATTTACTACTTCAGTCCATTATATATACTAACACCATTAGTCACTTCTTTCTCTCCTACCCTTATTCTTGGTATTATATTAAATGTCCCTTGACCAATAGCACTTGGAGTGCTTCCATTGTGCATGTGGCAGGGCTCAGACTGCATTGTAATAGGTGGACTGTGGTTTGCTCTCCTCCATACTCGCATGTCATGGACTCCACTTTGTGGCCCCGTTTCTTAAGGTTATCTCTATATCTCGTGGTGCCAGAGCACAGCCTGTTCAGCGCCTTTCAAGTCGCCCAGTCTTCTCTGTTTCCAGGAAGGAGTCTCTCATTCGGTATCAACCACTGATTGATGTTCTGGGTTTCAGCCTGCCACTTTTGGAATCCTGCTTGCTGAGGTGTTCCTGCGAGTATCTCTGTAGATCTTAGAAAAATATTTCTTGATATAAGGCGTGGGCGTGCTGGCTGATATCTGAACAGGGGATGGATCGGAGATGTTACTGCCTTGATCCTTTCATTATTGGCTGCTACTTCCCCGCGGATGTCAAGTGGTTCAATACCGGCTAAACAGTGGAATTTACCCAGTGGTGCAGGTCATAGACATCCTGTGATAATGTGGCATGTTTCATTAAGAGCTACATCCACTGTTCTAATGTGGTGAGATGTATTCCACACTGGGCATGCGTATTCAGCAGCAGAGTAGCAAAGCACAAGGGCAGATGTCCTCACTGTGTCTGGTTGTGATCCCCACATTGTGCCAATCAGCTTTTGTATGCTATTATTTCTACCACCCAATATGATATATTTCTAATGTATCCAGTGGTGTAGGGCAGTGTTTCTCAACCGCTGTGACAAGGCACAGTAGTGTACCATGACGGACCTCCTGCTGTGCCGCGAGAAAAGCTCTCTGCCCCCCTTCCTTCCCCCCCTCCTCCTGCTGAACTCCTGCTGCTTGGGGTGGAGGAGGAAGGGCCGGGCAGCGGCGAAGAAAAAGAAGAAGGGGCTGGGGCACCGCCTCCTTCAGCCGTTTCCCCAGCCAGCCTCAAATCCGCCATGACTCTTGCCCCTCGCTTGCTGAAGCTGCACAGAGGAGGAGCCCCGGCCACTGAAACCCGTCCACCGCTCATGCTCCTCCTCTGTGGGAAGCCGAGGGGAGGGGCAGGGTATGGCGTGGCCTGGCTTCGCCCCCTCCCCCTGGCTTCTGCACTCCCAGCAGCTGCTCCAGCCTTGAGGGGGCAGTGCCAAGCCAGCATTGTGCTGGCTCTGCCACCACTGGCTTGGCATTGCCCCCTCAAGGCTGGAGAAGCTGCTGAGAGAGCTGAAGCCGGGGGAAGGGGGCAGGGCATGGCGCGGCCTGGCTCTGCCCCCTCCCCCGGCTCCCAGCACCTGCTCCCAGCGCCTGCTCCCAGCGCCTGCTCCCAGCACCTGCAGCCCACCATCCCCCAGCCATTTTTACTGTATTAAGAGTGTCATTTTGTGTCATTTTGGTTGGTGGTGTGCCCCCGGATTTTTTCAATGTTAAAAGTGTGCCGCGGCTCAAAAAAGGTTGGGAAACACTGGTGTAGGGCATAGACATCCCGTGATAATGCGGCATGTTTAATTAAGAGCCACATCCACTGTTTTAGCATGGTGAGATGTGTTCCTCACTGGGCATGCGTACTCAGCAACAGAGTAGCAAAGTGCAAGGGCAGATGTCTTCGCTGTATCTGGTTGTGATCCCCAAAATGTGCCTTTCATTGAGTTCTTTGTACAAAAACCAACAAGTTGCCCATAGGGAAATCCATCACCAACAGGCCATTAATGTCATTGCAGCCCCCACCTTGTCTTCTCCAGCATCACACACATACAGCCTCTACATACAGCAGCTTATATTGCTAGGTGTCCTATTCAAGTACTAACAAGACCTGGTCCTGCCTAGCTTCTGAGATCAGATAGTATTGCACACTCTCCAACAACCCTGATTTGGTAGAGATAGCCATCCTACCTTTTCATTAGTTTTTACATTTTCCAATTTCATTCTTTGTCCTCTGCTTTCTTCAATTGCTGTAAATTGCATTCAATGTGCAAAATACTTAAAGTTACAAGGAGTAGGACAGAATTTTCCCCTCCCCAAAAGGCCCAAGCAAAAGCAAAGTGCTACAGGGCTCCCAGCTTGTGTCCCCCCCCCCCCCCAAATTAATAACCTTTCTGTCTTAATCACACATGTGTTCTGGATTTTATAAAATGGACTGCCAATCAGTACCAGGTGTTCTAGGTTCTAGAGCAGGTCTGGGCAAACTTCGGCCATCCAGGTGTTTTGGACTCCAACTCCCACAATTCCTAACAGCCTACCAGCTGTTAGGAATTGTAGGAGTTGTAGTCCAAAACACCTGGAGGGATGAAGTTTGTCCAGGACTGTTCTAGAGGAAGGTGCTGGTAAACCACTTGTAAGCATTCCTTGTCATAGATCAACAGGCAGGTCATACAGATATAAACACACACAAGATTGTGTTACACCTGATGTGATATGGCTGTGTGGAGACACAAGATATGTAAAAACAACAAAGGATGCCTCTTACCATTTCAGTGAAATATATATATTCTTCCTACAATTTTCCCTCTGTAAAAATTTTGGTTTGTTTTTCCAGGGAGAGAAAGAGATGGAAGAAGCAGTGAGAAAGCATGAAGATTAGAACTCCTTATGTCATTCTCTGAATAAGAGAGGCCAATTGCACAAGAACGGCTTCTGTGTTTATGTTCACAAGACTTTTGCAAAGGAACTTCATAGTGCATTCATCAAGTAATGTATTAGGCAAACTATGACATGTTACTTGCTTCTTGCTTGTGACATGCCTGACCATGTTCTATTGACTTATGGGAACCTCTTTGAATTACAAAGGATTTTCTTGGGCAAGTAAATGCTTTTGCCAGTTCCTTGCTCTAAAATGAACGTTACAGCCAGTACAATATCCAATATTCATTGGAAGTCTCCCCTCCAAGTACTAACCAGAGCTGCTTAGCTTTCAAGATTAGCCAGGAACTTGTACCATTAGGACGTTTAGGCCAGTTCTTAGGGGGGCGTGCTTGCTCCATCAATGTGTAGCATTTACACTAATGATCAGCCACTGTTAGAAGGGTCAGAGAGTTTCAACTATGCTGATGATTGTGCCATCACCACTCAAGCAGGAAGCTTTGAGATGATGGAACAGAAGTTCTCCAAAGCTTTAGGTGCTCTTACTGCCTATTACAGGGAAAACCAGCTGATTCCTAAGCCATCTAAAATGCAGACATGTGCTTTCCCCCTTAAGAACAGACAAGCATCTCGAGCTCTGAGGATTACCTGGGAAGGCATCTCGTCCAGCAGTATCACACAGTGGCCCACCAGTTGTACACGGGATCTCGAGCAGAAGGGAGGGCAAAACCCTGACCTGAGGAAATTACCTGGGGAAGGAATCCCCACTGGAGCATTGCAGCACACCAAAATACCTGGGAGCACACCAAAATACCTGGGAGTTACCCTGGACTGTGATCTGACTTACAAGAAGTACTGCTTGAATATCAAACAAAAAGTGGGTTCTAGAAATAATATCATATTGGGTGGTAGAAATAATAGCATACAAAAGCTGATTGGCACAACCTGGGGATCACAATCAGACACAGTGAGGACATCTGCCCTTGTGCTTTGCTACTCTGCTGCTGAATATGCATGCCCAGTGTGGAATACATCTCACCACATTAAAACAGTGGATGTGGCTCTTAATGACACATGCCACATTATCACAGGATGTCTATACCCCACACCACTGGAGAAATTACACTGTTTAGCTGGTATTGCATCATCTGATATCCATTGGGAAGTAGCAGCCAATAATGAAAGGATCAAAGCATTGACACCTCCAGCCCATCCCCTATTCAGATATCAGCCAGCATGCCAATGCCTTAAATCAGGGCTGTCCAACTGGCGGCCCTAGCCGTACACGGCCCCCAGCCTGTTGGCTCCGGCCCGCTATGCCCCGGCCGCCATTTTAATTTTAAAAAATTTAAATGGTGGCCGGGGAGGGGAGGCGGGGCAGGGGAGGAGGAAGTGAGCCAGCTCCTCCTCCCTGCACCACCCTCTTTTCCCTCTCTCGCCGGTGCTGATGCAAGCGGTTTGCATCGGCGCCGGCGAGAGAGGGACAAAGGGGCGGTGCAGGGAGGAGGAAGAGAGCTAGCTCCTCCTCCCTGCACCGCCCTCTTCTTCCCCTCTCTCCGGATCCGATGCCTTGGAAGGGAGGGGGTCCCCCGCGCGCCTCCCTCCCTTCCAAGGCATCACGGCAGCGGTGAAAACTCCCCGCCAGCCTGGATGGCTGGCGGGAAAGGAGCGGCGCTCGCTTCCCCCGCGAGCCTTCAGGTTTGGGGAAGGGTTTTCACCCGGCACCCGAGACGCCAGTGCCGGGCGAAAACCCTTTCCCAAACCTGGAAGGCTGGCGGGGAAAGCGAGCCGCCTCGCTTTCCCCCCACCAGCCATCCAGGCTGGCTGAGCAGAGAGACACAGGAGCCGGGCTTAAACCCTTCTCGAAGCCTGGAAGGCTGGCGGGAAAGCGAGCGGCACTTCTCGCTTCTCCCACCAGCCATCCAGGCTGGTGGGATTTTGCCGGCTCCTGTGTCTCTCTGAGCAGAGAGACACAGGAGCCGGGCAAAGCCCCTCCCCCCAAAGCCTGGCTGGCTGGGAAAGCGAGCGGCGCTTCGCCCCCACCAGCCATCCAGGCTTGCGGGAGGGTTTCCCTGGGTGACGTTAGGCTGGGTGACGTCAGGCGTCACCCAGCCTAACGTCGCCCAGGGAAACCCCTCCTGAAAATGGGCGGGCCGCGCGAGGAGGCCAGCCACGCCCGGGAGGGGCCACGCCCCGGAGTGGCCACGCCCCGGAGCGGCCACACCCCGGAGCGGCCACGCCCCGGAGCGGCCACGCCCGGAGTGGCCACGCCGCGCTCACTGATCACCCGCGGCCCCAGGTGATCAGTGACACTCTTCCGGCCCTTGGGCCGGAAGAAGTTGGACAGCACTGCCTTAAATCAAGAAATATTTTTCTAAGATCTACAGAGATACTCGCAGGAACACCTCAGCAAGCAGGATTCCAAAAGTGGCAGGCTGAAACCCAGAACCTCAATCAGTGGCTGATACCGAATGAGAGACTTCTTCCTGGGAACAGAGAAGACTGGGCAACTTGAAAGGCGCTGAACAGGCTGCGCTCTGGCATCACGAGATGCAGAGCTAACCTTAAGAAATGGGGCCACAAAGTGGAGTCCATGACATGCGAGTATGGAGGAGAGCAAACCACAGTCCACCTATTACAATGCAGTCTGAGCCCTGCCACATGCACAATGGAGGATCTTCTTATAGCAACACAAGAGGCACTTTAAGTAGCCAACTTCTGGTCCAAGGACATTTCATATAACTTTGTTGAGTTCTTTAATACAACTGTACCCTCAGTCCATTTCTGACATGATAAGTAAATAAGGTGACAAGAGCTTATAAAAAAGAAAAAGGCCTTGTTTCCTCTTTCGTATTAAATCACATCACTCAGTCCTTCTGTTGGTCACAAAAATATTCAGTCCAGCTATTCTGAAAGACCCTTAAAAGAGTTCTCTGTGTCTTTCTGGCTTCTTGGAACTGCCTCTTGAAACACCCGCACAAAGCCTTCTTTCCTTCAAATTCCTATTCAAAAATGTGGGTGTGAACATCTGTGCATCTCACTTCCTCTGCATTTCTCACAATGCCATGGCCATCGAGAGAACCATATCCTCCAGATCAAGAGGAATACTTACACCATTCTGTTTTGTTTTCAACAGATTAAGCCTTAACCTCTGTGTTCAGCTCTGGGCAGCCTCACTTAAATAGGACATTAATCAGTTGGATGCGTCCAAAAGGAGATGGCCAATACGATAAAAAGTCTAGAAACCCAAGTTCCATGAGAAATGACTGAGGAAGCCTGGGAAAGGGAAGGTTGAAAGGTGATCCAGGGAAGTCATGCTACCCCTCTATTCTGCCTTGGCTAGACCACACCTGGAATACTGTGTCCAATTCTGGGCACCGCAATTGAAGAGAGGTCTTGACAAGCTGAAATGCGTCCAGAGGAGGATGACTAAAATGATCAAGGGTCTGGAGAACAAGCCTTTTAAGTTACTTTAAAGGCTATGCATATCTTTAAGAAAATCTTCATTTAAAGAGGAATTCCGTTTGATCCGAAGCATTTGGGAAAACGAAGATTATTCCTGAGAGCTTGTGTATGATGGGATGTGTAATGTAGGAACGAGTTCCGACTAGTTAGTTTTGTAAAGTTTTTTACTTTAAGTGTGCCATCTTTTTTTTAAAAAACCTGTAAGATCAAAAAATAATAATTTGTGATTCACTATGTTCAAAAGTGAAATGAATGTTTTCATGCCAAGAGTTGAAATATGTAATTGTATCTTCCATGATCCCCTCCTTCTTTAAGATAAAAACGTCATCTATAAAGCGATAAAAATGTTTAATGTGCTGGGTGATGTTATTCCTGGTTGAAAGAAATTCTTGTTCTAGATCAGACATAAACAAATTATCTGGTGCAGAACTCTGCCGCCCGACTCCTGTCTGGCACGCCAGCTGGTAGTCATATAACACCCACCTTGCAGGATCTGCACTGGCTTCCAATCGAGCACCGGATCACCTTCAAAGTGTTGGTTCTCACCTTTAAGGCCTTGCAACGGCCTGGGCCAGCGTATCTGAGGGACCATCTCTCCCCATATTGCCCTACGAGATCACTGCGGTCGGAAGGTACCAACCTCTTAGATGTCCCTTCTGCAAAGTTTGCGAGATTGACAGCAACCCGTAGGAGGGCATTCTCCGTTATTGCACCCACGTTGTGGAATGCCCTCCCCGCTGAAACGCGCACCATCAAGGATTTGCTTCCTTTCAGACGGGCTTGCAAGACCTACTTATTCCAGCAGGCCTTTGACCTGTAGGTCTTGCCTGTTGCATAGCCCGCCATGCTTGTAACGATTACCTGTGGTGTTGTACCTACACACCAGGTTTTTAACTCCGTTGTTGTCGTATTGTGTTTTATTGCCGTGTTTTAAATTGTTAATATGTTGTTTTATCTCGTTTTATCCGCGCTTGTGAGTCATAAACAAATTGACTGTAGTGGGGGCCATTGAGAGCCTGCCACTGTTGGACTCTTGCTTGTGTTCCTGCGAGTATCTCTGCAAACCTTAGAAAGCTATTTCTTGATTTAAGGCACTGGCGTGCTGGCTGAAATGCAGCATGCAACCAAACCCTCATTGGAAACTGACCATGGCATTGCGTTGGTAGACCTAGCAATTTCTAGAGAGTTGTTTTCTCTAGGAAGCTCTAGGTCAGTGGTTGTCAACCTTTCGAATGTTGTGACCCCTTAATATAGTTTCTCATGTTGTGGTGACCTCCAACCATAACATTATTTTGGTTGCCACTTCATAATTGTAATTTTGCTACTGTTATGAATTGTCATGTAAATATGTGATATGCAGGGTGTCATTCACTGGACCAAACTTGGCACAAATCCCCTATACGCCCAAATTTGAATATTGGTGGGATTGGAGGGTGTGATTTTATCATTCAGCAGTATAGTTGCTATGATTTATAGTTCACCTACAATCAGAGAGCATTCTGAACTCCACCAATGATGGAATTGAACCAAACTTGGCACACAGAACTCCCATGACCAAGAAAAAATACTGGAAGGGCCTGGTGGACACTGACCTTGAGTTTGGGACTTGTAGCTCACCTACCTTCAGAGAGTACTGTGGAGTGAAACAATGATGGATCTGGACCAAACTTGGCATGAATACTCAAGAAGCGCAAATGTGAACACTGGTAGAGTTTGGGGAAAATAAACCTTGACAGTTGGGAGTTGTAGTTGCTTGGATTTATACTTCACTTACAATCAAATAGCATTCTGAACCCCACCAATGAGGAAATTGGGCCAAACTTCCCACACAGAATCCTCATGACCAATAGAAAATACTGTAGTTTCTGATGGTCTTTGGTGACCTCTCTGATACCCCCTCGCGACCCCCAGGTTGATAAACACTGCTCTAGGCCCTCATGACTCATGACATGACTGGAGGAAGATGACTATATAGAGTCACAGTGGATGATCTCTAGACCAGGGGTCCCCAAACTAAGGTTGGATACGGCCCTCTAAGGTCATTTACCCGAGCGTTGCTCAGGATCAACCTAAGTCTGAGACAACTTGAAAGCACACAATAACAACAACAATCCTATCTCATCAGTTAAAGGCAGGCCCACACTTCCCATTGAAATACTAATAAGTTTCTATTTGTTAAAAATGTTTTTCGTTTTATTATTGTAATGTTTTAAAGTGTTTTTTGCACTACAAATAAGATATGTGCAGTGCACATAGAAATGCATTCATGGTTGGGTTTTTTTTTCCCCAAATGCTAATCCGGCCCTCCAACAATTGGAGGCAATGTTTCCCAACCACTGTTCCGTGGTACACTAGTGTGCCGTGAGCAATCATCTGGCATGCCATGGAAAAACTTCTCTCCCCCCTCTCTTTCTTCCCCCTCCTGCCGAACTCCTGCTGCTGCTGCTTGGGGAAGGGGGAGGAGGAGGAAGGGCCGGGCGGCGGGGAAGAAGTGGCCGAGGCGCCACCTCCTTTGGCCGTTTCCCCAGCCAGCCAACTTCCAATCGAGGGAGAGCGGGGAACGGAAGCGGAAGTGAAGAGCGCAGTCCAAGGCAGGCCCACCGGCTTCTTCTTTCGAACCGCAGGAAAGAAGGAAGGAAGGCAGTCAAACGCGGACCGAGTGAGTGCCTTCCCTTCTGTTGTGGAAGAGGGAGAGAGCCATTCAGGAAGGGAGCCTCCTGGGGGTTCTGTGTGGGAAGTTTGGCCCAGTTCTATCATTGGTGGGGTTCAGAATGCTCTTTGATTGTAGGGGAACTATAAATCCCAGAAGCTATAACTCCCAAATGGCAAGGTCTATTTCCCCTGAACTCCATCTGCATTCATATTTGGGCATATTGAGTATTCATGCCAAGTTTGGTCCTGATCCAACATTGTTTGAGTCCACAGTGCTCTCTGGATATAGGTGAACTACAACTCCAAAACTCAAGGTCAATGCCCACCAAACTCTTATAGCATTTTCTCTTGGTTTTGGGAGTTCTGTGTGGGAAGTTTGTGTCTTTCTGCGATTCCTGCCAGGATATCTATGTTGTGTTCATCGAAACAGGCCCAGGTTTCACACTGAGTGTATAAATACATTTTAAAACATATCAACTATATGTATTACTGTGTTGGAGTGTCATTTTGTGTCATTTTGGTTGGTGGTGTGCCCCAGGATTTTGTAAATGTAAAAAGTGTGCCGCAGCTCAAAAAAGGTTGGGAGACACTGGTTTGAGGGACTGTGACCTGGCCCTCTTTTTTGAAAAAGTTTAAGGACCCCTGAGCTAGACATTCCTAGAGAGGATATTTAAATCAAATTCCTGAATAATCAAATCCTCAAATGTCACAATCGCATCCATGGAGGAATCAAGAATGTATATACTTTTTGTGTTTGTTTCTCTGCATCAGGCAGCAACATGAGTTGGGTCCGATGGGCAAGGAAGCTTTGGAGGCTTCAGGAATGGAGAGGAAGTGGTGCTCTTAAAAAAAAATCTCAATTCCCATATTAGTCTGAACTTATCATCCCTGTCTCTAACCCCTGCAGGTCTCTGAAGCACAGACTGTTGCTTGATGGAGACTCTGTTAAGGCTCAGTGTCTGGCTGGAGCGATGCAACAGGGAAGCTATTATGAGGCAGGCGTGTAGATCATAAAGCAGATGGAGCCTCTTTATTTGATTGGAGCCCAACAAGAATGCCGCTTTTTGTCTCCAAGCGTGTAGAGCTTTGAACCACTCCAGGAAATGAGTGGATATAGCGGTGGTGGTATTGGGGGGGGGGGGGTGAAAGGAGAAGGGAGCTGGCAGTCGAAACTTTGCTTCTTTTTTAGACATTAATGGGAAGTTAAAAGCTGAGATCTGAAGGGCGGGGGCCGGATTCAGTCCTTTGGGGAACGAGGAGGGTGGGTGTGGACAAAAGGGCCTGTATTGTGTTGGTATGGTGGTGTGGGGAGCGGAGTTGTGAGATGGGAGGCCTGGAATTCCGGACAGGCTGGAAAGCTACAGACACCAAGAATAATTGAAGAAGTAGTCCTTAAAAGGGCATAAACTATTTGGAAGAAGGTGGGCTGCACATAATAATAGCAGCACCTGTTCTCCAGACAGGAAAAAAAACCCCTGTGCTTTAAACCAGTGATTTTCAACCTTTTCTGAGCCGCGGCACATTTTTTACATTTACAAAATCCTGGGGAACACCACCAACCAAAATGACACAAAATGACACTCTAACACAGTAATACATACAGTTAATATGTTTTTAAATGTATTTATACACTCACTTAGTGTGAAACCTGGGCCTGTTTCGATGAACACAAAATAGGTGACGCGAGAGTGCTATGGTTCCATTTCTTAAAGGGACAGATGTGCCTTATAGTTTATTTTAACTGGGGGTTTTAATCTGGTTTTATTGCATTTTATGTGTTTATCTGTTTTTAACTCTGTAAACCGCTCTGGGCTCCAGAGAGAGTGGTATATTAAGTCGAACGAATAAATAAAAATAAATAAATAAATGAATGAATGAAGTTTGAAAATAATTTCCCATGCCACACCTGATGATCTCTCACGGCACACTAGTGTTCCGCGGCACACTGGTTGAAAATCACTGCTTTAAACAACCATGTATACTGGGCATTGCAATTGAAGAGAGATGTTGACAAGCTGGAATATGACCAGAGGATGATCAAGGGTCTTAAGAACAAGCCCTATGAGGAGTGGCTTAAAGAGCTGGGCATGTTTAGCCTGAAGAGAAAGTTGAAAGGAGACATGATAGCCATGTATAAATATGTGAGGGGAAGTCATAGGGAGGAGGAAGAAAGCTTATTTTCCGATGCCCTGGAGACTAGGACGCGGAACAATGGATTCAAACTACCGAAAAGGAGATTCCACCTAAACATTAGAAAGAACTTCCTGACTGTGAGAGCTGTTCAGCAGTGGAACTTTCTGGTGGTGGCCCATTTGGAGGCCTTTAAGCAGAAGCCGGATGGCCATCTGTTGGAAGTGCTTTGAATGCGATTTTCCTGCTTCTTGGCAGTGGGCCACGAGGTCTCTTCCAACTCAATGATTCTATGATTCCATGGACACTATCCACAGGCAGTGGCCGGTGCTGTTGGATATATTTCAGAGGGAGGGAGGAACTGGCAAAACAACATCTTGAGTATTCCTTGCCCGAGAAACCCTATGAAATTAATGGGATCGTTACAAGTCGACAGGACACTTGAAGGCACACACACAATGTCACTGTGTGTTCTCTGTTCTGGAACATACATAGTAGAAAGCACAGCTGCTGAGATCTTCATTGCCTTGGACGTACATTTATGATGGTGCTGCTGGTTGTGATGGAGAACAAAGCATTCCTTTGAAAGCTCTGCCCACCAGGCTGCATTTCCCAAGCCCAGAGTGGCTTTGGTCCCTGCACCTCGTGATCTACTTTATTGTGCTGAAAACCTCAGAGTTGAAAGTGGATTGTGATAACCCCTTCCCTGCCTGCTGAGTCAGTGCCTGTGTTTTGTGTGTGTTGGAAGGCAGACAAAGTGGGCAAAGGGCAAACAAGGAGGAATGGGAAAGATGTGCCAAAAGAAAGGAGAAAAGGAAGGAGAGCAGGGAAATGATCTGGGTAGTCAGAACATTACTTTGTACAGGACAGTTCTCAAAAACGCTCACAAAAAGGCTAGTAAGAGGTTTTGAGTAGTTGCCATCCAAACTGAGCAAGCACAGGGGAAGTCAATAAACTCTTTGTTCCACTTTTCTGCCTCTCAGGGCTCATCTTCATGTATATCAAAATGTTTCAATCCAACACCTGATTCTATAGAGCTGTTTAGACGTTTTGCCTCTAACAGTGGTAGAGCAGAGTCCAGACCATACAGCCAAGCTAAAACCAGTTTGGCCCCAGTCATTCCTATTATTTATTTATTTATTTATTTTTTTATTTACTTCATTTCTATTCCACCCTTCTCACCCCGCAGGGGACTCAGGGCAGCTTACAATGTACACATTACATTTAGACACACAAACACACAAGACAGACAGAGGCAATTTAACATCTGGTCACCAGGGGGAGCTGTCGCACTCCTTCATTCCTCAGCATGTTTCCTGGAGATCTTTTTATGGCCTTGTAAATCAGTTAAATTAAGCCTCCCCACTAAGTGGCCTGATGTCCCTGTCACTATAGAGCAGGAGTCAGGAACCTTTTTGACTCAGAGAGCCATAAAAGCAAAATATTTGGAAATTTATTTCAGTGAGAGCTATATACTGTAATATATAATATATTTTAAGACTGAATTCAACTAAATGTGAGTCTATACGTACATACTATGAGAAAAGGATTCCCCCGGCAGAATGACGAGACACTTCAGACCTGGCTCTGCAAAAGGCATGCTCAGGACTCTGGGAAGGAAGAGAAGACGGAAGGAAGGGGGAAAGAGAAAGAAAGAAAGAAAGAAAGAAAGAAAGAGGAAATAAAGGAGGGAGGGGGAGAGGAAGAAATAAAAGAAGAACTATGGAAAAGGAAGAAAAGCAGGAGATAGATAAGGAGGGGGAAAGAAAGAAGGAAATGGGAAGGGAGGAAAGGAAAGGGTGGGGGAAAGAAAGGAAAGGGAGTGAGGAAAAAGTAAAATAATAAAGGGAAAAGAAGAAAAGAAAGAAGGGGAGAGAGAGGGAAGTGAAAAGAAGGGAAGGAGAAGGAAAGGAAGACTTGGGGAAAATAATAGAAGAGGAAAGAAGGAAGGAAGAGGGAGGGAGAATGGAGGGAAGAAGGAAGGGGAGAGGGAGGGAAAATGAAGGAGAGAAGAAGGAAAGGGTGAAGGGGAGAAAGAAATTAAGGAAGAGGAAGGAAGAGAGAGAATGGAGGAAAGAAGGAAGGGGAGAGGGAGGGAAAAGGAAGGAGAGAAGAAGGAAAGGGTGAAGGGGGAGAAAGGAAGGAAGAGGGAGAGCCAGATGCAATCATGAAAAGAGCCACATCTGGCTCCCGAGCCATAGGTTCCCTACCCCTACTATAGAGAAAGGCAATGGCTGTACTGGGCAGTGTGGGCAGTAAACTGGTTCAGATTAGAGCTAGTGCAGATGTCCATGCTAATCCCAAAGTGTGGGTCTGCTGTGGAGTTTACTGGTTATACCTTGCGTTATGAAATAGAAGCTCGTGGACATAATCTTTATGTCCAGAAGTGGCTTCTGGTCAGTCATGGCTTATTTATTTGCAGTTTAGGAAACTACCGAATTCTCAGCCACAGAACTGCAGTGCTTCACCAAACTACAAGCCTCAGGATACAACCATGGCAATTAAAGTGGAATTATAGTAGTGTGAAATGTCACAGGGACATTTGCCTAAGGCCACCTGGAAAGCACTGTCTACTTTTCCAAAGGCACAAACAGCATTCACCAACCAGGTTGTATCTTGGCTTACACCTCTATTCTGTAATATGCAGTCTTACTTAAGACAGAGCCAAAAAAACCCCACTTAAAACAGAGCCAAAAAAACTGCTAACAAGAATGTGAGTTGACAAGCGTGTTTCTGGGGAAAAAATTCTGATTGATGTTAATTTGGAGATATTTTTATATATATATATCTGTTGT
Source organism: Anolis apletophallus (assembly GCA_030556195.1). NCBI lineage: Eukaryota > Metazoa > Chordata > Lepidosauria > Squamata > Anolidae > Anolis > Anolis apletophallus. Next base: position 113,205,130 of record JARBWK010000008.1, read on the forward strand.
CTGTATGTTGTTTCACTCCTTTATATAGTGTTTTGGAAGTATCACTACCCCTTATAATGTTCAAGCATAGAGCTACCAACAGGAATTGTTTTGGAAGTATTGCCACTCTTTTTAACACTCAAGCACAATAAAGATAAAGACAGACATAACACCCAAAGAAGTTCACAACGAAACAAGGGCAACAATCCGGGAGACCTTGTTGTGTTCTTGTTCATTTTGCAAGCCTTATGAATTTTCTCTTTTGATTTTGTATTTTATTTTTCGGAGTGCTGCATTTCTTTACTACAATTGTATTTGGACTCAAGACTTTAGGCAGCCCTAGGACCTACACGGGCTTGGTTATTCTTACATGCTTCACCTCATGTCTGTTATTTTACTTGCGATCTTTATACTTCTTGTTGGATTATTATATTGATTGTACTTTTGCTTTTGTCACCTTGGATGTACCTTTTGTGCACATAATAGTCTGAAGTAACTTACAAGTTGTAGAAATTATATCCTAGTTACATCCTTTATTAGTAACATAGAGCAGTGATTATCAACCAGTGTGCCGCGGAATACAGAACAAAATTTGGGATCACAGCAAGACAAGCAAGTGACAGTGATGGAGAAGTTTTTGAGAAGGGAAAATGCAAATGCCGAACAGGGCCCTGGACAAAATTATGACACAGATGAAGGCCCTAATATGAGTGGTGGACAAAAGAAAAAGAAAAGACGGTGAGCTCGAGGCAATACAGCGAAAACTATTATTTGGATTCACTTTCACCGGGGATGCGACGGCACCGACTCCGCTGTGCTTGGTGTGTGGTGAGAAGCTGTCCAATAGCACCATGGTGCCAAGCAAGCTTAAACGCCATCTCCAAATGAAACACCCTTCCGTTCAAAACAAGCCAAAGGACTATTTTGTACGCTTACGTACAAACAATGAGAAACAGGCAAATTCTTTGAGAAAAACCACAAAGGAAAACGAGAGAGCCCTCAAAGCTAGCTACTAGGCATGGTTTAGAATCCTAAAATGGCGATTCTTATATCAAATGGGGGGGGGGATTTTTTTTTATTAGTATATCAAAGACTTACAAAAAAATTCCCAAAAATTTCGGAAATGTAACTTAAGTACTAACGAATTTGTTAGTAATTCGTATGCCAGAGCATGCGCATTCAGATGGTTTTGGCCTACAACTCCCAGAAATCCTAACAGCTGGTAAATTGGCTGGGATTTCTGGGAGTTGTAGGCCAAAACTTGAATAAACCACACTGAATTCTAGATGGGACTCTCCAAATAGGAAGGAGGGAGGGAAGGAGGAGGGAGGGAGGGGGTATTCTATTCTTGGAAGCAGCAAAAGAAAAGGAGGAGGAGCCCCCCCTCGCTCCTCGCTGCCTCTCTCTCACCCCGATCCTGAGGGAGCGAGGGCCCAAGTTTGCCCAGGCTGAGAGGAAAAGGAAGAGGCCTGAGGCTGTGAGGAATGGTGGGAGTTGAAGTCCAAAACACGTACATGAAGCAGGCCCCTGCGATGGGGCATGGCAGCAGAGCAACGGGGAAGAGAAGGAGGGGGGAAGCCTGGAGGACTACACTTTCCAGAATTCATTGCCTAGCCTACCTAGCAGCAGCGTCACTTCCAGTTCCTCATAGAAATGCGGGAAAAAGAAGAAGCTGAATGAAGGCGGGAAGGAAATGAGGGGGAGAAGACAGGGAGAAAGTAGTACAATACATTAATTAATTAATACTTAAGAATTTCTTACGATCATAACGCAAATTGTTGGCCTCAAGGACCGTTAAAGGACATCTACTTCCGGGATCGCGGCAGCGATACGTAAAACCTCAAAAGTCCCATTACATACGAATCTCTTATGAATCCTTTTAATTTCCGTTTCATTTTTCTCATGCCTACTAGCTACCTTGTCGCTGGCCCAGGTTTCACACTGAATGTATAAATACATTTTAAAACATATTAACTATATGTATTACTGTGTTAAAGTGTCATTTTGTGTCATTTTGGTTGGTGGTGTGCCCCAGGATTTTGTAAATGTAAAAAATGTGCCGCAGCTCAAAAAAGGTTGAAGATCACTGACATAGAGACTATATGCACATGCATTGTTGATCTGTATCTTGGTTCAAGGCAAGCTATACCCAAAAGGAAAAAAAACAAGCAAAAAAAGAGCAAGGATGTGTAATGGAAGGAACATCTTAAATAATTGAACTCTTTTCTCCTGCTGTCAGACTCCCGCATGCAGCAGAGGCTCACAGCATTTTTGGGTGGCTGGCAGATGCTTGCATATCTATAGGTGGAGTCATGCAAGATCAAACTAGCTAGCCTCATTCTGTCTTTCTCTAGGTCTTTAATCTGTCGAAAGCATGGAATGGGGTTTGAAGAATTTTGATTTAAAACTGAAAGAAGAAGAGGGGGCTAGTTGCAGTTTTCCTGTTATTGGAGAGGATTGGGTTTGCTGTAAGACAATGACACAAGTCTCATTTGGATCAGCTTCTTCCCAGAGTCAGATTCTTTTGGTCCATAAGTCACTTCAGCACAAATCACGACATTAATTTATCAAGAGGAAAAAGTGAGAAATAACTTGAATTTGCAAATACAGAACAAAAATATACAAGGAAGGCAGGAATAGCTTTCAGTGTGGTTCAAGTGGATTTCCATGTTTGCCACTGACTCAAAGTAATGGATGTAGTTACCAGTCAAAAGAATGGGAAAGAGCTATGAGGACACTGTCCCCAAATAAGAAATATGAAATCTTTGTAGTTTTCAAATTTCTAGTTTACGGAGACAAACTATAAATCATTCACATCTAGAACTTTTATATTTAATAACTTTGCTTGACCTTTTTTTCTTGGGTGTATCAAAATGCTTGACTTAAATTTCAAGTTACAGTCAGAAATGTGGGGGTGGAAGGGAAATGTTATGGGGGAAGAATTCTGACAGGTCAATGTCTTCATTGTGCAGACGTCCTTCCACCCTAGACTTCCACTGAAAACAGTACTAATGAAATCTCCTAGTCCAGTGTTTTTCAACCTTTTTTGAGCCGCGGCACATTTTTTACATTTACAAAATCCTGGGGCACACCACCAATCAAAATGACACAAAATTACACTCTAACACAGTAATACATATAGTTAATATGTTTTTATACATGGCTATCATGTCTCCTCTCAGCCTTCTCTTCTTCAGGCTAAACATGCCCAGCTCTTCAAGTCGCTCCTCATAGAGCTTGTTCTCCAGACCTTTGTGAAATTTCACCCTGAGTGAAACTTGCTTCCAGTTAACTATGGATGTCATGAAGCTGTTATAAACAGTTCCTTGGAGAGTGGGGGGGAGGCAACTCTCAAAAAATCCAGTAAAACAGTTTAAAAAAAAACATTTTCAAGTGGAGAGGCTCAATTTGTTTCTTGGAAACCTGTGAGGGGGCTGCTAGGAGGGGGGAGAGTGCCAATTTCCCACGGCACACCTGATGTTCGCTCACAGCACACTAGTGTGCCATGGCACACTGGTTGGGAAACACTGTCCTAGTCCTACATGTAAAGGCTCCCATGCAACTTTGCCTCGACACAAAGCAGGTTTTTAATTCCAGGTCAAACTGAGAACTTTTTCTTCTCTTGCAAAAGTTGGACTGTACACAGATAACTTTATTTTTCTGCTCAGTTGGTGCATTTGAGAATATCTAATTGTTTTCATACCAGCTCAGGTACATCAGTCTGTATTGCTGAAAGCATAATGAAATATATCATTGCAATCTTAGGTCTTTTATCATCTAATACTTCAGATAGGGAAAATAGCACTTTGAGAAATTATTATGATGTGCACCTAGATCAAAGCTGTCAAGAATTTAATTAAAAAATCCCAAATCAAAGTGCTGTCATGTTTACATCTTGTTTAGCCAGAACAGAAATTGTACACTGAACTGGTTTCTGGAGACAAGTTTTTACAGCTTGAGTCTGCCTTATCCAAACTCTCGAAATCGGAGATCCACACATGACGCTGAGATAGTTACACCTTTGCTTTTTGATGGGTCAATGTACACAAATTTTGTTTCATACACAAAATTATTTCCAATTTTATTGTATAAAATTGCATTTATGCTATATTTATTTATTTACGACATGTATTTGCCGCCCTTCTCACCCCAAAGGGGACTCAAGGTATATATTAAAAGTATGTGCATTTTGTAATTAGATCACATCTCCAAGATATCTCATTATCCATGTATGTGCAAATCCAGGTATTCCAAAAGCCAAAAAAATAATCCAAAGCATTTCTGATCCCAAGTATTTCAGACAAGGGACTGTCAATCTGTATTAGCATGTTCCACAGAAGTAACCTTTGTAATATCTCCATTCAGACACAAGGTGGCGCTATGTTGCAATTAAACCCTGCTTTTCCACTCAATGCTTCACTTTGGAAGAAGGCAATCTGTATACCTTTATAAAACGGAATGTTTGTATGTGTGTATGCGGAGGGCGGGAGGGCAGAAGGGCGGAAGCAGCCACTTTCACAGGCCAGGGCGGATATGTGGCAGCCACTTTCACAGGCCAGGGCGGATATGTGGCAGCCACTTTCACAGGCCAGGGTGGATATGTGGCAGCCACTTTCACAGGCCAGGGCGGATATGTGGCAGCCACTTTCACAGGCCACAGCGACCAGCGGGTGATGGACCTGCACCAAACTTGGTACACATAACCCCCTAACCCCCTTTACGTCCTGGCGCGGGTCGGGGACATGACCCACGGATTATGGGATTTGTAGTACTTTCCAACACTTTGGTTCCCACAGACCACTGAGGCCACCAAAAGGACCAATACAGACCACACTCAGCACACACAGCCCCCATGACCCACTCTACGTCCTGGTGCAGTTCGGAGGAGGGTGGACCATGGATGATGGGACTTGAAGTGCCTCTACTCACTTCCCAAGTCCGCTGCAACCCTCATCCAATCACTGATCGAGACCAAACTTGGCACACATAACCCCCATGACTGCCTTCACGTCCTGGTGAGGTTTGGGGAGGACTGACAATGGATGATGGGAGTTGTAGTACTTTTACACCCTCTGTTCCCACAGACCACTGTGGCCCCCACCAAACACTGATAAAGACCACGCTTGGCACACAGAGCCCCAGTGACCCAGTCCACATCCTACTGAAGTTTGGAGGGGGACAGAACATGGATGATGGGTCTTGCAGTACCTTCCCTCACTTTCCAAGACTGCTACAAACCTAATCCAATGACTGATCAACACCAAATCTGGCACACAGAGCCCTCATGACCCACTCTACAGCCTGGTGCAGTTTACTGTGAGACGGACCACGGATGATGGGACTTGAAGTACCTTCACTCACTTCCGAAAAAGAATGCATCCCTCATCCATTCACCAATACAGACCAAACGTAGCACACAGAGCCCCCATGACCCAATCTACATCCTACTACACTTTGGGGGGGACAGAGATGATGGGACTTGCACTACCTTCAGTAATTTCATGATACCACTGCAACTCCCAGTAATGATGGATCAAGACCAAACTTGGCACACAGAGCCCCCATGAGCCACTCTACATCCTGCTGCGCTTCACAAATAACCCGGGCAGGGCCGGGTCCCCAAGCTAGTCTTTCATAAAAACAGAAAGCTTTGAAACCTGGTGTATATTTACACCTTCTAACTTCCACCAATGGGTGTTTTGGATCCTTTTATAATTGTCGAAATTGCTAGTCATATTTTGGGGTTCTGTTAAGCATGATCCCTTTGACCTGAAATCATGTGGCCATTGTTTACATGTAAACTTCTATGTGAAACTGTTCATGCATGCTCAGCAATAATTCAACACACTTTGAGGAGACACACTCCCAAATGTTTTCTAGCACACAAGAGGGGGTTAGTACCATGTGTTCAGGCTTTTCAGGGTAATTTTAGTCCCACATATATGTGCTAAAAGGGAATTTTGGGATAAATCTGTTCTTGAACATTTTTGCTAGATTGTTGGGGCTCCAGACATAGTGGAAATGACATCTATGTCCCTTAAGGGTGCATTTGGGGGCATTATGGAGGAAAATGTTGACTTTAAAAAGCTAAAGGTTTCCCCTTGACATTAAGTCTAGTAGTATCCAACTCTGGGGGGTAGTGCTCATCTCCATTTCTAAGCTGAAGAGTCAGCGTTGTCTATAGATGCCTCCAAGATGTGGCCGATATGACTGCATGGATTGCCATTAGCTTCCCACTAGAACGGAACCTATTGATCTACTCACATTTGCATGTTTTTGAATTGCTAGGTTGGCAGAAGCTGGGGCTAACTGCAGGAGCTCACCCCCACTCCTCGGATTCATCAACCTTTCGGCCAGCAAGTTCAGCAGCTCAGCAGATTAACCCGATACGCCACCAGAGGGCCCATAAAAATAACCTGGGCCAGTGTGGGAGGGATGTTACATGCAGCCCACACAAGCTACACTTGGCCCATAGCATACTATATTCCAGTGTTTCCCAACCAGTGTGCAGTGAGCGATCATCAGGTGTCGTGAGAAAACCTCCAATATACCCTTTCTTCCCCCTCCTGCCAAACTCCTGCTGCTGCCCATCATTATTCGAGTCCACAGTGCTCTCTGGATGTAGGTGAACTACAACTCCCAAACATCAAGGTCTATTTTCCCCAAACCCCATGTGTGTTCATAGTTGGGCATATTGAGTATTCATGCCAAGTCTGGTCCAAATCCATCATTATTTGAGTCCACAGTGCTCTCTGGGTGTAGGTGAACTACAACTTCCAAACTCAAGGTCAATTCCCAAGAAAACCCTTTCAGTACTTTCTGTTGATAATGAGAAATCAATATGCCAAGTTTGGTTCAATTCCATTGTTGCAAGAGTTCAGGATGCTCTTTGATTGTAGGTGAACTATAAATCCCAGCAACTACAACTCCCAAATTGCAAGATCTATTTTCCCCAAACTCCATCTGTGTTCACATTTGGGCATATTGAGTATCCATGCCAAGTTTGGTCCTGATCCAACATTGTTTGAGTCCACAGTGCTCTCTGGATATAGGTGAACTACAACTACAAATCTCAAGGTCCCACCAAACTCTTATAGTATTTTCTCTTGTTTTTGTGAGTTCTGTGTGGGAAGTTTGATTCCATTCCATCATTGGTGGAGTTCAGAATGCTCTTTGATTGCGGGTGAACTATAACTCCCAGCAACTACAACTCCCAAATGAAAAAAATCATTTTTTTGACTGATGGTCCCTCCTTGGGTTAGTATTAGTATGTTTTGTGCCAGGATATCTATGTTGTGTTCATCGAATCAGGCCCAGGTTTCACACTGAGTGTATAAATACATTTAAAAACATATTAACTATATGTATTACTGTGTTAGAGTGCCATTTTATGTCATTTTGGTTGGTGGTGTGCCCCAGGATTTTGTAAATGTAAAAAATGTGCCGCGGCTCAAAAAAGGTTGAAAAATACTGCTATATTCAACTCAAGGCATATTGTTGATTGAAGCAAAATATATTAGGTCTCCTTACGATCTTTCCATGTACATTGAAAACTTACTAATATGTCATACTTAATGAGAATGGGGCAATGTCCTCTGTTGCCACTAAAGGGCAAAATCTAGGTAAGACTGTATGACAAATATGAGAAGCCAGGAGGTTCAGGAAGAAAGGCTGGGGACTACTATGCCTGTTTTCTCTCATGTGCTGCCGAATTCTAGGACCAGCCAAGGTTGTATTTCTGAAAGAAGCACTATCAAGCAAAGTTCAATTAAATCAAGTCAACTTTCATCTCTTCCAAAATAAAACAGAGAACAAACAAGGACTGTTTAAGTATTTTATTTCAAACCCCTCTCTCCCCACCGACCCTGTCGAACAACCACCCATAGGCCAATAGAACAAACAAAAAAAACAACCCACAATAGAAATGAGATACAAACAGGAGAGGGGCAAAGTTCTCTCCCATGGTTGACAAAATTTACCCAAAAAGGAGGAAAAAAAGAGAGATAAAGAAAAACGTTCCACCCCAACTATGAGGCAAACTTATTCAAATACATCCATTTTACAGACAGGACCCTGCAGCAGTTACAAATGCTTTCAAATTAGAAACCAAAAACGTGCCTATTGATACAATATATACACACAAGGCCATTCAGAACACAGTCTATAAAACAGCCTGACCCCCTCCCCAAAATGTCTAAACACACCCAAAGTGCATTCATTTTCATATAAAATGTCTTTTCGTCCCTTCTCCTGCCAAGCGCAAAACTTTTAAGATTGGCCTGCAAGTCTCAATTATTTTTTGTTTTTACACTTTTTATAGTTCTGAAAATAAGTTACAGCAGCTGTTTTCATAAATTAAATACTCACGCACATACAAACACACAAAGCATACTCGGAAACTGAGCAAAATCAACGTAAAACAAACAAACAAACCTGTCAACAGTGCAGTAAGGTATTGAACCAACTTCCTTGGAATATGCAACCTTTCAATTCACACAGGACACTGAAGTTGTGTACCTTCACTAGCTTTTCAGTGTTACGACTGAGGTATACATATTTAATTCCATGTATTCTATCCCCTTTCTCTGACTAAAAAAGACGGAGTGGTGAGGCTATAGCATTTGGGGCATTCAGTCTGTAAAAAGTGTGACATGCCCCAAATGCAAACTCTATACTGACATACAATAAGACATACTGTGTTTTTGCTCTACTGTAAGACTTTTTCATTGACTAATACCCAACACCAGCCTGGGGAAAAAAACCTGCAACTGTTTGAAGATGTTCACTGACATCGAAGATAGCTTAAGATGTGAAACAAGAGGCGGTCACACAAATGGGCTCATGTAGCCCTTTCAGAGGTAAACTAGACTAGACGCAGTGGCTCTGGTCTAGTAGTTTCGCTGCCCCACAAACTTACGGAGATCTCAGTAAACCCAGTACCATTTTCAGTGCATAGGATGGTCACAACTCACCAGCTCTGAGTTGTGATCAACCAAAAAGGTTGATAAGCTTCTGAGTTCTGTTACTTTCCTGGGACCATGCACACAAAAGGGATTGCCAGATGGCTAGTAGTCTACAACATATGGGCTACAGAAAGGATGAAGCAATGGGCAAGAAGATAGGTCAAAAGCTGCAATGAGAACATAACATGAAAAGGCTTCCTGAAATTTAGGGCATAACAACTCACAGTTTTACATCGAATTGTGTAGACTGTAATCTAGCTACCCTTCCTGGACCAAAACATATACCACAGTAGTAAGATTTTCACGAAAGGGGTCTCCTTCACTACCTAAAAGACAAAATATCGGGAGGCAGTTGTGAGGGAATCATTAGCCTCACAACTTTCGCCTTCTGTTTGAATGCACAACTGACTCATGTGTAGGTCCTGAGCAAGTTATTAATACCATCTCAAAGGATGCTCTCTGTAGCAACATTGGAACAGTAACTGATCTAACAGGCCATTTGTTTTAAAGGTAACACACTCAAAAGTGCTTGACCGAACAGAAGTTGTCTCATAATTAGGCATACCACACATCTTTGCTCGGCACAGTCATATGAATGCAAATGAGAAAAAGCTGAAATATTCAAGGGAAAAGGTGGACACATATAGCATCTCCATGTTGCATGATGGAGTTTTGTGAAATTCTGGACAATTGACAAATTGATTTACCTATTTAATTGAAGGCAGGTTGACTTAGTTTCATGCATCATTTTCTTACAGCTGTCCAAGCTACATTTATGTTTACAGCATTCTATTGGATTACTCTTCTCCTTTAGCACAATGGTATCAAACATGTGGTCCTCCAGGTGTTTTTTGGACTTCAGCTCCCAGAATTCCTGGCCTTTCAACAAGTCGGACAGGACTTCTGGGAGTTGGAGGTCCAAACATCCGGAACAGAGGTGCTTGGAGGCCCAAACATCTCTGTTCTAGTGAATATTTGAAATCCATTACATTTTGAAAGTACACATTTCTCTCCATAGGGGAATTTATTCTTTTCAAGACTAAATGAAATCCTCTCACAAGTGCATAGGTTTCCTATAGTGTCTAGCCATTTTAGCCTGCTCATAAAAACAATTATGCCAGGTTGTCAACAACACACATATCCATTATCATTTATGAGAAATATCAAGTAAATGAGCTGGGCTAGAGTAACAACATGCTAGACACTGGGTTTAAGGACAAGAAAAAAAAACAGTGTGATTTATGGAGCTTGGTCTGCTCTTTTTCGCCTCAAGTTAGCACCTAGATTTTTCAAAAATGTCAAAGCAATTAAGAGCAAGACTGTTTTAAGATGCACCTGAACCTCATCTCAGGCTTAAAAAGTGATATATAAATCCAGTAAACCTAAAAGCCTATTGCTGTACCTCTATAAAACAGCACATACCTTTCTGCATTTCTGAATCAATAATCCACTGCTACTGGCCAATCAACAAAGCCTTCTTTTCCCAAATGAATCCTACATTAAGCACTTATGGAAATACTGTTATTCCTTCACGCAGCCAAGGTAGCATCATTAAGGTCAAATAACATCCCACTTTCTTCCAAGATTGATGTCATCAGGAAGTATTATTGTCCAGAAGATATTTACCCCTTACTTCCTGTAGAGAGGGTAAGAGCATTGTTTGCTGAAGTCAAACGTCAAATATTGAATGCAGGGTGTGGAAATTGTGGGAGCTGTAATCCAAAACATCAGGAAGACCAAGGGTGCCCCACCTTTAGTTTGGAATATGTTCAGAAACTCCCAGATCTAACCTAAATACAATCAATGTAGTAAAACCAAACAAGGTAGTTGATTCTGAAGAACCATCGACACCTTCCCCAACTAATTATTATGGAGCGTAACAGTTGCTACAAGCACAAAATGCAAAAAATCAGAGGACAACCCCTTCCCCTAAAAAGCTGGAGTGTGGGATTTCCATTCATCCAATTTCATCCAATTCATCCAATTTCAAAAGAAAGGTAAACACATAACCTTACAAAGAAAGAATCTCTCTCTCACACACACACAGACATGCTCTTTTTATAGGTAATCCATCACAGCAGACTCAACGGGAACACAACAATAGCCCAGGGAGGCCAACTTACTCCTTGAACATTATTTACACACAACTGGTTTTTGCTACTCAGTAGTTAAGTCAGTGGAGTTCTAGAGGTGCTCACAGTTCAACCAATGGGTGGGGGCAGATAATAGATCCCTCGTACGGTCATTGGGGGCATGGTTTGTGCGTGTTTGAACCGTATATTAAGAAACATTTCCTCCTCCACCACCACACAAGTGCAGGCCTTAGGTCTTATCTCATTTCTTCTTATCTGAACTAGGAAGAAAGTATTTTGGGTGGAGTGGGGTGGAGGTAGGAAAGGGCTAAAGAAATTCCAAAATGGGTCTTTCCAGTGTTTTGTTAATATTTCAAAATGCACATCCTGAAAATGGCAGAGAGGGGGTATCCTCTTGATGCATTTAGGTTTCCACCCAACATGGAATGTCTTTTGGTTCCAAGTGAGCAAGGCCTTGAGCACTATTTTCCTCAATACTGTTTTGATACATATCTCCAAGTTTTAAGGTAGCCCTATACATATCAGCAGAAAGTCATATCCCTTCCACAGTGCATCAGAACAAAGAATTGAACAAATTCCAGGAATCTAACTTTCCTCACCACTGTAGGAGACACCGACACCTTCATTGGCCAATGTCTAATACAACGGTCTCAGCTGCCAAGAGAACTGGTAAGAGATGATGACGGATCATCGGGGAAGGAGTCGGCTTTATAGCTCAGTGCATTAACAACTCACTCCTCTCACAATCAGAAAAATGTACCAAGGTGAGCAACAAAAAATAAGCTTCTTTGGGGTAGAACAGAACACAGATAGATGGCCATCCAAGTCTTAAATACAGAAACCATTCAGAGCCATGTTTTTCACAACCAAATGAAGAGCAAGCATAAAAGGTTCCAAAATCTGATTTTAGTGAAGCATACACATGGTACTAAATTGAGAGAAGAGATGTCTAACTTCCTTAAATCCTACTGATTTGGGGGGGGGGGGGGCACTCAGTAACAACAGACACTGTCATGGGTTTTGTGTATGTTTGTTTAGGATTTAACTCAAGGGGAGGGGCTACTAGCCAATTTTTAAGGTAATTTCAAAGTCAAGTCTCCACAACTTTGAAAGCCCAGTTTGCTCTTTCCAGCATATAGGACGGAAACCTTTAGAAGTGGAGGCTAAAACTGCTTGGACAGAGAATATGAAAAAAGCTTTACAACTATATTACTAACAATAAATAATATTGTCTTAAGATACCACAGGTTTTTTAAAAATAAAAAACCCAAGAAATGTAAGCCAAGTACCGACATCTTGAAAAGGAGGAGGCCTTTAGGACTCACCAAAAAGAGAGAGAGAGGTACCTCTTGAACATCACAATCATTGCAGTTTGGTGTGTAAGGGGGCCATATTATTTTGCGATGACAACTTTGTCTTGTGATGATGGTGGAAAAATTAGACTATGCACAGTATTTCTTTCACAGAATCAGTAGATTTCTCAGGATGGTTGGTTACGGATACTCTCTTGGAGAGAGCGGGAAGATCATAAATGACTGACTCCCCCCCCCCCCCCAATTTGTTCTTTCATTTTCACTCTCACATTGTGAGGGCTAAGGTGCTTCAAAAATCTGCTTACTCTCATTAAAGGAGTTCAAGAGCTATTTCCTTCCACTGGCTTTCACTCTGCTTGTCCAGTAGGGCAACGTACTTTCCAGTTCTGGGAAGCGACAGAACAACACCAAGATCAGCTTCAGATTCCCACTGTGCATTTTATATCTGCTTGGTGGGTTTACCAATACTGTTATCAGCCACCTCTTGGATGGCATTCCAGTGTTTAAAGGGCAAGGGGGAGAAAAAGAGAAATGCCATAAGATACCTATTAATTATTCATTTGGCCAACATCAAGTGCCACAGATTCAAAATGTTACTTGTGTCCTACAGACTTTCCAGCAAAGGCAACATATTTTTTTTCTTTTCATCTGACTGATTTTCAATTGCACCATCCACAAACCTTCCATGAGGCACAGCAGAGCGTACTCTGCCTCTCACAGGTTGTATATAAGACTTTATCCAGCTTGGGCTCAGACTTGCCTTTTTCCAAGCAGTCTTTTACAAACAGAAACACTGGACTACAAACCCCATTTTGCTATTTAACTCTCAGGAATCTGCTGCACATACTCACCCCCACCCCGGATACTGCCCCCCCCCCCCATACCAACAAGTAAACAAAACATGAAATTGGCTTGCCGTTTCCCATGCCACAAAAGAAAGGGGAGAAGGTGAAAAGGAAGCACCAAAAATAGAAATTTAACAAGAAAAATAACATTCTCCATCCTTTCAGGAGCTTGTAGTCCAGCTTCAGAAGATTCCAACATTTTATGGAACCAGATTTTTTTTTTTGAGGAGGGGGGATTGTGGCTCCCATTTTTCAATGCACAGCTGTGCTTCTTGTCGAGTGCCCTGGGTCCTCTCCAGAGTCTCAAGAAACAGCCAGGAAGCAAGCAATGCCAGGAGTCCGCTTCAATGCAGCCTCTATAGCTACGTAATACTGGTGACCAAATCCCTAGTAGGTAGAGAAGGAAAAAAAACACCAAGGTAAGTTTATACTACTAAACCACACTGGATACTTCTTTTTACTAACTGAAGAAACATAGCGTTGTATGCATTCATTTCCCTGGTGTTCAATTGCCAAGCTTCCTCTGAATAAAGACATTTCTTACCTTTCAACTTAAAAATGCAGATCTGAAACCTACAGAGAATTTGTAGAGCATAATGGCAGTGTGTGGAAAAGTGACCTCTTGGGACTACAACTCCCTAGAATTCCCCACCTCGCCTCTCTGCATAAAGGAGAACACCCTCTGGAAGATGGTATGAGAACACAATTTTTTCACTTTCATAGGAGACTTGCGCCCCTAGCTCCAGAAATTGTGGAGAATGTGGTATGATTCATCAGGATGAAAACAAATGCAAACATAAACTATAGCTTAGTTTTGAGGACAAGCATAAGCTTTCTCAGGCACTCATATCACGTATTTCCCTTACTCCTCCTATGCAACTGTGAAGAAAGACTCAGGGGGGTGCTTGATTGCTTGCTTTACCTTAACTTTAGATTGCCATGTTGTCAAAAGCCAACCAACTACAAAGTTCAATGATGGTAAATAGAAAAAAAAGCCGAATTCAAACAATGGTTCTGTGTCCGTACCTAGCTCTGCCATTACTGCCTACCAAAAATCACTATCAAAACCTAGCTGCCTCACTACACTTAATTTTTTTGTGCAAGGAGTGACTTGAGAAACTGCAAGTCACTTCTGATGTGAGAGCATTGGCCATCTGCAAGGATGTTGCCCAGGGGACTCCTGGATGTTTTACCATCCCGTGGGAGGCTTCTCTCATGCCCCTGCAGGAGAAGTTGGATGTGAACCGCCAACCTTTCGATGACAAGGGTTTAACCCAATGCACCACCGGGGGCTCCTATACTACGCTTAATAGTAGGGTCATACTGAAAAGACATTTAAAAGACTCCAACACCAGCCATAGCAGAGATAAATGCATTTAACAAACTGAGGAAACTTCTTTTAACACAAGGAATGGGGACCCTCTGAAGTTGCCTACTGATGCGAGAAAGAGGCAGGTATAGATTATGCTTTCTATTTTTTAAGTCAAGATTCTTAACTTTATATACAATAACACATGTTTTACCATTGTAGGCAGCAGCAAGATGGAGGAAGGGCCCCTCACTACGTTGAAGTGTCTGCCTCTTGCTTCTGTTTGGAAACAAGCTGAGCCTCTTTGAGTGAGAGATAGACTTCCTCCTGGGGGTCATAGTAGTAGAACTTGCGGATGTACGAGATCAGAGGCCTAGGTGAATAGAAAGCCAAGGGAAACATCCAAAACAGACTTTAAGAGACACAGTAATACAGAAGTCACGTTTTAAACAGATTTAACAACAAGATTCTAAATTATCTTTACTTTTCTTTTAGACCAATAGGCAAATATTGTAGCTAGCATGAACATTGGAGAGCAGGGTTTGAATTCCCACAAAAATCTACTGGCCAAGACACACTCAGAGGACGACAAAGGCAACCCCCCTTCTGAAAAAATATTGCCAAGAAAAACCTGATATAGGATCTCCATAAACTGGAAACAATTTGAAGGCACACAACAACGAGAGTGCAAAAAGAGAGAGTTGTTACTGCAAATGTACAACTTCAAGAGATTTGCAGTTATGAAATGAAATGGACCATAACCATGACTGGAAAAAAATTGAAACTTAGAAAATAGGCTCCATTACAGATTGAGCACTGAAGTGATTTTCAAATCCAAAGTCTGAAAGCTGAAATACATACAAACATGCTTTCAGCATCCTGGACCTTGCATGCCTTTTCCCCAACAATGCACCTCTTTGCTCTTTATCTATTTTGTTGTTTCCAACCAAGTCACCTATTTTCCTCCTCCAGAAAAGAAATCTTACAAAGAAAAGGCCTGCTTTCTAGCCACCTTGAGTCTCATTAATGAGAAATGTGGAGTATAAATAAATAAGCTGCTGCTGCTGCAAGTAACAACTTTAAGCAAACATTCACTGGACATATTCTACTAGTCTTTTGCCCCACTCACCACTGGAATGCAACCTCTGAAATTCAATTTGTACCTACCTGTAAAAGGTCACTCACCTTTATTTTCCAGCTCCTACTGTGCCCAAGTACTAAGCCATTTATTTCCCCCCATGCCTCAACCAAATTCATTTTCTCTATTCCCTACAGCGATGTGCTATCAACATTCCATATAACCTACACAAACTTTTGGCACAATGAAGTTTTAAACCTTCTGCTGACACAACAGCAGTTCAATGTGTCCTGGGGTATAGGTACAGGGAAGGAGAAGCAACTGTTCTAGCCTCAGGCCCTTCCAGACACTTTGCAGCACAAGAAAATATACAGCATTTTATTTACTCGTTTGTGGAAATCACCAGATGTTTTCCCTCAAGCAAGCAGTTTGCTTCAGGCGCTATCCTATTACTTGGAACTGCAAACCATATATGTGCATCAGGGTTTAGAAAAAAAGATTATTTTCCCCCTGTGCCATTTCATGAGAAGCTTTTTGTCTGCAATGCATCTCTGCTGGATCTGGGAGCCACGTGCATCTCATTACTCTAAACCTGATGGTGTGAACTTTACACTTCTATTGAAAAGAATAATGTTTGGGGAGTGTTACAAACATTCTCATTTCTCTCTCATCTATTTTGCCTGATCCACAAAGGCACCTTCTTCCTTGATGGTTCAGACACTGAGTAATATTCTGTATATAACAAGACCAAGTAAGACAGATAATGAGTAGATAGTCCTTTTAAAAAAACCCTTCTCCTTTCAGAAAATGGCACAAGGAGCAGAAATTAATCTCATACCATGCAGTCTCACCTGTAGGATATTAGATGACAAGAAGGGGAAACCTTTATTTGTGGGTTTTTAAAATTTATGTTCTTTTCTCCTAACAAAATGGCAGCTTACAGTATTAAAAATATAACTAAAAACTGTTAATACAAAAAGTTTTAAAACAATTAAATTAGCTGTCTTGTAAAAATAGCCTTCTAGATCTTTGGACAATTACCACAATGCCTTACTATGGCCATGTTGTATAGAGCTGATGAGAAAATTTTTTCTTAAAAACCTGGGATTTTGTGTTACATAATATGGCAGGAGTAAGGATAGTAAAAGTTAAATATAAAGGTTTCCCCTGACATTTTTAGTCATGTCAGACTGGGGGGGTGCTTATCTCCATTTCTAAGCCGAAGAGCCTGTGTTGTCTTTAGATACCTCCAATAATAATAATAAACTTTATTTATATTCCGCTCTTCTCACCCCGAAGGGACTCAGCGGATTACAGGTACACATACTTAGCCGACAATCCCTGTCGTTTCCACATACAACATATAGACCAGGGGTGGGCAATTACCGCCCTCCAGGTGTTTTGGACTTCAACTCCCAGAAATCCTAACAGCTGGTAAACTGGCTAGGATTTCTGGGAGTTGAAGTCCAAAACACCTGGAGGGCCGGTAATTGCCCACCCCTGATATAGATGAACAAGGTAGTGTGGCCAGCATGGAGTGCCATTATCTTCCTGCAGAAACTGTACCAATTGAGCTACTCACATTTGCATGTTTTCTAACTGCTAGGTAGGCAGAAGCTGGGCCTAACGACAAGAGCTCACCCCTCTACCTGGATCTGAACTGCTGACATTTTGGTCAGTAAGTTCAGCAGCTCATCGGCTGTATCCACTGCGCCACCGGGGGCTCCATGGGGATAGTAACCTATTGAAAAAGTTGATTGACTAACTGGGGTTTGTATTCCTCACCTGCATTTAAAGTTCACAAATAAGCATAGACCAATCACTATCTTTTTGTTAAACCTACTTCACAAGATAAGAAAAATGAGGACGATCGTATGTGCTACCTCAAGCTCTAGAGAAGAAAGATGGAACATACAAGTAACAAATAAGTACAGGTAATCTCCGGGTTACAAACATCTGACTTACAAATCGCTCACAATTAAGAAGAGGGGAGTGAGACAACAGGGAGTGAGATAAATCTACCCCTAGCAAGGGAAATTCACTCCTGGAAGAGTTATCATCGAGGAAAAAGTATCAACAGAAAATTTATCACCAATCCTTGTTTCAACAGCAAGCCATTTTTTCAAAATCCAATTATCACAGGGACAGAAAGTGAGGTGAAATCTTCTGAACAAGGGCTCATGACAGCAAAACAAACACCACAGAGATATTAACCCTTCCCAATGCCACCCAAAGTTTTATATGGCTGGAGTTACACTTAAAAATGTACCTGTTCTGATATATATATATACCGTATTTTTCGCACCATAAGACGCAGTTTTTTTCCTCCCAAAGTAGGAAGAAAAATCAGCTGCGTCTTATGGAGCGAATACACTAACACATGGAGGGAGGCGCTGGAGCAGAGGGGGCCGGCGATGTACTTACGCTATATTCGCGCCCCCTCCGGCGGCTCCCGGCGGCTCCTGCGCATGCCCATACTCTCGCCGCCGTGTCACCGCAGACAGCCGGCGGCGCGGAGGAACGGACGCGGTAGAGGGGACTCGTGGGGTGGGCTCGCCGCTCACGGACCCGAGGAGGAGGGAGGCCACGAGGGGCGGCCCCACGGCGGACGCAGCGGCAGCCGTAGCAGCAGCAGCAGCAGCAGCAGCGGAAGGGCCCGAAGCCAGAGGCGCATCTTCGTGACGTCAGGAAGATGCGCCTCTGCCGAGGAGGAAGGGGAGGCGGCCGCACGCTGTAAGGAGGCCCGAAAGAGAGGCCGCAGGGAGGGAGGGAAGGAGGAAGAGTTCCTCCCTCCCTCCGGCCTCTTCCGGGCGTTCTTACAGCACGCGCCGCCTCCCTTCCTCCGCAGAGGCGCATCTTCCTGACGTCACGAAGATGCGCCTCTGGCTTCGGGCCCTTCCGCTGCTGCTGCTGCTGCTACGGCTGCCGCTGTGTCGCCGTGGGGCCGCCTCGTGGCCTCCCTCCTCCCCGGGTCCATGAGCGGCGAGCCCGCCCCACGAGTCCCTCTACCGCCTCCGTTCCTCCGCGCCGCCCGGCTGTCAGCAGGTGCGCCTTATGGTGCGAAAAATACGGTATATATATACATTCAACTTAAGAATAAAACTACAGAACCTATCTTGTTTGTAACTTAGAAACTGCCTGTAATAAAATTTCACTATAAAAGAGAAAATGGCACAAAAGCAGAGAGATTCCTTTGATCCAGGTTGGCAATCATGCAGCCTTCTAGATGCTGTTGAGACTCAACTCCCAGCAGCCTTTGCCAGCATTGCCAACAGTAAGGAATGCTGGGAGTTTAACAGTATCTGAAGAGCTGCATGAGCCCCACGGCTGCTTTAGCCAGAATATTCCTTAAGCAAAAGACAGCACCTACTTGGGGAGTGGTAGTTCTGGAATGTGATCAATGCGGACTAGCTGTCTTATCCGGAAGCGGCAGAGATGCTGTAGCGATTTCACATTGCTGAACCTAGAGACTGGGTAAAGGAGCTGTACAGGGGTCGGAGGGAGACCTACAAATTTTAAAGAAATGATTAAAGTCATTGAAGCAGCTTAGAGGGAGACAGAAGCAGCAGCTATTAAAATATACCATAATTAGGCACCCAGGACAAAACAAGGGCAAATATCCACTCTAGCTGACTTCTTACACTGGCCATTTTTGCATTTGAAAGACTTCTCTCTTAGCCAGCCTTTGAAGCAAATGTGATCCCATGTGTCTTCAGGTTAGGGGCAATGTGTGAAAAGATATCTGGCTTTACACCTGTTTCACAGTTAAGCTCTTGGATATTCTGCCTATTTTGGAATACAGCCAAGCACTGGTTCCTGTGCACCCAAGCACTTGATGAAAGAGAAACCAGCTCCCTCGGCACTCTGCCAAAATCTCCACCACCTTTACCTTCCTGCCTTAGATTCTTAACTTCCCATTTTGAAGCATAGCTTTTTCAAACGGTCATAACAAATTTGGGGGGGGGGGAGGAGGGGGTTGGTGAGACAACTGTTTACACAAGAGTTTTGGAAAGAATCCATATCTTACCAAATTTGCTTTTTCCCCTTGTGGAAAAAAGCTAGCATCCTACTGGCGACATATCCAGGCACAAGCTGTGTAATAATACCTGCAGTGTGGTTTCTTTGGACAATGCATAATAGTTTTATCCAACAGATGATGGCATAAGTGGAGCTGTATATTTAGGGCCAATGCACACAGGACAATGTATTGTCGAAGGCTTTCATGGCCAGAATCACTGGGTTGTTCTGAGTTTTCCAGGCTGTATGGTCATGTCCCAGAAGCATTCTCTCCTGATGTTTCGCCTGCATCTGTGGCAGGCATCCTCAAAGGTTGTCAGGCCTCTGAGGAAGCCTGCCATAGATACAGGTGAAACATCAGGAGAGAATGCTTCAGGAACATGGCCATACAGCCCTGAAAACTCACAACAACCCAGAATACAGAACTGCATATTTAAATATAAAGAAAAGGATGTGAGTATGCATTGCTTCTACACCATCATGCATCTTGGACATTTATCCACATACAATTTCACTATGGTGGTATTCAGTATAACGAATTTAGACTATGTTAAAGCAATGTAGGATTTTGACCGTTAAGTCCCAATTGTTAAGCTTGTCTGAAGAAGCAGGGTAAGAAAAATGCATATGCCCATCAGGTTTAAACCAGAATGAACAACATATGGCCTACTAGGTGCTACTGAAAGAACCAGCATAGCACAATGGTTTGGATGTTGGACTAAGACCTTGGAGACCAGAGTCTTAGTCCAACTGGAGGACCTGAGACAAATCACATTCCTTCCACCTCAAATAACATATAGTCCCTCTGTAAAAACTATTGCTAAAAACACCGTGCAATAGTGTTGGTGTAAGTAAGAAATGACCTGAAGGCACATAGAAACATCATGCTATTAAGCTGATACTCCTTCACCAAAGATTAGAGATAGTAGACCAAGATTTGCAGAACATTCTGAATTAGCATAACACAATGTTCACTGTGCATTCTGAAAAGAGCTAAAGTTAAGTAATAAAGCATATCCACTGCATGCAGAAAGTCTCAGGTTCCTTCTCTATCAACCTGTAAAAGAATATCATTCACTCTATCCCCAAATAAGCAAAGGTAACAGTACACTCAAATAGAGCAAATGGAAGTAATGGAAGAAATCGGACCCAAAAAAAATATTTCAACCTGCCAGCCAGCTGAACAGAAGTCCTGAGAGGGATCTGGCTGGTTGCGTCTAGGAACACCATGGATCCGTGAATTCCCCCTCAACAGACCCCCCCTCCTCCCCGCCCAAAGAGCTAGATAGCATTCTGTTTTGTTTAATAAATGCAACATGGACATAAAATTATCTCTGTTCTACTACACACCTGGAACCCTAGATCGCAAGAAGTACAAGAACTTCCCATTTTTGGAGTGCATGATGGCACGCTTGATGAACTCCACTACAGACTGGCAGCGATCCTCAAATTTGGGGTGACACCAAAGACTGAAAGTTCCTGAGCCAAGAACGAAAAGAGATGAAGTGAATAGAAGGCAGATTACAAATGTTCCTGTCAAAATAATAGCAACTATCACTGACCAGTGGTTAGAATTCTGACAAACACAGCACACAACATTACGCAACTTGAGCCATAGAAACATTTAGTGCTTTACCCAAGACACAGACTACTCAAAACCAGGCAAGCTATGTATTTACACAAATGGCAGAAAGTCCTATAAACACCTTCACTAGTCCTGATAGGAAAAGTAAGCTGGTAGCAAAATAATAATAATAATAATAATTTGCTGCTTTTTCATCACATGCCAGATCTGCTGCCTGAAGTTATCACCACATTCTGTCTAACAGCAAGAGTGGCTCAATGCTAGAAGACTGGAATTTAATATCCTTATTTCAATTAAACTCTTACTGAGGAAAGTAGAAATCATTCTAGGTCTGTGCCCTTTCCCCTATACCCATGCTAACCTCTGTAGTGCTCCATTCGGGTGTGATGGGTAATACCCTGTGATCGAAAGCTGAGGCTCAGAATGTACCGGGGATCAGAGCTATCACGAACCAAAAAGGAGCCATCAGGTTTTCCTTTCAGCTTCATTTCAGCATCTTCCCAGTTCATTGGTCCCCAGTACCAACCACACTGTTTGAAACAAGAAAGGGATAGTCTAATCAGACCTAAATCAAAATATTTTTAATTGGAATTTGTTAAGCAACAGCAACATTGGAATGTGTCATAACAGGAAACTACTTGCTAACCGAATAAACGAGAAATATTTCTATCAAGTTGTTTCAATAAAAATTTTAAAGGAACATTTGAATCCAGCACCTATTTCTGACTTGGCACAGAGCAGGAAGAACTGGCACATTGGACAAAGATGACTTTAAAATCAAACATAAAGCAGCGCACAACAAAGTTTCCAAGTCCATATGGAAGTCCCAGTGTTGGGTTTTAAGTAAAGAGACTTTAAGTATTTGCTCACTCACATCATGTCATTATTTGGTCAGTTCCATCATACCAAAGCTATCACTGAAACAGATTATACGTTCCATGCCATTTCCCTTTGCCAAAAGAAAATTTCTCCTTTTCAAAGCAAATTTTCGTAACTACCCAAGATTTGTTGAGAAGTGGCTCTGCAAAATGCTTCTGTGCCCTTTTTTTAGCCAACACGTTGTGAATAATATTTTTAAGAATTAAAAAGTATTATTTTGTACCACAGAAAGATAATGCAGCCAATGTTGCACTGACAATACAGTAATGTCATCCTTCTCGTCATTTCCAGCTTACATGTTTCCATCAAACATACTCACAGCAGGGAGTTACAAGCACCTCTCCCTCTCAAAAAAAAAACCCCAACACTTACTTTTTCTAGTTCCCGCAAACTTGCTGCAAAACTGCTTGAGTCAGGCCGATAGAGAGGGCACTGAAGGTGCTGTGAAGGTTGGCTGTGTACTGCTTCCGGTGCTCTGATTGGGATGATTCTGGGAAATGCGTCTGCAAGGGGAGAGGAAAGACAGTCACCCAAATGTCTCATCAAGGAATAAAAAACGAGGAAGTTAATAGTAACTGCTAGAGAAGACACTTTAAAAAAAAGTAAAGAGAAAGAGGCTCAAATTGCCCAAGGGAGGCATAAATGACTATAAGTGCAATCTGATCTATAGGAGAATGGGACAGATTTTAGGTTTGTCAAATCTATTTTCTATTTCATTAGAACCTTGAAATCCATGAAGAAGATCCAGATCCCTTTCACACTGAATAGTAATAAGCACTATTATTCTACTTTAACTGCACAGTATTACCCCATGGAGTCCTCAGATTTGCAATGTATGGAAGTGTATTTAGAAATAATTAGAGGGCTCCAGTGCCTTTTGAAACCACAACTTGTATAATTCCATAGAATGTAGCCATAACAATTGAAGTGGAATCATGGTGCTATAATTGCATAGTGTGAAAGAGCCACAGGTACAAGAGGGTGGCTCTAAAAAGTGCATACAAAACTATGAAACTACATGCCTCTCAACACATACTTAGTCCAGGTATGTGTTTTCAGTGCAAGAACTGGCAAGACATCCTAAACACTTCCCTTTCTAACACATACACTCACCTCTAGGACAAGCTATATCTTGTTATCAGCAGTCTAATTAAGGAGGAAAAATAAACTTCTGTTGGTCAGTTTAACCTCCAAAAACCAGAAACACCTGTTGATATCCAGATATCTACCAATAGATCCTCATCTAATTTCTGTCTACTTCTGAACTGTAAGAGTCCAGAAGGCGAGAAAACAGTATCACAACTGAAATCACATTCTTTGAATTAATGGAAAAGCATTATGCAAATGCCTGAAGCTATCTATATTGCATGTTTCCTATAATAAAAAAGTGTTTTATTACACACAAAAACCTTTTTTTGTAGCTGAAAGTTTCAATACAATAATGTTAGCAATAAGGTAATATTAAAATGTTTTAAAAACAGAGTAAGAACTGCTGGATAAAAAACAATCAAGATGTCTCCAAGCAGATGTCCATGGACAATGCATGTTCTAAGGGACGACTAGAGAAACAGTTTGGCCTCCCACAATCCCTTACTATCAACCATGTCGCGTAGAACCTCTGCTGTCCTAAGCCAAAGTATCTGTAGAGGCAAAGGTTCCTCGGTTCTTTCCAAAGAACAAGTGTCACCAAAGACGAAACCCTACTTTATAGCCTAATATATCTTATCTCAAATAGAGGTTGGTGGGAGAGAAACCTTCAATATATAGAGAGGAGGTTGGTGCCCAACTATACAGGGAAGTGAAATTAAATTGGGAAAGACAAATGGTAACTGAGGTAGAAAAGGGTACACCTTGTAGTAGCCACAAAACGAAGTGAGACACAGACACAGAGCGGGGTAAGAATATATTAAATAAATAATTAAAATTTCATTTGTCCAACACATAGAAGCAGGCCTGGCCATAACATTGAGTAGAAGTAGAGAGCTCTGCTGCAAGCAGTAGATTTTGAAAGCCTTGAAAAAGCATTAAGTTGAAGTCTATTAATTTAATATTATATTTTGACTGCATAGGAGAGGAACAAATCATGTGAGTTATTTCTGTAGCCAAATTTCTGCTTCCCCAAGTCTCCAAGTTGAAGAGAAAAGTTATATTTTGATTGTGGTCATGAAATTATCAAGACAGAACAACTACAAACCAACGAATAAGAACTGCTTCTAAAAAAGAGCCAGGGAAAACAAATGGTCAAATAAGTGAATATGTATTATATACTACCTTAAGTATCAACAGTTGAAGCCATATTAGGAACGAGATCAAACTCATGCACTAGGAACCTAATTTTTCCAACCACATTTCTAATACACTGTTTCTCCAACAGGTAAACATACATCTCTATTCATGCCCACACAGCACACTCATTCAATAGAGTTTTCTTTCTTTTTGTCTCTGTTGATTTTGTTTCCTCAGATGGAAAGTTGTTACATAAATGTAGGTTCCTGCTAATTTAGAAAGAAAATCCAAATTAAACCTGGAACAAAATAGTTACTTGCCAGGAGAGCATCTCAATTTTGCAGCACTTGAGTAGCTACAAGGAGCCATAAACACACACATCAAGAACTTCAAGGGCAAACTGAAGTCAGATATACAGATGGAGCTAGGTGGATATATATTCATTTGATTGCAGGCTTTTCCAACACATGGGAAATAATTTGCACAACATATTCTTGTCACCCATGATTTGTTACAACTTTGAGGAATGATGTTAAAAGCCATTACTTGATAATCGAGTCAATTATATTAAAAGCATGAGTAATAATTGGCTTCTCAGTGTGATTCTCAAAACATTACTTGCCAGAAGAGTTCTGATTCAGCAAGAAAATCCTAAACTCTTTAGTTAACATTACAATCATTCCAAACATTTACAATGGAAAATTCCTCACAAATGTTATTTCCAGCTCACTAGCCAGACTGCCATAAAAATATCCCTTAAAAAATTTACAGGAATCATATGATAGAAGACAGGTAGAAGTTGCAAAAAAAGCCTTGTGATGGGTAAGATGGAGAGAGACACAGTGGAATCCTGTGAATGTCACTCTAAGACTTCTAGTGTATGCATGTTTCCCAAAGAAAAATAAGCATGATCAATAGACAGAGATTTTTAAAATGGTATGTATCACAAATATATGTGGAATGGTTTTCTATCTATCACATTTCTTGCACACCGCCTTGCGCCCAAAAATCCATTAATCAAATTGAAAAGCTTAGCTAAATTGGACATCTTTACAAAAGAAATTTTGGAAACCTTGAGGATCAGGACTAAACTGACCAGGGGCGTGTGGCGGAGGCGGCGGAGGCAGAGGAAAAGACTGGAGGGACGAAGACCCCATCGGACCCACTAAGACAGATGTAGGCAGTGTCCCACTGATATCATCTAGAAAAAGAACAAAAAAATTTGAAAGGTCCAACCTGGCAAAAAGACACGCCTAGGTTTTCTCAGAGTTTTAAAAAGCAGTCTTGGCCCTTTTGCAACATTAATTAAAAAATCAACACATATTCTTGTTGAAAGCTTTTCACTTCTTCCTTAAATGTGCTAACTAGAAACCATTTCATACTATCAGTATAATGGTTAATTTCAGGTTTAAAAAATCCCCCAAAATATGAACAAAGTAACAGTCATCTTCCCGAATGATCTTTGACACAGGTAAGTCAATATGCTTGTAATCTGTTTGGGGGATATTCATCATGCTTTAACAATACAAGTAATCACTTCACCTAGGCAAAAAGATGTCGGGATGTATTATAAACAAGCACACACATTTATACTAATGTTCCTGTAAAAAGAAGCAGGTGCTCACATAACAATCTGTTTAGTTTTGCAGTACCAGAGTCCATGTCACTTGAAAGCATAAATCTCAATGTGAGGAATCCATTTACATGGAAAGAAGCCATGCATAACTGAAGGGATTTTTTAAAAATGCTATTATATTTAAAATACAGCAGGTGTCTACAATACATGGTCTGCCAAGCTAAATACAGGCTACCAGACATTTATTCAACTTTCCATTTTCATTGCTTGCTAAAAACAAAAGCATGGAACCAACGAGGAGCTGTTAATCACCTGCTAAACCAAGACACACAACTAGTTATTTGCATCTGGCTTAACAGATGACACATCATACAGGCCAAACAAACAGTACTACCCAAAGAAAGAACTTATGGGCTTGATATTCATGAAAGGATAGATGTTACAATAGGTACAGAGCTGCCACCACTTTATCTCTCCTCTCTGCTTCAACTTCTTGATGACAGAGAAAGAGACAGACCACAACACTGTTTGTTCCCCGTATGTAGCAGCATCAAGCTAAACTAAACAACTCCCTAGTCCACCCTCAAATCATACTACTACAGACTGCAATAGTGGGGGTGTGCAGAATGCAGCTGTTCTGGGTGCTGGAACTGGCCCCTCGACCCGCTGATGCTATTTTTCTTGGTGGCCTAACTTCCTGGTTTAACAAGTTTTCTGCATTCTGTAGGACAGTGCTACTAAAATGGTGGTCTGCGGATCACAAACGATTGTCTGCTGATCCAGGTAAGAAACAACTGCACTCAACAGGGAAAAATATGGCACACTGTAATATATAACCTGCTTGTCCTTCTGCATCATACATCTTAAACAACATTCTCAAAAGTAGTAGTGTCTCAACAGTACTTTCTAGAAATGTTGGGCCACCACCCACATCACGCCCAGAATAGAGTGATTGGAGTTGCAGTCCAGCAGTTCTGGAGGTTGAGAGATTGAGAAAGGTGGGTAGGGATCTTTTTCTAATGCTTGGTACCATCCATTTCTTGTTGCCTTACATACAGAAACATGAAAAGGAGTACTTCAAAGTGAAATTCAAGGAAGACAAGGGGGATAAAACAGCATCTCAAAAGATTAGCTAAATCCAAATGGATTTTAAGTTTTAAACTCTTCCAAGGGAAAATGTGAAACCCAAGACACGTGCAAGTGAAAATAACCAGTTCAAAGAGACACGGCTGCTCTGAAAGGAAATTAATTTAAACCTAAAACAAATCTTGAATTTCAGTCGGATGCATAAATGAACATAGAAAATAGTGCTTGCCTATTTGTTTTTCAACCACCTCAGTGTTAAGCACTGGAATATTGTGAATGCTATAATGTCATATCAATTCTGGGAAACAGCCAAACATAGGCAACTTTACAACTTCATAGATAGCAACTCAAGGTGTGAAGGAAAAGAGACACATCAGCCTGCGTAATTCCTTACTCTTCCCCACAAGTAACAGAATTGTGCAAAACATGCAGATTTACTTAATTCATGCAAAGGCTATAGAAGTTGGCTATTCAGTTTGCATTGTGTGGGGCAGAATTTGGAGTAGAGAGAGAGAAAACGACAAGCATGCTTCAGCACAGAATACACACAGGATAGCCTTGTTACAAATTTATCTCTTTGATTAGAAGTGGACACTGCACACATATGGGGTGGTGATCTAGGGACCATATTTATCCTCCTCTGAATTTAGGTGAGTTGTATCTGCCTTCAAACCTAAAGAAAAATATCCATCACATAAATAGCAAATTAGTAGCCCAATATGCCAAAACTTTTTTTTAAATTAAAAACAGGAGGAAATCCAAGAAAGTCCTGTTTCTCAGAAATAAAGGATGGGACAGTGACAGATAGGAAAAAAAGAGCTAATTCTCCCAAAAAGTAGTTTTGGAAGAAAATATGAAGTCTATCTAAAAACACGTGAGAAAGCAAGCTATACCCAAAAGGCTGAGGCTTCGTCTTGGGGGAGGTGGCGGCGTAGGAGGATGTGGCGACGTTAGACCACGCTGAGAGATATCCACATCCACCAGCGACACTGTCTCACCTGAAAAAGGGAAGAAAATTATTATTGGAACTAATAGTACAGGCAATTCTTTCAAGATCTTCCATCCACCATCCTGACGATACCTCCATGCAAGATGCTCAGAATTGAGATAATCTAGGCTCAGTGAGACATAGGCTCTATATCACAGGTATGGACAAACTTTGGTCCTCCAGGTGTTTTGGACTTCAATTCCCATAAATTCCAGCTTATCAACTGTTAGGAATTATGGAAGTTGAAGTCCAAAACACCTGAAGGGCTAAAATTTGCCCAAGCCTGCTCTATATGGAACTGCCCTTGAACAGTGTTCAGAAATTGCCACTGGTGCAAAATGCAAACAGCAAGATAGTTTTCCTGGGTATATTTTCAGGCTATGTGACACTGATCTTTCAAGTGTACTGGTTGCTGACTTGTTTATTAAAAAGCCACCTTTTTGGTTAGAAGTGGTCCCATCTGGTCAGATTTCATATAATCTTAGCTAATCCTCCATTAATGGCTTTGTCCTCTCAACCAAGTTATTGAGAAAGTGTACATTAATCCTCTGGGAAGTTGGATGGTTAAATAGATGCTGGCGGTATCCCAGTTGCAATGCTTCTCAGTGGCTGCTCCTAGGCTCTGCAACTCCCTTCCCAGGAAAATAGACTATCCTTCCTATCTTTCCACAAGCAGGTGAAAACCTGTTTAATCCAGCAGGCCTTCAAATGATTTTAAAGGGAAAATAGCCCCTTTATAATGCTCTGGATTTCTATTTGGTGCTGTTTTAATCTGTTTTATGATGGCTTAATTGTTGTTGTTTTTAAACTTTTGTATGCTAATATTTTATGATGTTTGTTTTAACACTTGTGAATAATAAAAAATCAATATATAAGATTATTATGAATTAAGGGAAAGAGATCTAACCCAGCATATTAGGATAGCCATTTATACTGCTGGATTGGTCCCTGAGAAAAACTGATACCATTTTCCATTGCTACAGTTAGGTTACTCTATAGCACCCTTGACAATATTGTCTGGGGGGAATGGGATATGTTTCCTGAGCAAATGACTTCAGCTCTCAGAATCCCTATATTGGCTTCTAGGAGTTGAAGGTTCAAGCAGGAGAAGAGAAATCAGAATTACTGCACTAAAGGTCTCCATGGATAATCTCTCTCACACACATATATGCAGAGACAGATAAAATACCAAAATGCTTGTTTTAAAAAAGACAAAAATAGTGAATCACCCCAAAGCTAGCTAAAACATTTTCCAGCCAACAGTATTACTGTGCTTTACCTTAAAGACTTTTGCAATTACATATTATATGTCTACTGTTTTTTAAAAATTAGGGAGGAAAGGCATACTCACCTGTGAAGAGGGGACCAAAAACAACGGGAGAAAAGGCACTTTGTGTTCGCATCAATCTTGGCTTTCTATAAAACAGATAGAGAAGACTATAAATAAGGCAATTCTGGATCCAGGTTAATCCCAAAAGCCTCATTCCTTCCTTCCTACACCATGAGCCATAGACCTACCTCCATCCATTATTATCTATAAAAAGAGCATGTGAAGGGGCTGGCGACATAGGGAGATCCATTATGTTTATGCTACTTAGGTTGTAAACTACTTTTAAAATGGCAGTAAAACCATTTTAAGGAATTAAGAACTAAATAATCTAATTACTTCATAAATAATCCAGCTCCTTCACACATACCCAATGCAGATTGAACAAGTGTGATTCTTACTCTCTACACATGTCATGCTTGGTCCAGAAATAACCACTTTGACTGCAAGATTGAAGTGTGCTGGTCTAATTCAGAAAAAAAAGCTTGCCTCAGCCATACAAGTTTTGCATATTCAATTCCTCAGTTTAAGAACTAAGATACAGTTAAGCACTCAGTTTTCCCAAAAGTGGTTATTAATCTCAGTACTAGAAAGAATACGAGGAAGTGTTCATTTCCATTTTTCAAGGGCACTGACTCCACAATATTATTTTCCTTTCAGGTTAAGCTCCCTTTCTGAGTAAAACTGCTCATTTTATAGAAAAATAAAAAGGGATTAATCCTCGGATCAAGCTTTGTAATGTAAAGTTACTATGAGGAAGTAAAAACCTTTCACTGATGTCTGCCCATAGCACACCAATACAATCTAGGGGTGACACATGAACCACCTGGGGGGGGGAGGGAATCCTGATTTACAAAAACATATGAATTTTGCAACAACTTTTAACCTATGCTTCTCGGAACTTGGTATCACCTCAACACTGCAGGAGAGTTGTAGTTTTACAAGGTCTTTAGATTTCTCTGCCAAGTAATTATGATGTCTCATCAAACTACAGTTCCAAGAATTTCACAGCAATGAGCCATGACAGTTGAAGTGATATGATATTCCATTAATTCTACAGTGTAAATGCACCTCTAGTGAGTTTTATGTATTAACATGAATATCAACCCAGGAATGCTTAGTGAGCCACATCATCTCACTTTTTTACATCTTCAGTAACAGAGAGTTCTATGACCACTACTGGCCATCTGCTGCATCATAAGACATTTTGTTGCCTGAGACAGAACACCAATCCATGCCTCCCCACAAGTCAAGGAACCTGGCACCTAATGGCTGCCAATTGATTCTGAAACCAATTAATTTTGGAACCAGAAGAATTTCAAAACAATTCTCTTCCTAACAGTAAAAATTCAATACTGCAGATAATGAATAACATCTTTCATGATATCCAAAGGAGCTGTCTTGTTCTCTCCCTTAACAGATCTCCCTTAGAGTTACTTTAATTCAGAAGTGACTTAACCTCACCACCAGCCTGGATTTATTACTAGATGTTTTGGTAAGATGACTTCAGCAAGTTGCATGCTGTCAGCCTCAGAGGAAGGTAATGGCAAACCTTCCCCAAACAAATCTTGCCAAGAAAACCACATAACAGATCTCCTTTAGAGTTACTTCTATTCAGAAATGACTTTAAGGCACACAACTACTACAGGTAGAGTATCCCTTATGCCAGTGGTTCTCAACCTGTAGGTCCCCAGATGTTTTGGCCTTCAATTCCCAGAAATTCTAACAGCTGGTAAAACTGGATGAGATTTCTGGGAGTTGTAGGCCAAAACGCCCTGGGGATCCACAAGTTGGGTTCTCAGAGTTCACTGTCTTATCTGATATGCCTGGGTCTAGAAACATTTTGGACTTCCGATTTTGGAGTATTTGTCTTTTCATACATACACACTCACATAACAAAATGTCTTGATTGCAGGACCCAAATGATTTGTTTATGTTTCTTATACACCTTATACACATAGCCTGAGTAATTTTTACATAATATTTTTAATTATTTAGTGCATGAAACAAAGTTTGCATACATTGAACCATCAGGCAGTATCTCAGTTCTGGATTTTGATGTACTTCAGAATTCCAGATAAAGGATGTTTAACCTGTACTATTGTGTTTAACATGAAACTGGCCTACATGACAGCACCAAATAAAAAAGAGGGCATGTTTCCATGCTCTTAGGTTTCCTGAGTCAATAATCCCCAAACCCACAAATTAC
Organism: Anolis apletophallus; assembly: GCA_030556195.1. Classification (NCBI taxonomy): domain Eukaryota; kingdom Metazoa; phylum Chordata; class Lepidosauria; order Squamata; family Anolidae; genus Anolis; species Anolis apletophallus. Next base: position 113,236,603 of record JARBWK010000008.1, read on the forward strand.
AGACATTCAACTTTTAATGCCTTACCCAGTCCTCCTCCTTCTATTAACCTCCTGTTAAAATTATTGGATGCTCAAAAGCTTACTCGCCACTGAGAGAAATAAAGCATTGCTCCTAAAAAAAGTTAATGAATGCCATGTTTCTGAGATTTTTCCACAGTGGAATAACATGAGGATTCAGGATTTATGTGTAATTCCTGATATCTGCACATTAATGCATCACCAGAATGAACAGAATTTTAAAATTAAATTTGGTTATTTATGTATTAAGAAGAAAAAGTTAGTGTCTATGTGCAATCTAACCACCTGCAGACTTTTGACAATCCCATTAATTCAATAAGAATTTCTTAAGAGAAGGAGTGTGCAGAGTTTTGTTTTTGCCATTGCCTTCATGTGGAATACCACATATAGCACATGGTTTTCTTTGGCAACCCCCCATCCAGGCATCAACAAAGCCTAATTCTACTTAGCTTTTAAGATTGGACAAGATTTGGTGCCATTGAGCTGAAATATCCCTCCATGATGTCGCTGCAATTCACTGTTTTAACTTTGCCTTCCCATTCTCACTTTAGCCATCCACTCTGAAATACAAACTCTCTACTGGGTACAATGGATGAATTCTATTCCCAATTTGCAGGCTGGGAGACTGTAGATAATTTAACCAAAAACCGAACCATTTTCACACAAAAGATTATGAGCAGGCTTGGGGAGGGGAATCCTAGGAACACTGGGTGGATTAAGCAGAAATAGATGGATTGTGCATAGGGGTTGAAGGTCCAAATCTCTGATCAACCATGGAAACTTTATGGATGACCTTGGGCACGTCAAGTAGAATGGCTATCGTGAAATTAAAAAGGGAATTGATGGATCTTTGCATATTTTTCCTGACTCATTTGTGATAAAATGCTCCCATTTCAGATGGAAGTTGTCACTTTAGCTTATCCCTCCAAACCATCTGAACTGACAACAACAAAAACAACATCTTGATAATAAGGAGGCCTGTGACTCAAACAGTATCATTGTTTGCCTCCTCCAGTATTGCCGGATGAAGAAACCCTTATGTGAGTACGGCTTGTCTTTTATGCAGCTAAGAATGATATTTTAATATATGTCCGACAGTGCTAACAAATTATAACCTACATACATATCTGTAAGTACAGGCAGTCCTCAAATTACGAACGACATAGGTTCTGTAGGTTTGTTCTTAAGTTGAATTTCTATGTAAGTTGGAACAGGTACATTTTTAGTGTAACTTCAGCCGTGTGTAATTATCTATCCATCTACCTATCTTTGCATAACATAGAGAAGGGTGAACACCCCTGTGGTGTTTGTTTTGCTGTCTGTGCTCCTGTTCAGAAGATATAACCTCACTTTCCATCCATGTGATAATTGAATTTTGAAAAATTTGGCTTGTTGTGGAAAGAATTGGTGATAAAGCTTACATTGAGACATCTCGGTCCTCTAACGCCCAAGATCCTACAAGCCAAATAATCCATCTGTAGTTTCTCAGTGTCTCCAAAAGAGAATACAGAAATTCATTTAGTCCTCTGCCCATTAATGCCCAGGTTCCTGCAAGTCAAGCACTCTATCTGCACTGAAGGTGTCTCCAAAAAAGAATGCAGGCAGTCCCCAAGTTACAAGCAAGATAGAACTTTTGGCTGAGAATTCCAGAAACCTATTCACACTAGAAATCCCAGGCTTTCATAAAATGAAACCAAGACAGTTCAAATGTGGTCATAGTGCTATAACTGTAGAGTGTAAGATTCCCAGAAGCTACAACATGAATGAAGAATTTGTTCGGCAACACATTCAAACAATTTCCCACCACTGCCTCCATTGGCCAGGTCTGACCTGACATCTAACATCTGAAAGTCTTATCTGTTCCCCATAACAGGTAACCAACTTTCAACAGTTACCCTTTTTTCAGAATTTCACTCTCTCTAATCATCACAAGAAATTCAAACTTCAATTGCAAGAATACTAGATGTTGAAAGTTACACCTCTGGGGTGCAGACCTTGGAAGCCAAAGGCAATATGTCAGACCTAATAACTCATCTATAGCAAATAATAATCTAATCTAAATATGGCTGGCCAGTAGATCAAGCATAAACTCTTTCCAATCATCAACAAAACTTAAATGGCACTAACCAAACCTATGATCTATGTTCTACTGAGACTACATAAAACTGAAAAGTGGATTATCTTGAATACCAACTACCATGTTTCCCCGAAAGTAAGACAGCGTCTTACTTTCTTTTGACCCCCAAAATCCCCACTACGGCTTACTTTCGGGGTACGTCTTCTATTGGGCGACAGTACCCCGAAAGTAAGACGAAATTAAGACTTACTGCGGGCTGCATGGCGTGGCTTCCTGACTGGGCGACGAGAGGCTCCCAGGGGGCTCAAAAGGGGCCCGGAATCCTCCTCCCTTCCTCCTCTTCCTCCCAGCGGCGCCTTCCATCCTCCTCCTCTTCCTCCCAGTGGCGCCTTTCCCTCTCGCCGGTTCCGCCCCCTCCCTTCAGTGAAGTCCCGCCCCCAGGGCGACTCAGGCGTCTTTCCCCGCCGCCGCCCCGCTTGCCAAACACGAGCGGGGCGGCGCCGAAAAGCGCCCGAGTCGCCCTGGGGGCGGGACTTCCGCCGGCGCCTTCTTCCCTCTCGCCGGTTCCGCCCCCTCCCTTCAGTGAAGGGAGGAGGGGCGGCGCCGCCGCCAGTGAGAGGGAAGAAGGCGCCGGGGAAGTCCCGCCCCCAGGGCGACTCAGGCGCTTTTCGCCGCCGCCCGCCGCCCGCTCGTGTTTGGAGCGCGGGGAGCGGGGCGGCGGCGGGAAAGACGCCTGAGCTCGCCCCGGGCTCGCTTTCTTTGGCGGCGCGCGCCTCCTCCCTTCAGTGAAGGGAGGGGGCGGAACCGGCGAGAGGGAGAAGGCGCCGCTGGGAGGAAGAGGAGGAGGATGGAAGGCGCCGCTGGAAGGAAGAGGAGGAAGAGGAGGAGGATTCCGGGCCCCTTTTGAGCCCCTCTGGGAGCCTCTCGTCGCCCAGCCAGGAAGCCACGCCATGCAGCCCGCAGTACGTCTTACTTTCGGGGTACGGCTTATAGAAGCCGACCCCTCTGACACCCGATACGTCTTACAATCGGGGTGTCATACTTTCGGGGAAACACGGTAGCTGACAACAAGCAGAAAAAATATTTTATCAATTTGTCATCACCTTTTGCTCAAGAAGCCAAAACTCAGCCCACAGCAACTAGGGCCCTGTCAAATGTACAGGTGGAGCATCCCTTATCTGGAAATCCAAAATACTCCAAACTCCCAAGCTGTCCATATGACAAAGACAATGACAGCTTTGCTTTCTTGAGGCTCAACATAAACAACATTTGTTTCATCCAAAAATACTTATACTTAAAATATGTATAGTACACTTACAAAACACACATGAATTTCATATTGAGAATTGGGTCCTATCTCCAAGATATCTCATTATGTTGTTGCTGACCCTGTAACATGATTTTCTTGGCATATGTTCAGAAGAGGATTGCCACTGCTTTCTTCTGAGGATTAGTGTGTGACTTGCCCAAAGTCATCCAATGGGTTTTCATGGCTGAATAGGGACTCAGATTTGAATACACATGTCTCACTCTGTGTATGTGCAAATATAGGTATACCAAAATCTGAAAGAATCTAAAATCCAAAACATTTCTGGTCCCAAGCATTTTGGACAGGAGATACACGTGTTTGGTACCTGCATCCCCAGCCAACATGATCACTAACTGGGAATAATTGAAGAGCTGCAAACCAGTCCATCTGGAAGGCACTAGGTTGTGGAAGACTGACTGAGCGTGCATCTACACTAAATGCAGTTTGACATCACTTTCCCTGTCCTGGCCCCATTCTGTATAATCCTTGGATTTGTACTTTGGTAAACAGCATTCTTTGACAGAGTACACTGAAGTTCTTGTAAAACTACAACTACCATGATTCCATTGCATTGAGGTGTGGCAGTTAAAGTGGTGTCAAACTGCATTCATCCTACAGTGTAGTAGATCCCTGGACTCTGCTTTCCCTCAACCCCTGGAGAAAGATCAGAGATTAGACTGCCCTCTCCTTTCCAAAAACATTCTCAGGCCCTTTCTACACTGCCATATAAAATCCAGATTGTCTGCTTTGTAATGTTGATTATCTGGCAGTGTAGAAGGGGCCTCAAAGGACCCCAAGTTTAACAAGTCACCCAGAAAGTTCCCCCTGCAGACATGCTCAAGAGTGCATCCACACTGTACAATGAATGTAGTTTGACACCACTGTAACTGCCATAATTCAATGACATGGAATCACACTAGATTTTTACAAGGCCTTTACTCTGCTCTGCCAAAGGGTGCAGATACCTCATCCAAGCTACAATTCCCAGGATTTCACAACATGGGGCTAAGGCAGTTACAGTGGTGTCAAACTGCATTCATTCTACAGGGCAGATGTGCCCACTTTAACTGCCTTGGCTCAATGCTATGGAATCATGGCAGTTGATGTTTTACAAGGCCTTGAGATTTCTCTGCCAAAGAGTGCTGGTGCCTCAGCAAATTAGGATCCCAGGATTCCATAACATAGCAATTCAAGTGGGGTCTGATTCATTCTATAGTTCAGATGCACCCCTAGACTCTGCCTTTCCTTAACACATTTCTGTTCTGTACATTTAATATGTATTTTGTAGAAATGTTTTAATATGTGTCTTTTATAGAACTAGAAATTAATTATATTAATTTGTGTGTTAATATAATTTTTGCAATGTTGGTGTGTTTTGACTCTGCTGTGACCCGCCACAAGGAGGTGGGTAAGGAATAAAATTATTAGTATTAGTATTACTATTAGTAATATGTATCTTTTATAGAACTATATTTTGATGTGTGTTTATAGGATTTTTGCAATATTTGTGTGTTTTGACTGGACTGGAATCCACCACGAGGAGAGCCAGGTAAGAAATAAAATTACTATTATTATTATTACTCTCTTCTTACAGAACTGCTAAGGTGTTGCATCTACACCAGGCATGGACAAACTTCAGCCCACCGGGTGTTTTGGACTTCAACTCCCACAATTCCTAATTGCCAGATAGGAATTGTGGAAGTTGAAGTACAAAAAACCTGGAGGCGCGAAGTCTGTCCATTCCTGATCTACATTAGAAATAATGCCACTTGTACCACTGTAGCTCCATGCTATGAAATAATGGGAGTTGAAGAGCAACAAGGCCTTTACACCATCTTGGACACAGAGTGTTGGTACCTCACCAAACTACGCCTCACCACGTCATGTGAGTGAGAAGTGCAAACCACAGACCACCTATTACAATGCAGTCCTTCCACACAGCCCTATATCCCAGAATATCAAGGGAGAAAACCCCACATTATCCCAGTTCAAAGCAGATATTGTGGGATTTCCTGCCCTGATATTCTGGGATATAGGGCTGCCTGATATTCTGGGATATAGGGCTGTGTGGACGGGCCCCAACTCTGGAGTTTATATTGCTGTAGATGTCTCTGTCCTGACAAAACAGAGGTCCTCCTAGTCAGTCGAAAGGCCGAATAGGGCATAAGGTTACAGCCTGTGTTGGATGGTCACACTCCCCCTGAAGATGTAGGTTTGCAGCTTGGGAGTGATCCTGGATTCATCTCTGAGCCTGGAACCCCAGGTTTCGGCGGTAGGCCAGGGGAGCTTTTGTGCAGTTAAGACTGGTTCGCCAGCTGTGCCCGTACCTTGGAAAGTCTGATCTGGCTATGGTCATCCATGCTCTTATCACATCCCGAATAGATTACTGCAACGCACTTCTACATGTGGCTGCTTTTGAAGACGGTTCAGAAACTGCAACTAGTCCAACGGGCAGCAGCCAGATTACTAACAGGAGCTACTTACAGGGAGCATACCACCCACTTGTTGTGTCAGCTCCATTGGCTGCCTGTCCACTTGCAAGCTCAATTCAAAGTGCTGGTTCTGACCTACAAAGCTCTATACGGTTTCCGGCCCAGCTTACTTGTCGGAGTGCATCTGCCCCTACGTCCCTCCCCGCAATTTAATATCTTCCAGGGAGACCCTGCTCTTGCTCCCGCCTGCATCTCAAATGCGGCTGGCTGGGACAGGGCCTTCTCGGCTGTGGCCACCCATCTGTGGAATGCGCTTCCAAGCGAAATACGCTCGTCCCCATCCCTCCTGAGGTTTAGAAGGAAGCTAAAAATCTTAGTTTTGGGACCAGGCCTTTACACAATAGCTTATTAAGCAACATCTTGACAGGAATGGGTTATCAATTTGGAACTGCGGACGGAGTATTGTTCTAATTTTAATTGCTGTTTTAATCTCACTGCCGTTATTTAACTTTTGTGTTTATGGTTTATATTGTATTGATTGTGGCATTGGATTGCCTTGTTAGCCGCTCTGAGTTGGGGGTTGAGAAAGACACTAATTAAATTAAATAAGTAAAATAAATTTAAAGATGCTTAAGATCATCCGGACAGACCCTGCTCTCGGTCCCGCCCGCTTCGCAGGCACGATTGGTGGGGACGAGAGACAGGGCCTTTTCAGTGGTGGCTCCTCGGCTTTGGAACGCCCTTCCTAATGACATCAGATCGCCCCCCTCCCTCCTGACATTTTGCAGGAGGGTTAAGACCTGGCTATTTGACTGGGCATTTGCAGATGTAGTATGATTGTCAAATTGAGATCTAAGGAACAACGACGATGCAATTGGAAGTCGATTTAATTAATGAGAAGCTGATATTGTGTTTTTAACGTTGAATGCTAATTTGTATATGTTGGAATTGTATTGATAATTGTTGATATGTTTGTCTTAAGCAGTTTTTGCTGTTGTACACCGCCTCGAGTTGCCTTCGGGCTGAGAGAGGCGGTCTAGAAGCAAAGTAAATAATGAATAATAATAAATAGATGTAGCCCAGGCCTGGGCAATGTTGGGCCTATTAGGAGTTTTGGACTCCAACTCCCAGCATTCCTAGCAGCCTGAGGAAAGGGCCTGAGGCTGCTAGGAATGCTGGGAGTTGGAGTCCAAAACTCCTATTAGGCCCAACCTTGCCCAGGACTGATGCAGCCACTGACAGGGAAATTCTCAGGAGTTCAGAGGTCAAGAAGGGTCCTCGACCTCCAGCCGCTCTTTCTCTCTTACCTGCCCGAGTCTGGTTCGCGGCACCCAGGGTGGGACACATCGGGAAGGCTCCCCGCCGTGCCCGCATGGCCTGGGGCAATTGCCGAAGCGGCGGCAGCTGCCAGAAGTTCCTTTTCCCCGCCCCGACGCGCTCCCCCCGAGGCGGCCGCTCCGCTGCAGCTTTTGGTGCGGAAGAGGCGGCTGAGGCGGACCTTGAAGGAGCCTTTCCTGGACGGGGTGGAGGGCCGCTTCGGGCCTGGCGAGGCAGGGGGCGCCGGGGCTTGGGAGTAGCGGCCAGGCCCCGTGTTAGCCGGGTTGGAGGCTTCTGCCTGCCCCAATGCTGTTGTTGTTGTGGATGATGTTGCTGAGGCCTCTTCTTCGCCGCCGCCGTCCTCCTCGTCCTCCTCCTCTTCGGGGCCCAGGGCTTCCAGGACCAGCAAGGCGTCGCTGGTTTCCTCAGGCAGCGAAGGCGGCGGGGCCTGAGGCGACGGAGGTTTGCCGGGCGCCCCGAGCGCCAAGGCGGCGAGCTGCAACTCGAGCCCGGCGCCTGGGGCCGCCGCTCCCCCTCCTCCCCCGGCCCGCTGCATGGCGCTACGAGAGGCCGCGCATTGCATGGAGCCGGCCTCGGAGCCAGAGCGAGCCCGAGGCTTTTTTTTCCCCCTCAGCCAGCCGCTTAGGGGCCCGCCCGAGCCCCGAGTGGGTGTGCACACGCCCCGCGACTTCCTCTTCCGGCGGCGCGGCGCCCAATAGGAGCGCAGCCCCGCTCGGGAACGTCACGCCGCTCCTCCGGCTTGCTCTCCCGGCTCCGAGGCAAACAGAGACGTCGCCAAGCCACGCCCGCTCTAGCCAATCAGCGACGTCCCTTTTTGTGAAGCCACGCCCCTCCCTCAGTCGGCCTCGCGCTTTCTCTCCCAACTCCAAGCCACGCCCTCTCTCCACCCTTTTCCGAAGCCACGCCCCCCACTTCCCTAGAAGCCATGCCCTCTTTCAAGAGAATCCTCACCCTGGGTTGTTGTAGGTTTTTCGGGCTATATGGCCATCCTCTAATGCAGTGTTTCCCAACCTTTTTTGAGCCGCGGCACACTTTTAACATTAAAAAAATCCAGGGGCACACTACCAACCAAAATGACACAAAATGACACTGTAACACAGAAAAGAACGGCTGAGAGATGGTGAGCTGCTGGGAGCAGCTGCTGGGAGTGCCGAAGCCAGGGGAGGAGCCAGGCCACACAATGCCCCGCCCCCTCCCCGGCTTCAGTTCTCCCACAGCTTTGCCAGCCTTGAGGGCAGTGCCAAGCCAGCATTGTGCTGGCTCTGCCACCGCTGGCTTGGCACTGCCCCTCAAGGCTGGCGAAGCTGTGGGAGCACTGAAGCTGGGGGAGGGGGCAGAGCCAGGCCGCGCCATGCCCCGTCCCCTCCCCCCAGCTTCAGTTCTCCCACAGCTTTGCCAGCTTTGAGGGGGCAAGCCAGCATTGTGCTGGCTCTGCCATCACTGGCTTGGCACTGCCCCCTCAAGGCTGGCGAAGCTGTGGGAGTGCTGAAGCCGGGGGGAGGGGGCAGAGCCAGGCTGCGTCATGCCCCCCCCTCCCCCTGGTTTCAGCTCTCACAGAGGAGGAGCATGAGCGGTGGACGGGCTTCAGTAGGCGGGGCTCCTCCTTCAACAAGCAAGGGGCGAGAGTCATGGTGGGAGTCATGGCAGATTGGAGGCTAGTTGGGGAAACGGACGAAGGAGGTGGTGCCCTGGCCCCTTCTTCTTTTTCTTCACCGCCGCCCGTCCCTTCCTCCCCCTCTCCCAAGCAGCAAGAGTTCGACAGGAGGAGGGGGGAAGGAAGGGGGGCAGAGAGCTTTTCTCACGGCACACCTGATGATCGCTCACGGCACACTAGTGTGCCACGTCACACTGGTTGAGAAACACTGCTCTAATGCAGTGTTTCCCAACCTTTTTTGAGCCCAGGCACATTTTTTACATTTACAAAATCCTGGGGCACACCACCAACCAAAATGACACAAAATGACACTCTAACACAGTAATACATATAGTTAATATGTTTTTAAATGTATTTATACTCCAACTGGGTATAAATACATTTAAAAACATATTCACTATATGTATTACTTGTGTTCATTGAAACCTGGGCCTGTTTCAATGAACACAACATATATAGGACTTCCTCTCACATACTTATACATGGCTATCATGTCTTCTCTCAGCCTTCTCTTCTTCAGGCTAAACATGCCCAGCTCTTCAAGCCGCTCCTCATAGGGCTTGTTCTCCAGACATTTGTGAAATTTCACCCTGAGTGAAACGTGCGTCAATTTCCCAAGGCACAACTGATGATCGCTCACGGCACACTAGTGTGCCATGGCACACTGGTTGGGAAACACTGTTCTAGAACAGGGGTGGGCAATTATTTTTTCCATGGGGCCACACGTGCACCAAAAAAGTATTATGGAGGGCCAGCAGTGATCATGACCTAAAGTGCTCTGACAGTACTGCATCAGACTGAAGGTCAATGAGTTCCGGCTGGACATCACTAGAAGGGTTTGGTGGGCATTGACCTTGAGTTTGGGAGTTGTAGTTCACCAACATCCAGAGAGCACTGTGGACTCAAACAATGTTGGATCAGGACCAAACTTGGCACAAATACTGAATATGCCCAAATGTGAACACTGGTGGAGTTTGGGGAAAATAGAGCTTGAAATATCAAAAGCAATCATAAAGGGCAGGCCGCATGTGCAAAATAAAAGGATTAAAAAACTCAGGATGAGATAGACATAAAACAGGAATATTTAAAAGGGGGAAAACTCATGAGCAACGGAATAGTGGAGTAAAGGTTTTCTCCTGACATTAAGTCCAGTTGTGTCCGACTCTGTGGTGTGGTGCTCATCTCCATTTCTAAGTTGAAGAGCCAGCATTGTCCATAGACATCTCCGGCGTGACTGCATGGAGCGCCGTTACCTTCCCACCGAAGCAGTACCTATTGATCTCCTCACATTTGCATGTTTTCAAACTGCTATGTTGGCAGAAGCTGTGGCTGACAGCGGAAGCTCACGCCGCTCCCTGGATTTGAACCTGTGACTTTTCGGTCAGCAAGTTTAGCAGCTCAGTGGTTTAACCCACTGCACCAACGGGGGCTCCAAAAGTTCAATATATCCCAAGTTCATATTGAAATCCTATCAGTTCTTTACACCAGTGTTTCCCAACCTTTTTTGAGCCGCGGCACACTTTTTACATTTGCAAAATCCTGGGGCACACCACCAACCAAAATGACACAAAATGACACTCTAACACAGTAATACATATAGTTAATATGTTTTTAAATGTATTTATACACTCAGTGTGAAACCTGGGCCTGTTTCGATGAACACAACATAGATATCCTGGCAGGAATGGCAGAAAGACACAAACTTCCCACACAGAACTCCCATAACCAAGAGAAAATGCTATAACAATTTGGTGGGCATTGACCTTGGGTTTTGGAGTTGTAGTTCACCTATATCCAGAGAGCACTGTGGACTCAAACAATGTTGGATCAGTACCAAACTTGGCATGAATACTCAATATGCCCAAATATGAACGCAGATGGAGTTCAGGGGAAATAGATCTTGACATTTGGGAGTTGTAGTTGCTGGGATTTATAGTTCCCCTACAATCAAAGAGCATTCTGAACCCCACCAATGATAGAACTGGGCCAAACTTCCCACACAGAACCCCCAGGAGGCAAGAGGAGGTCTGTACTTGGAGAAAGGGAGGCGGGCCTTCCCAATGCATGGAGAGGGAGAGACCAAGTAGACAACAAGTGGGGAGGGGGGGGGTTGTAATTTTGTGCCTTTATCGAGGTAGGTTTCTTAGGGTTTTTATACTTCAACACACTAGACTCCCCCCCCCCCCCCCCTTGGAGGTTCCAATTTCCCACAGCACAGCTGATGATCGCTCACGGCACACTAGTGTGCCCTGGCACACTGGTTGAGAAACACTGCTTTACACACATATTACAAGACTCCTTAATAGCAAGAAAGCAAGTTTGACCTAGTAACAGAAACGATGACTAAGGAAATCTATTCAGATCTTCCCTCAGCCATTAACTCAATAACCAGCCTTAGGGCAAAGCACTCTCGGGACTGTTTCCCCATCACAATCACCTTTAATATGGCAGTAGGAGTTAAATAAAATAATGTGTTTTATTCACCATGTCCTGATTACTTTGAATGGGCCCGTCGCTTGCATTTTGCCTGAAGTGAAACCTGCTGACCTGCAGGAGACTTTTATCTTTTCTACTTGTATAGCTTCAATATATTAAATGACATAGCATTCAGGGTGCTATCCTAGGATATATTACCCTCACAAATGTATAGTTCAGGCTTCTAGATACAGGTTCATGAGACAACAGCTACTTTGTTTAAGGATGGCTGGCAGCTATTTTGAAAAATGGGTCACCTTCCAACTTGTCCACGGTGTTTGCTCATTTCTTCCCATTCTAAACCCGGGCTTCAAACTGTACTAAAACAATGGTTTTCATAGAGAAATCTGTAACTAAATTAGATGTCCATCATCCCCATGTCAGCATAGGCAAATCTGTGCTTAACTCCATTCAGCAGTTCACCTACCTGGGAAGCATCATCTCTTCAGACGCCAAGATGGATAAAGAGATAGATCACAGATTAGCAAAGGCATATAGTGCATTCGGAAGGCTTCACAAAAGAGTCTGGAGCAACAAGCACCTGAGGCAAAGCACCAAAATCAGTGTGTACAGAGCTATCATACTTTCTATTCTCCTCTATGGGTCTGAAACATGGGTCACCTATCGCCAACACCTATGACTCCTCAGCACTGTCTTCGCACAATCCTAAATATACACTGGACCGACTATGTGACTAATGTTGCTGTCCTTGAGCAAGCAGGGATCACCAGCAATGAGGCCATGCTATTGAGAACACAGCTGCGCTGGGCAGGGCATGTCTTTAGGATGGCGGACCACCGCCTCCCAAAGATACTACTCTATGATGAACTCACCACGGGTCAGCGCAAGAGAGGCGCCCCCAAAAAGAGATATAAGGACTCCCTGAAACAACATCTCAGGCTCGGCCACATGGAGACGCACTATCCACAATGCTGCGGCCTCTTTCGAGAAGACACGCTGAACGGGTCTCGAAGAGAAACGACAATGCAGAAAGAACCGCAACTTGGAAACAACATCACCCAAGGAGACGTTCTGCTGTGCTTTCTACAACCAAACTTTCCTATCTCAGATTGGCCTTTTTAGTCATCAACATGCTTGTAAAAAGCATGGGATGGGTCCTTCCTAAGAATCTTCGTTCGCAAAGTAATGCCAAGATTGAGAGAGATTGAATGGATCATTCCTCCACAAGGATGGGTTAGAAATCAGGCCCACCAGCTGCCAGGTCAATATGAAAGAAAGCAAATTGAGATCATGGCTCCTTTAAAAAAAATTGCACCTCACAATGACATTTTTCTCAATCCCAACATTTCTATCATGGTAATAAGTTAAAACCTTGGTTGGGCATTGAGAAATTACAATTAGAGAACCAAGAAAAGGAGGAGGCAAAGGTACTAAGGGAATGTGAACACCACAAACTTACATATGAAGAGTTTTTAGAGTCTTACTTTTCACAATGCAAAAATTTGGGGTATAAAGGAAAGTTTAATGGAAGCAGAATTCTTATTTGGAGTAGGCAATTCCCCCATTCTGCTCTCCTATAACTATCCATGTTGAGCAGATGAAGGACTAAAAGCCAAGCTGAACTTGGCATTGACCAAAATATCCGTTTGGATTCACACTACCATTCAAGAACAGAGAGATTATTACCCTTATTTAGGGCACAATCCAGGACAAATGGTGATGTGGATATATGCTGATGAGACACTGAAGTGTCCAGTTCCATGTGAAACAAAGGGTGCAAGACGCAAAAGACAAAGGTGGAAATTTCAGGCAATCAGTGGCTTGGCTGCCTGTATATTTATTTATTTTATGGTATTTGCACCCCGTAGCTTCTCACTCCCGCAGGGGGACTCAGCATGAATTCCATTTGCAGCACTACAGGCCGCAACAACACAATACAATATAAAAATACACCATACAATCAACATCAGTAAAAAGCATTAAAAACATTTTAAAAACATTACATTAAAAACTACTACATACAACAATAATTAAAGCCATCAAGCGGAACACATTGTCAGTCCAGTCAAGTCCAAAGTGTCAATCCAGTCACATCCAAAGATACAATTTACATCTGCTGCCCAAAGGCCTGCTCCCAGAACCATGACTTTAGCTTTTTTCTAAAAGCGAGGAGAGATGGAGTCGATCTTATTTCATTTGGGAGTGCGTTCCATAGGCGAGGGGCCACCGCCGATAAGGCCCTGTCTCTTGTCCCCACCAGCCGTATTTGCGATGCTGGCGGGAGCGAAAGCAGGGCCTCCCCAAACTGTGAGAAGGGACATAGAGGCAGATGCGTTTGGAGAAGAGTTAATTAATTCATATTTGCTGAGCCCCTCTGTAAGGACTCGTATTCGCACGCCAACTTTTACACCATGACAGGGCAGGCTATCCCACCGCTGCCACCAATTTGTAAATATGTCCCCAATCTGCGAGGAAACTGTATATCTAGCTGCCACCAATTTGTACTGAGGTAACTATTTGACCACCGTTTGTAAAGAGAGATGATGTGTTAATTACTGTTAGGCTTTAGAGTGAGGCTTGTCTTTTATAATATAAACACCAGGAGGCTTATGAACCAAGAAACTGTAACAAGTTTATTTTTAAATGTGAACTTTAGCTTGCTGGTTATGAAGTTTCCATATTCTCTCTCAGAGGTACAAGGCTTAATGGTTATTCTTCCACAGAGGTTCTTTCTTAAACGTTACACAGTCATAAACTAGGCTTTTCTTGCCACTTTTATGCTTCAGCATAAACTACAGGTTGGCTCTCCCAGCCAAACCTCTGGACTGTTCCTTTTAACTATTAGAAGTTATTTCTTAACTTCTTTCCTCAGCTTTTATCCTAGGCTGAGTATCCTAACACCTTCTCAACTCCTTGAGTTGGACTGGATTAAGTATCCACCTCTCAGCTCCTTGAGCTGGTCCAAAACACAACCACTCTCTCTGAGCCTCTCAGCACCAACTGACTCTGGTCACATCTGCTGGCCAACTGACTAAATTCAAAACTCCCCAGAATTCTATTGGCTCTGGCAGAAAGCTGTTGACTCCTCCCACTTCTGCCTCACAGCCACGTTGCTATGGCAACTCTTCCCCAAGGTGGGCCTTTACTGAAGAACTATACCCTCCCTAAACATCTAAACATTTCAATACACATTCAATACTTAACCCTATAATAAAAAATAAACACTTCAGCACACCCTCTTCTGCAGGAGTGGCAGACACTCAGCCTCAAGTGAATGAACAAACATCCTCAACTTATCCTGGTGACAAAGAGGATCATCTATCTGCATACACACATAGAAGTTTTAATTGTATCTGGCTTGTGAAATAGCTGGAGTGATCCTGGCCATTATCTCCTTCCCCAAGGGATTATGCAAACTGAGGGCACATAAAAGTAACTGCCTTCAAGGCCCATTTTGATACATTCATTTGATACAGTTTATACATTTCATGCTTTTAAGGAATTGACACAGTACATTAAAGTTACACAAAATCATAAAGTTGATACATTTTATTTAAAGGTTAGATTTGACAAGATTTTTTTTAGGGTACAGCTGCTGTTAGGTCCATTCTGGAGCCTCTACCAGTGTCAATACTTTGTAAATGTGGAGCCGCTGAAAAAAAATTTAAAATAAAGAAAAAACCTCATATAACTTTTTTGGAATCTCTTGATCTATATAAATAAAAATGTAATGTTTGTTTGTGGGATTAATATAACTAAAAAACCACTGGATGAATTGACACCAAATTTGGACACAACACACCTATCAGGCCAATGAGTGACCATCACTTATTAAAACACTGAAAAGCACAGTGGAAGGGAATTAAAAATCCAAAAAAGCAAAAAGATGCTACAGCACATGTGCAAAAACAACTCCCCTTGGCCAACGAAACACATAATAGCATATGCACACTCACTTCCAGATTACAGCTCCCAACATTCCCTAGACCAGGGCTGTCCAACTGGCGGCCTGGGGGCCGTATACGGCCCCCAGCCCCTTCCCTGCGGCCCCCTAAGCTTTTTAATAAAAATAAAAAATAAAAAATAAATTAAATAATAATATTTTAAAAAATTACCCACTTCCGGGTTACGGAGCAAGTATTGCGAGACTACGGAAGCCACACGGGATTTTGCTCTCAACGCGAGATCACGCCGGCGTTGAGAGCGCAATCCCGTGTGGCTTCCGTAGTCTCGCGATACTCCTGTTGCCGAAATCTCGGCTACTTAATCCCTGCAGCCCACGCAGACGCGATTTGGACCTTCTCGGCTGCTGCCTCGGTCGGTCGTCACCTCTGCTCGTGGTCCGGCTACTCCTGGATCCTGCGCGTTTGGGAAGGTAGGCTAACCTTTATGTTATTATTATGTAATTGTGTATGGATGCCCCTTATGTATTCCCTCCCTGCATTTCCCCTTAGTAAAAGATTATATTTGATTGTATGGATGTCCCTTATGTATTCCCTCCCTGCATTTCCCCTTAGTA
This sequence comes from Anolis apletophallus, assembly GCA_030556195.1. NCBI lineage: Eukaryota > Metazoa > Chordata > Lepidosauria > Squamata > Anolidae > Anolis > Anolis apletophallus. The sequence goes on from JARBWK010000008.1 coordinate 113,252,386, forward strand.
AAAGATTATATTTGATTGTATGGATGCCCCTTATGTATTCCCTCCCTGCATTTCCCCTTAGTAAAATATTATATTTGATTGTATAGATGCCCCTTATGAATTCCCTCCCTGCATTTCCCCTTAGTAAAAGATTATATTTGATTGTATGGATGCCTCTTACGAGAGCCGGGGGTGGGGCGGGGGCGGAGCCGGGGCAGACCCTTCGGCCCCCCAGGTCATCAGTGACCAGAATTTAGGCCCCTGGGCCGGTAGAAGTTGGACAGCCCTGCCCTAGACCAAGCCCTCTAGGAGAGGATGATGATCCAAATGCACTACTTCTAAGCTGCAAGCTTTTTCCAAATGCATTCCTTAGATCTAAAGAGAGAAGAGTTAGGCTGTGGAGTTCTTCTCATTCTGATTGGAAACAAATACAATCTGGGAGATTGTGTGTTTTGCAAAAAGAGGATCTGAACCAAAAGCCATGCAGTAAGCAGCATAATGCATAGCATCTTCATATAATAGTCTAACAGTGGGGGAAGGGGGAATCCTGGCCCAGCCAGTGTTCTGCAGCTGTCTCAGAGTAATGGGATGGATATGCAGGCTTTGCTTTCACATCATTAAAAGCAATTTGCAATCAGGGACCAGAATGTTTGGGTAAATTGAGAGTTAAGCTTTATGAAAAGAATGGGGAGGGAAGGACCATCTTTGGCTTTTGTTCTCTTCAGAGAGTTGAAGGCCAGTTTGGAAAAAGGATGGCTGCTTATGGTATGTGAACACTCCCCTAATTCCTGCCTATGGGAAATAGATACAGCTGATTTTTAGATTATACTAAAAACCTGCAACGTTTGTTTAGCCAGCTGTAGAAATGGTTCAAAAGAATAGTATATCGATTCACAGTGTACATGGAAAGCGAAATCTCTTTCAGATCTTGAACCTCTTCACAATAACTCTATTAATGTAACTATGCTAGTTAAAAATAAAAATCAGCAAAGCAGAGAAAGCAGAAGTGGAGGTTATTTCCAAAGTCTGGACAATGGAGCTCACTCCCTTATCTTAGTTTTCTTTTTAAAAATATTTTTTTATTGAAAGAAAGTAAAGTTTGAGAAAGTAATTTCTTTTACATTGAAAGTAGGAGAACATTTCCATTTGTAGAAAGGGGGGAGGGAGAGAAAGGAAAGAGGAGAGAGAGAGAAATAAAAAATAGAAATAAAAAATAAAACTTAAAAATGTATGTTGACTTTCTTCTTGCTTTTGATAGTCTTTAGTTGTTTTTTTTAACTTTACAGTGATGTAATATAACAGTCTATCTCAGACCTGGGCAACCTATGGCCCGCGGGCCAGATTCGGCCTGGCAGCCAATTCTGTCCGGCCCAGGGAGAAGGGCGTCGGGGGCGGGGCCAAGAGGAAGGGGTGCCGCTGCCGCCATCCCATTGCGGGCTGTGGGGCCTGCATTGGCAGACAGCCCACCACTCCGGAGAACAATCGGAGAAGCGGCGGCTTTGGAGTGACTGCCATCCCAGGAGACAATCTGGGCCTGCAGCAGGAGCATTCGGCGACCTGCGGCGGCTGATCACCCTGGTGATTTGGAAGACTTGATGGTCTTCCAGTTCGCCAGGGCGATCACCCGCCACAGCTCGCTGACTGCTCCCGCTGCAGGCCTGAATCACCTCCCGGGATGGCAGGCACTCCAAAGCCGGGATGGCAGACACTCCAAAGCCGGGTTGCTAGGCACTCCATGGCAGGGCGATCAGCTGGGGAACGGCTGGGGGCGAGAGCGGGCGGAGGTCTGCAGCCTCCGATCGTCTACTGCTCTGCTCTGCTGCAGTGGTGGCTGGGTTCGCTTTGTTATCCATGTAGCGGATATTTGGAGTCCCAAAATTCTCAGGCAAATACTTCTAACTCTCAGGCGGCGACTTTCGTGCGGGCACAGGAACAAAGGGACGCAACAATTGATACTGGTCCAAATGAAGCCAATTTATTGATACATCAGCTGACGGAGTCTGCCTAGCATAAGGCTGCCATGGCAGAGCCCAGATCATTTCCAGCACACAGGTTTTATACAAGCAATGGTGGCAATTTTTCAGCCCTACCCTTCTTCATACATTTCATTGGCTAGCATTCATGAAACCACATTTCATTACCCAATTAAACAAAGCACTGTTCAGCATTACATTTCTATTTGCTAAGAGCTGTGTCGCAGCATTAATTATTTAGTCCCATTGTTCTATGTTATTGCCTTATGAGCAAAGTGTTCTTGAATTGCAACATTTCTATGTCGTGCTTCTTATTCTCGTCTCTGGCTGCTAGCATGATTTCTGGCAAGCTATCTAGCTATACTAAGGCCAGTTATTTTAAAACCTTTGCTGTGCATCACTCTCCTCTGACATCACTTCTACTAAAAGCATCAATTCTGCTTTATCCTCTTGGCTGGGTCCATTGGGCCATTCCATCTTGGGATCCTTCCTCTCTTGAGGATGTCAGCCTCTATCTTGGTTCTCACCTTGTCTTCTTGAATTTCATTTTATTTTATTTTAGTGGTTTTTATTATTAAAAATAATAATTTTATTATAATAATATAATAAAAATATAATATAATGTTATATTATATTATAATTTCAATATATTATAATGTCTATATATATGTATACTATAATATAATAATTATAATATTAATCCTAATAATTAACTACATTACCCAATCATTTTCCATGCTTTATCTATTACTACCAGCTAATCTTTGAATGCATGACCTTTCTTCCTATTTCCCCACTCTTTCTTTCTCTTCAGGAAATTTGGCGACATCAAGGGTCAAAATGGACATAGCTATTACCAGAATGAATAGGACCCATAATGTGATCCAGAATCCTGGAGAGAACATGCAAGTAATGCAAAATGACCTAATAGTGGAATCATATGGTAACAATATGCAAGATAGGCAGGATTCCTGTTCTTTTAATGGTCATCCCAAAAAGGGATTTTAGACGTATGATTTTTTTCAATACTGAAATAGCATATCTAATAGCATATCTAATAAGATGACATGTCTGTCTGCCAAAAATACTTGCATAATGCAATATTTTATCACAGTTATACTTGTATGTATATACTGTTCCTGTTCTTTCCAGTAGTACTTGATCAAGAGAAATTTCCAGTATATTTGTACTTCAACTGGTTGCATATGACTGTTTCTAAAAAAAATTAAGAAAGCAAATAAGGGCTTTTGGATTACACCAAACACTGATGAAATGTGCATCTTGGCTCACCAAGATTTCAATGGATAGTTATAAATGTCAATGTCTAGGCACAGGCCCGTAACCAGGATTTTGATTTGGGGGCTGAGTCTGAGTGAGAGAGGATCTACCCTAGCAAACCTTTTTTTTATCGTTATCCCATGCATATGTGATATATTGAGCATGGTGATCAGATCATGATATTGAAGGAGACTCATTGAGTTGCAGAAGAAACGTCAGGAGAGAATGCTACCCAGGCATAGGCATAGAGAAGAAGGCAGAGTTAGCAATAATCTGCCCAGAGACAGCAGAACAGAGAAGGAGCTATACTAAGGGAGTCAAACTGAGCCTGTGCAGGAATGCAAGAGATAAGAAACACTGTATCTCCAAGAATGAAGCATGGACAGTCCGTGTTACATTATGATAGGCTGCAATTTTAGCTGCGACATAACTTTTAACCAATAATAAGATTTTGGGCAACCATAAGTTGAACCCTGATGCTTGTATAAATATGTGCCTCTCAAGGGAGGGGGCCCCTTGAAGCATCATGTTGTGCAGGGACGGACTCACAGCTGTGGAACAAAGTAAACTGAGCTTTCTGAGAAATCCTGTTGTCTGTCTTCTCCTTCTACTGCATCTGCACGAGCAGCCTGCCTTGTGGGGGGTATGGTAATCTGCTACAATATGAATAAACATAACAGTTTAAATAATAAATGTTATTTATTTACTTTCATTAACAAAGTGTTTAGAACACTTTTTGACTTAATGTTATACTCTTTTGGCTTCATTTCATGTTAGTTGTTCCGTCTTCATGTGCTATAGCAGTGCTGTCCAACTTCTGGCGGGTCCAGGGCCGGATAAGAGGTCACTGATGACCTGCGGGGCCACTCGGCCCCGCCCCCAGCCCAGGCCCCGCCCCCAGCCCAGGCCCCGCCCCTCCTAAAGCCGCCCGAAAAAGGAGGGTAGGCGGCGCCAAGGCAGCGCGTCACAGGCCTGGCGTGACGCGCTGCTCTTGGCACCGCCTCCTCCTCTCCGGCGCGCCCCTCCCTTCCTAGGCCGGGGGCCGCCGAAAGGGTAGAAGGCGGCGCCAGCGGCAGCGCGTCACGAGCCTGGCGTGACGCGCTGCCCCTTGGCACCGCCTACTCCTTTCGGCGCCCCCTCCCTTCCTAGGCCGGGGGCCGCCGAAAAAGGAGGAGTAGGCGGCGCCAAAAAGCAGCGTCATGCCAGGCCTGTGACGCGCTGCTCTTGGCGCCGCCTTTCTGCCCTTTTCAGCGGCTCCCCGGCCTAGAAGGGAGGGCGCCGGGAGGAGTAAGCGGTGCCAGGGGCAGCGCGTCACGCCAGGCCTGTGACGCGCTGCCGTTGGCGCCTTCTGCCCTGCTTTTGGCGCCCCCCTCCCTTCCTAGGTAGGGAGGGGGGCGCCAAAAAGGAGGAGCTAGCTCTCTTCCTCCTCCCTGCCCCGCCTCCCCCTCCCCCCCGGCCGCCATTTTTTAAAAAAAAAATCGATTTTTTTAAAATTTAAAAATGGCGGCTGAGGGCATAGGTGGGGCCGTGTCCAACAGGCTACGAGGCCGGATCCGGCCCCGGGGCCGCCAGTTGGACAGCCCTGTGCTATAGCAAGGCTGAAAGGAATTTCACATAATTGTCTATGACTCCGACGTGACATGCTTCTATATATTTCTAATACTCCGACTTGATGTGGATTTTTATGCTCTACCAATAACCCTTTGCTTCCTTTCAAGCCTAATCTTAAAGTTAAACTGAACAGAAATCCCCAACCAACTGTTATTCTAATTGTCATTCCCAGAGTTCTAAAGCTAGGGCTCCTTACCTCTCTCCTACTCTTAATTACATATTCTGCCTTTGGAGTCAGCATATTAGTAGCATAACTAACTTCATTTTGACATAGAACTGTTTAATAATAATAATAACAATAATAATAATAATAGGCATTGAACCAAGCCAATGCTGGATCTGGACCAAACTTGGCACATAGAGCCAATGTGTCCAACAGTGCATACAGGCAGGGATTGGGGAATGATTGCCCTTTTCAAATGGTAGTTGTGGTTTACCTGGATCCAGAAAGCACTGAAGGCACCAAGCATCAAATTTGGACCAAACATGGCCAATTGTGCATACAGGACAGGTGGGGATTGGGGATGATTGACCTCGGATCTGGGAGTTGCAGTGTGTGCCCTTATCCAGAGGTCATTGAACCAAGCCAACGCTGGATCTAGACTAAACTTGGCACATAGAGCCAATGTGCCCAACTGTGCATAGAGACATGGACTGGGAAATTATTGCCCTTTTTCAAATGGGAGTTGTTGTTTACCTGGATCCAGAAAGTCCCAGAAGGCAGCCGACGGGCTCGACGCACTCCACTCCCAGCCACAAGTGTGGCGCGACTTCAATGCACAGGCACGAAGGCCTGCCAAGTACACGGGCAGGAAGGCCTATTGCGGCCTCTGAATGGTCTGTGGTGTGGCGGCATCCTCTTTGGTGCCTGGGCTGTCGGCACATTCCTCTTCCTCTCCCGGCACCGAAGGCTGAAACCAGGTGCACCGAAAAGGAAAGCTAGTGCGCCGAGGGCCAAGGCATGAACAAAGACACCACTGTGTTCAATCTTTGTTACTAGTTGGTCAACAAGTTCAGCAGCTCAGCAGTTTAACCCGCTGTGCCGCTGTAAATCTAAAGTTGTTTTTATGGCAATATTGACCAACTACTAGCAAGGACACCACTGTGCCACGTACCAGTAAGGCCTTCTCGCGGATCACCCTGAGAATTCCTGGGGGGGGGTTAAGCCCCTCAAGCCCCCCCCCCCTACATGCCTGTCTAGGCAGAGCTACATCAGCTTAGTTCCTTGCAAGCTTCCTTACAACAACTTTCACTCAGTCTGATGTATATTTACTCATTGAATCCCTGTGGATTTCACTTCCAAAATAGGATTGTTGTCACCTAAAATTATCAGCAGCAGCTGTCAGTGATTTCAGAACTGGGACTCCATATGGAATTCCTCCTCATATATGTAAAGCCAAATACAATATAATTTTATCCATCAATCAAGTAGGAACTAATGTGGACAAGTAAACAAAACAGGACTTGACTGTGTCACATCAAGACTTTGTGACACCCCCCCATGTACCTATGGGAGCGTTAAGATCTGCCGGGGAGACACTCCTCTCAGTCCAACCACGGTCACAAGCACAGTTGGTGGGGATGAGGGAGAGGGCCTTTTCAGTGGTGGTCCCCCGGCTTTGGAACACCTCCCCCCAACAAGATTTGGCAGGCCCCTACATTGTCCTCCTTCTGTAGGGATCTGAAGACTTGGATGTCTAAACAAGCCTTTGAGGACGTCTTGCCACAATGGTCCGCAATCAATGACACAGCACTACACTTCATCCCATGTCTTTGTTCCTTAGCTACAATTTGAACTATCCCATTCCCTTGTCTTGTTCATAGTCTGGCCATATCTTACGGTAGTTGTCACCATAGGCTATTGGGCATTGCTCTGAGTTTTAAATTGTTGTTTATATATGGTATATGTTTTACTTTATTGTATTGTATGTTTATTTTATGTTCTGTTTTAGGCACTTTGTGCCATATGTAACCCGCTCCGAGTCCTTTCAGGGAGATGGAGGCGGTGTACAAGAATAAATTTATTATTATTGTTTGAAACACAACAAGATTAGTACACAGCAAACAAGATCACTATGCTGGCTGTTGTATTGGACACTTCCCAAGTGTCTAGGACTGTGTGATGTATCAGTGAATAATGTGTGCAGATCCCAGTAGGGTGGCCTTTTTCAGCGGGCAGATGGAAATTTTGTCAGTGCTGATTGTGTTTAAGTGCAGGCCAAGGTCTTTAGGCACTGCACCCAGTGTACCGATCACCACTGGGATGACATTTACTGGCTTGTGCCAGAGTCTTTGCAGTTCGATCTTTAATTCCTTGTATTGTGTCAGTTTTTCCAGTTGTTTCTCTTTAATCCTGCTATTGCCTGGGATTGCAACATCGACGACCCATACTTGGCATTTTAACATGATTGTGAGGTAGGCATGGTTTCGAACCCAAAAATAGGAAATCGAAAATCTAATGGGGGGGGGGGGGTTGATTAGTAATAGGAAGACTTACAAAAAAATTTCCAAAAAGTTCTAAAAGTAACTTAATTACTAACGAAATTCGTTAGTAGTTCGTATGCCAGCGCAGGCGCATTCCAGATGGTTTTGGCCAACAACTCCCAGAAATCCTAACAGCTGGTAAATTGGCTGGGATTTCTGGGAGTTGTAAACAAACTTGAATAAATCACACTGAATTCTAGATGGGACTCTCCAAATAGGAAGGAGGGAGCAAAGGAGGGAGGGAGGGAGGGAGGGGGTATTCTATTCTTGGAAGCAGCAAAGAAAAGGAGGAGGGCCCCTCCCTGGCTCCTCGCTGCCTCTCTCTCACCCGATCCCGAGGGAGCGAGGGCCCAAGTTTGCCCAGGCTGGTCATATACCTACATTCCATGCACATGCAATAATACAGCAGTAATAACAATGGGTATAAGAAGAGGTAAAATTCAAACCGAAGTATTCTGACTGGTCCCTCCTCATGCGGTGCAAACGGGCTCTTCTCTTATTAGCCCGGGAAATTAGCCCGGGAAAAGCCCATACATATTCTTTGGGGGGGATTTGCTGCAGAATCTTCTCTATGAGCCCGGGATTCTGCAGCAAATACCCCCCCCCCCCCAAGAATATGTATGTGTGTCGGGCTAATAAGAGAACAGCCCGTTCCCACCGCATGAGGAGAGACCAGTCAGAATACTTCGGTTTGAATTTTTTACCTCTTGTTATTGTTATTACTGCTGTATTATTGCATGTGCATGGAATGTAGGTATGACCAGTTGGATTACTTATAATATTAGGCACTTACAGTAGCATTCATTCTATTATACATTAGGTTGGTTTCTCACCCCAATACTCTTTGATGCTTTAGATCCTGGCAGGCAGGAGGCAGGGAAGCCTGGAAAAATGTAAACAGAGAGGTTTACTCAGAAGTAAATCCACAAGGAGGGCCCTTCATCCAAAGTGCCCTCCTTTCTGGAGTAATCCTCTCTGTTACATTTTTTCGAGGCTTCCAACCCGAAAAGAGGGAGGCAGTTTAGGGCTTGCCTTGCCATAATACTTATTGGCAAGGGAGGCGGGAGGTGGTGAGAGAGAAGGAGGGTGCCCCCTTACGACCTAATAACGACACTTAAGAAAATCCTGGCCCCCGAAGTTCGAAAAAGAAAGTCCACTTCCTGGTTGGCGTTCAGGTGCGGAAATACTCGAAAGTAGCATTTTTACGAATTTCTTCTGAAACGAATCATTTTCATAACTTTTTCTCATGCCTAAGGTCAGAAGTATTGTGCTCCAAAACTCTGTCTGTCTGAATTTGGAAGTCCCAGAGTAGTTTGATGTGTTCATTTTCTGCAACTTTTTCAGGATTGTGGTCCCACCAGTTATTTGTCGCAGGCAGGTGTTATTTGTGGCACAAGTTCCAATTAATCATCTGAGCAACAGTGTTATGCCTCTGCTTATAGTCTGTCTGCGCTGTCTTCTTGCAGCAGCTGAGGATGTGATCTATTGTTTCATCTGCTTCCTTGCAGAGTCTACATTTGCCTAGCCATGTTGACTATGGAGAGGGGTGGTGTTAATCTCCATTTCTAAGCCGAAGAACTGCCATTGTCCATAGACACCTCCAAGGTCATGTGGCTGGCATGACTATATGGAGCACCGTCTCCTTCCCAGTAGAGCAGTACCTACTGATGTACTCACATTTGCATGTTTTCAAATGGCTAGGTTGGCGGAAGCAGAGTCTACACCTGGGATTGTTGTCGACTTTTCAATTTTGGCTTTGATGGCATTTGTTCTAATGGCTTGTTCTTGGGCTGCCAGAGTCAGGCCCTCCGTCTCCTTTTTCAAAGTTTCATTTGTGAGCCACATCCAGGTTTTTTCTTATTATTAATTAATTCATGAATTAAGTCATTGTTATTATTGTTATTATTATTATTTGCAGAACAATATGCTGAATCTGAAATAGTTTCCCAAGTCGACAATGGAATAATAAAACTGAAATGCTGATTTGACATTGAAGTGATGAATCTCTTCCTTTAAACTGGTTGGGTCCAGAATTATTCAGAGTAGATCTATTGAAATATCTATCTATGTATATAATAAAAGTCAGTGTTTGCGGCCAAGCGGTGGGAGGAATATGTGCCAGCGTTTCGATTGGCTGCCACTCCGGGATTATTTGCATAAATGGCTCTGACTGGCCAGCCACCCAACATTCCAACACTCCTAGGCAGCACAGAGAGGAAAGGAAAGGGCCTGAGGCAGACAGAAATAGCTGGAGTTGAAGTTATCCAGTTGACAGTTTTTTCTGTTGGAAATTGAATGTTCAGTACCTTCACCAACACTGCAGCCCCTATACATAGAGGGAAAATGAAAGGCCTCAGGCAGTCAGCCACTGCGGCCCACAGCAATGACGGATCAGGACCAAACTTGTCAAACAGGGGCCCAATGGCCCACTTCACAACCTGGTGTGGTTTAGGGCAGGATGGGCCATGAATGATGGGATTTGCAGTACCTTCACCTCATTCACTTCCCAAACAACACTGTAGCCCCTATACATCACAGACCAGGCCCAAAATTGACAGCAAGGCTTCCTTAACTTGATTTGCCTGACTAGGCCTCAGCTCATGGGATATTGTTAGGCTTCCTCAACTTGATTTTCCTGACTAGGCCCCCAACAATGACAGAAGAAGACCAAACTTGGCACGCAGACCCCCGAAGATGCACCCTACATCCTGGTGCAGTTTGGGGAGGATGGACCATGGATGATGGGACTTGCAGTACTTTAATTCACTTCCTTAGAGCACTGTGGCCCACGCCAATGACGAACTATGGCACACAATGCCTTCCTCAAATAACCCGGGCACCGCCGGGTCCCCAAGCTAGTAGGCTATAAAATTCAAGGTGATTCACAAATGCGGAAAAGGAACAGTATTATTTTACATCCCTCTTTTCTCATTCATCTGCTAGCTTTCTTCCTCTTTATTATCCTATTAATCACCTTCTAAGTTCCCCTTCTTTTCAGCTCCCGTTTCCTCTCGGAAATATAATCCATGCTGTCCAGTGATTCTAGCTCAAGTTAACTTTATCCCACAGTAGACAAAGAAGCCACAGTAAACAATAAAATCAAATACCAAAACAGCATTCATTTTCCACTGGTGCTCAAACATAAGCACGGTAAATATAGAATATAGTAATCATATCTCTCTCCCCATATTGTATGTGGCTGCTAGTGGGGGGATAAGAGGAAACAAAGCAATATTCCAGATAACATGTAAAGACATTTCCAAATAATAGAATGACACACCATATGAACGTGGAGTATGATCTGATTAAACAGCAATGAATATTAGGTTTGCGTGGGCTCATGGGCGCTTTTATTTATTATACTCGTCATAGGAACTAGGCCCTGGTATTTCATATGCGGTCATGAGCTGTGTAATGGTAAACATCTGGCTCAAATTAGGCCAGAATTGTATCTTCCTTTCCTGGAGTCACCACCCTTCCATTCTTCTTGCTCCCTGTCCCCTTCTTTCACCTCCTTATATCAATCCAAACATGGATAATAATAAAACCAAACCTCCCTATCCCCCAATCTTAAAAAATTCTCCATCCTTCCTTCCTTTTTTCCGTTCCTTTCCCTTTCTCTGGTGCCTGAATAGTTAATTATATTTAGCAGCATGATACGAACATCAGTAGGCAGCAGTAGGTGACCTTATAAATGACTATCATGGTGTTAGTCAAGCTGATGAATGGGGGGGAATAAAGACGGGGAGGGAAGGGAAAAGGAGGGTTGAGGTGGGAAGACAAAATTCCCGTTGCCATGGTACTTCATGCAGGATTTGGTTGCTTGCATCACTGTCAAACCTATATCCCCTAATGGAACTAAAGTGAAACAGAGATGGAGAGAGACAGACACAGTTCCCTTCCAATCTCTCTTTTCCACTCTCTCTTTCTCTCTCTCTCTCCGGTCTTACACAGGATTTCTCTATTTCAAGCATTAGCAAGTGAGGCTGTTGATAGAGCATTCGGTGTGCGCACGAATGTGTGTGTGTTGATCTGCAGAGATTTAAAAGCCCAGGCACAGAATAGTAGTTGAGGAGGGGAAAAGAAGGGGGGTCAGTGCCAGCAGCTGCTCATATTGTGGTGACGTCTGCTCCATCATCAACCAGGGAGGGCAGAAGCAGAGAGGGAGAAAGGGAAACAGAGTGAGAGACAGTGAGAAAGTCCTGCAAATCCTGAAAAACAAGAGATAGGACACTCTTCGGCAGGTGCACCAAATGTTGTTTGGGGACGTTTCTCTCCGAGATGGCCTGGTTCCTTCTTGGCTTCCCATGGTTTTCTTCTTCCACCTCCTGAGGATCTCAATATCCCCAACAGATGCATCAAGACTTCTGAAGAAGGTTTCCCCATGGCTGTCATGATCATCGCTAGATGACTCCCATTGTTTTGGCAGCTCTTTAGAGCCTTTTGGAATTATGGAGATTTGTCTACTAGGGCTTGTGATTTGGTGCTTCCATCTCGAAACCCTTTGGGCAGCTGGGCTCTTCCAGCATCAACGAACCGCTCCACCTAAGGCCAGGACTCCCAAAATGAAGGCATGGATGCCTTCCTCCTCACCTTCTTTGGCTTCAGCTTTCACTTGGGTGCCTACCCCGAACTTGGATAAGACGGATCTTGAGGGGTCAGAGGCAGCTGTGGCCTTCCTGTATTCTGGGGATGTGTCGAGTCTCTTACAAGCCAACTGTACACGAAAGTTTGAGGTAAGGGATATGGGAAAGGCCTCCAGCCCTCCACCAGCCTTGCGTTCCTATTTGCGTGGTGCTACTGACACCCTGACCCATGCCACCAATTTTCTCAACATGGTCTTCCAGACAAATGACATCCGGGAGTCCAGTGTGAAAGAGGATGTCGAGTGGTACCACGCCTTGGTCAGAAGTGTTACAGAAGGAGATTCCCAAGTTTACCGAGCCATGCTGACCTTTGATGCTCACCCGGTGTCTTCCAAGCCTCAGATGATGCTCCAGGCCACCAAGGAGAACAATGAGATTTTACTCCAAGACCTTTCGCCCTCTGCAGAGAGCCTGAGGAATTTGACTTGGGAAAATGAATGGTACAACTTCTTCCGGTTTCAAAGAGCCCCGTTCCTGTACAAGCGAATCCTCAGTAATGACCTCAAGACCCTGGATACCCCCAAATGGAGCCAGGGAGATAGCTATGTGATGGATACTGGCCATGTCCGATGGTCACCTCCTTTCTTGGAATGCAACGATGGGAAATTCTTGCCTACTTGGATGGTCACACTCTCCTCTTCTTTCTACGGCCTCAAACCTGACCTCAATCCAGAGTTCAAGTGAGTAGGGAAGGGTGATTTGGATGAGGGGTGAAACTTTTGCTTCAACAACACATTCAGGCCATGTCTCCTGACTTTAAAACAAAAACCTGTGAAAAGCAGTTAAGGGAGGGTGATTTGGATATGGGAAGGAGTCCTGAAAAAGACAAAAAACTTCCCCAGTATGTTGTATACAGGGCTTGGTTGGAATACCAATTTATTAATGAACACAATGTTTGTCTGTCTGTTACGGGTTAACATCCCTTATCTGGAATTCCGAAATCCAGAATACTCCAAAATTGTCTACTTGTGGCTGAGATAGTGACACCTTTGTTTTCTGATGGTTCAATGTTCCCAAATTTTGTTTCATTATCAAAATATATTGTCTGTACAAGTACCGTCAGGCAATGCATTAAAGATGTAAATGAAAAATAAATGAATGTCATGTTTAGACTTGGATCCCATCTCCAAGATCCCTTATGTTTATGAAAATATGCCAAAATATGGAACACTTCTGGTCTTAAGCATTTTGAATAATTTTTAGTACTTAACCTGTACTAAAATGAATAATCCACTGAGAATTATTGTTGTAACAGATTGCAGTAATTTTCCAAACCCTGATGTATATAAATCAAAGGATATAGATGAATGAATTGCATGTATAATTGAAATGGGCAAGTTGGAGCCCTCCAGAAATTGATAAAGTACCATTCCCATCATAGTCAGTGTTGGTAAATGAGGATAACTGAAGTATGGAAACATATGGAGGCTCCCAAGTTATACACTCTCTAATCTGTAAGATGTCCATAGGTCAAGCTCTTTAGGCATCATACAGGATTAAGAAGAAAAGTATAATAGTAAAGACGGGGAATAAGAATACTGGGAGTATTTGAAGTTTCTTCAAATCAAATTAAATGAGATAAATTACCATTGCTTGCCCTCACAAATCTGGAAATATGCATCGGAGACAATGATTTTTTTAAAACTAGGAAGGCACATGAGCTCGTGTCTTTGAGGAACAAAGCTGGATAAAGCCCCCTGAGGCCAGAGGGGCTTTGAGACAAATGGGCTGTTCTCAAGGTCAATGGGAATGAATTTGATGCATGTCCAGAGACTCTGTCACTCTTTCTCATTCATTCTCTGGGATCTTTCATGTTCCAAACTTCAACTCCGGATCAGGCTCTGGGACTGCTATCTGTTGTTTGCTTGGCTTGAATTATAAAGCAAATTCATCCTATCTATACTGATCACTTATGCATTTTTCCTTATGTATCATAACTGTGGAAACATTTCAAAATAACATAAAATAAGGAAAGATTAGGTATAAAATACATACAAAAGAAGAAAGCTTGTTCTCAAATTTCTTCTTCTGCATTAGTACATGTAGACTGTTCCTGATCTAAAATGCTTGGGGTCAGAAGTGTTTGGATGATGGATTTCTCTCACGTTTTGGAATATTCTCATATATGTAAAGAGCTATCTTGGAGATGTAAACCAAGTCGATACACAAATTTATGTTTCATATATACCTTATACTTACACATACCCTGAAGATAATTTTATACAATACTTTTTTTACATTTACAAAATCCTGGGGCACACCACCAACCAAAATGACACAAAATGACACTCTAACACAGTAATACATATAGTTAATATGTTTTTAAATGTATTTATACACTCAGTGTGAAACCTGGGCCTGTTTCGATGAACACAACATAGATATCCTGGCAGGAATGGCAGAAAGACACAAACTTCCCACACAGAACTCCCATAACCAGGAGAAAATACTATAAGAGTTTGTGGGCATTGACCTTGGGTTTTGGAGTTGTAGTTCACCTATATCCAGAGAGCACTGTGGACTCAAACAGTGTTGGATCAAGACCAAACTTGGCATAAATACACAATATGCCCAAATGTGAACACAGATGGAGTTTGGGGAAAATAGACCTTGACATTTGGGAGGGGGGAGGGAGGAAGACATGACCCATGCGAGGGCTACTGCGCAGACTCGCCCCAGAGCAAAGCGAGCAGAGGGAGGCTGGGAAGAAGGGAGCCCGAGTGCAGAAGAAAAAGTGTTCGGCAGGAAGGGGAAGAAAGGGTATTGGAGGTTCCAATTTCCCACGGCACACCTGATGATCGCTCACGGCACACTAGTGTGCCATGGCACACTGGTTGGGAAACACTGTTTTAACCTACAACTCTCAGAAATTCCAGCCAGTTGACCAGCTGTTAGGATTTCTGGGAGTTAAAGACCAAAATATTTAGGGACCCACAGGTTGAGAACCATTTGCATAGCTGCTATGTCATTATTTCATTGCCTTTTCTTAACCTGCTCTGTCCATTGAAAAGGTGCTTCCACCTTCCCTGAAACCTAAGGGCCCTCTCTTTGCAACCCAACACAGGGAAGATAACAAATGCCAAGGGAAGAGAAATCTGTATATGTGCCAAACACTTCTTTTAAAATTGCTTCCCACAGAATCCTAGATTTGTACAGTTCGGGGAAATCTGCAGCTGAAACCATCTCTAACAGATGGTCTGCCAGCCTCTGTTTCGAAACCTCCAATTAAAGAGAATAATTTCTGAGGTTGTCTCTTCTATTGATAAAAACCTCTTACCATATAATAGGTTCTTAAGATTCCCTTTGGGGCTGACTTTAGAGGGTTCAGGGATAAAACCTGTGAACTAATGAGTTCAGATGAAACCAGAGTGAAGTGCTACTGTAGACACAGTCCCCTTGAGTAAAAACAAACTTCACAACCTCTGAGGATGCCATGTTCTAGAACAGTGTTTCCCAACCTTTTTTGAGCCACGGCACACTTTTAACATTAAAAAAATCTGGGGGCACACCACCAACCAAAATGACACAAAATGACACTTTAACACAGTAAAGAACGGTTGGGGGTGGTGGCCTGCTGGGAGCAGCTGCTGGGAGTGCCAAAGCCAGGGGGCGGAGCCAGGCTGCACCATGCCCCACCCCCTACCCCCAGCTTCACCTCTCCCAGCAGCTGCTCCAGCCTTTGGGGGGCAGTGCCAAGCCAACGGTGCCAGAGTCAGCACAATGCTGGCTTGGCACTGTCCCCTCAAGGCTGGAGCAGCTGCTGGGAGTGCTGAAGCCGGGGGAGGGGCAGAGCCAGGCGCGCCATGCCCAGCCCCCCCCAGCTTCAGTTCTCCTACAAAGGAGGAGCATGAGCAGTGGATGGGCTTCAGTGGGCGGGGCTCCTCTTCCACGCGGCTTCAGCGAGCGAGGGGCAAGAGTCATGGTGGGAGTCATGGCGGATTGGAGACTGGCTGGGGAAACGGCCGAAGGAGGCGGCGCCCCGGTCCCTTCTTCTTTTTCTTCGCCACTGCCCGGCCCTTCTCCTCCCCCAAGCAGCAGGAGTTTGGCAGGAGGGGGGAGGAAGGGGGGCAGAGAGCTTTTCCCGCGGCACAGCAGGAGGTCCGTCACGGCACACTAGTGTGCCACGGCACACTGGTTGAGAAAGACTGCAGTAAAGAACGGCTGGGGGATGGCGGCCTGCTGGGAGCGGCTGCTGGGAGTGCCGAAGCCAGGGGAGGGTGGGGGAGCCAGGCGATGCCATGCCCCACCTCCTCCCCCCGGCTTCAGCTCTCCCACAGCTTCTCCAGCCTTGAGGGGGCAGTGCCAAGCCAGCGGTGGCAGAGCCAGCACAATGCTGGCTTGGCAATGTCCTCTCAAGGCTGGAGAAGCTGTGGGAGAGCTGAAGTTGGGGGAGGGGGTGGAGCCAAGCTGTGCCATGCCCTGCCCCCTCCCCCAGCTTCAGCTCTCCCACAGCTTCTTCAGCCTTGAGGGGGCAGTGCGAGCGAGGGGCGGGAGTCATAGCCCCCGCCCCTGGCGCCGCTCTCTGCCATGTCTCCTGCCCCTTGCTCACTGAAGCCGCGTGGAGGAGGAGGAGCATGAGCGGTGGACAGGCTTCAGTGGGCGGGGCTCCTCCGTCCGGCTTCAGCGAGCAAGGAGCGAGAGTCATGGCGGATTGAAGGCTGGCTGGGGAAACGGCCGATGGAGGCAGCCCCTTCTTGTTTTTCTTCGCCGCCGCCTGGCCCTTCCTCCTCCTCCCCCAAGTAGCAGAAGTTCGGAAGGAGGAGGCGGGAAGGAAGGGGGGCCTCTGCCTTTTCTCACGGCACAGCAGGAGGTCTGTCACAGCGGTTGGGAAACACTGTTCTAGAAGCATTCTCTCCTCCTGACGTTTCACATGCATCTATGGCAGGCATCCTCAGAGGTTGTGAGGATGCCTGCCATAGATGCAGGCAAAACGTCAGGAGAGAATGTTTCTACAACATGGCCATAAAGCCAAAAAACCTACAACAACCCAAACCTCCTTTAAATTTTCCATAGAGAGAGTGGGACAATCCTGTTTGTTCTCAATCACCCATTGAATATTTCAGAATCTGCCTAATTGGTATGGAATTCTGAAAATCCCTTATCCGGGATTCCAAAATTGTCCACATAGATGGCTGAGATATGGATACCTTTGTTTTTTGCTGTGTCTATATACGCAAACTTTGTTGCATGTACACAATTATTTAAAATGTTGTTTGAAATTATCTTTAGGTTATGTAAATGAAGCACACGTGATTTTTGTCTTTAGAGCTGGGCCCTATCTCCCAAATAGCGCATGATTACTGTGGAAAATCTAAAATCCAAAACTTTTCTGGTCCCAAGCATTTTGGATGAAGGATAGTCAACCTGTGTAGGCAATTTGTAAGTAGTTGTCAGAATAAACTGGTATGAAGAGCAACAACGTAGCTGTGGAGTTTAGTCCCCACTGCATCTTGCAAGATTGGTAAATCATCCTTTGTAAAAGAGGGATTAGGGACATGTTTGTATCTGTTGTCTTCTGCGAGGATCATAAAAAGGAGGAGGAGGAAGAGGGGAAGATTTTAACTATGGGAAAGAAGCACTTAAATGAGAGGGGCACCCCATAGCTACTGTGCTGTTGCACCCAAGCTGCTCTAAATGTCTTTAGTGCTAATGTGTTTTAACCTTCAACCAGCTTGGGGGGGGGGGTGCTGATTTGCCTTCCTGTTTGATCAAGGAAGCCCACAGAATCAATATCTACGCTATTGCTTTCAAGAAATGGTAACGATTTATTAATTGGTCTTGGGCCTATCTCCACCCAGGCACTATCTTGGTTTCCCCACAACAAAGTCCATATTTAAAGTTTGAAGGTAACTGGTTGTTCGTGCAGTCGCTGCTTGTGGATAATTGATGGACAAATGAAGGATTCCCTTGCTCACTTTCTCTGGTAGAGGGGCCTCTGGGGCGCTGAATGCCCCAGGCGATCAGGCCAGAGGCTGAGAGTGTGGGTCTCTCTTATTGAGGCCTGCCACCATGCTGAAGGTGCTGGAAACTCCACAGGCTGTCACTGACCAGCAGTAGATCCGCATAGTTGAATGAGTTCCCAGAATGGCAACAGTAGTACCGTAGTACTATTGGCTTGAAATGGCTTGTCCAAGCCTGGGTTTCACTGGGACCAACTATAGACATGTCTTGCTTCCAAGATTCCCTGGTAGTAATAACCTTAAACTAAAGATGGCTCCAGGGCCAGACTAAGGTAATTTAAAATGGTAAGCTAACGTTATTTTGGCGCCCCCTCTCTCTCCAGCCTCGTGGACAGTGCACGCGTGCACCGGAGTGCAGGTGCATGGAGGCAGCTAGTTTCGCGCATGCACCATTGCTGCAGGGCGGGTCCAGCTGCCCGGGGTCGGTGGTTGCCCTATGCAGGGCGCTCCTCCTTTTAGGCCTGTGGTGGGGGGCGGTTGGCGGCTCCGGGCGACTGGACTTGCCCTGTGGCGATAGTGCAGGCGCGAAACTTCCGCGTGTGCCATTGCCGCAGGGTGGGCCCGGCTGCCCAGAGCCGCTGATCACCCTACACGAGGCTGAAAGGGAGGAGTGTTTTGGAGGCGGCCAGAGGCGGAGCACCTCCAATGGAAGAACGCTCCTCCTTTTAGGCCTTGTGGTGTGGGGCGGTTGGCAGCTCTGGGAGACTGGGCTTGCCCTGTGGCGATGGCGCATGCGCAAAACGTCCATGCATGCGCCATTGCCGCAGGGCGGGCCCGGCTGCCCGGAGCCGCTGATCGCCCTGCACTGTGGGGCCGGGGGGGAAGTGCGTTTTGCAGCTGGAGGCGCTCCGCCTCTGAGTGCTCCTCCGCCTCTGAGCACTCCATAGCGCTCCTTCTTTTCAGCCTCGTGGTGTGGGGCAATGGGGACAACGTAAAATGCACCGCTGAGTATTGGCAAGTGGTAAGCAAATGCTTACTTTGCAGAGTGCAAGATCCGGCTCTGGATGGCTCCCTTTTCCCAGGCAAAGGCGTGAGAGAACTTACTGGGTTTCCTTCAGCTCCACCATCATAAAACTAACAGAAAAATGGCTATTTTCAAGCTGTGGGTGAGACAGCCTAACAAAATGAGCTGGGACCTATACAGTTCCATCACAGCTACCTTAAGCCTCATTTAATGTGGTGTGTCAACACAAAGAAAAGGACAACTCTTCCAGGTTCCTTGCATATTCATCTGGGGACAAATGAGAGGTAATCAGGCAGTTTAGAAACCTAGATATAACTTTTTTTAAAAAATTGCAAAAGTTTGCCTTTTATCGCAGGATGTCATGCTTCTATTACTTACTTTATTCCCACAAAGAATCTCTACATTAACTCAGGATCAGAAACACTATCATTCTCCAGTGGTAGTTTTTCATAATGGCCTAGTATGGCATTGCTTTGAGCCAATGGAAAAAGTCCAAACGGTGGCTATACAAAGTTACACAACTGAAACTGCTACAACCTGTTGTTTATCTGCATCACACACAGGGCTTCCAAGAAGTAAGATGTTCCTTTCCATCCTTGCAATTTCCCAAATACAGTAGGGTATTTGAGGTTGGTGCCTCACATCTAGTACTACTGGGTACAGGGCCACTTTGTGATGTGTGTGGAAATGAAATGAAATCCCTCCATTGTTAACTAAGAGCACTTTCACACTATACAGTTGTGGCACTATCATTACACTTTGCCTGTCAAGGATGCATCCTGAGGAATGTGCAAGTTCCCTACAATGGAAAGGCGGGACATAAATACTCATAATAATAAAATAACACCTATATAGAGAATTTCTTATGTGCTTGTGGCAAAATAATATTAAAATTAATAATTTATTTTTAACCCGCCCTCTCTCCCCTTGGCCTTATACTGTTGTTGTTTCGGTGGTGGAGATTGTAATGTTATTGTCACTATAATCCTATCCTGCTTTCCTCCCAAAAATGGGACTCAAAGTGACTTACAATTTCAAAACACAACACAGCAAAAAACATTGCAACAAGTGAATATTAGAATGCAACTAAACTTTGGACAACGCTAAAATGATTGAAAAATACACTTAGAAAAGTAAAACACCATTAAAAGCAGTTGAAACAGTGTAGTCTAATACAATACAGACACCTCAACCCATTCTTTTAAAATGTTCTATTTTAAAAGCTGGATCTATGCCTGTCTACTGAAGCACAGCAGGGAGAGAACCATTTTGGCCTCATAGAGCCCAGTATCCAGGGGCAGCCACCAAGGCAACCTTTCCTTGCATCTGCACCAACTGTGCTTATGACAGTGGTGGGCAGGACTCAAAGATTGACTTCTCCTGATGATCTTAAGGCCTGGGATGCCTCCTAAAGGGAGACATGGTCTGAATGGATGGCGTGGACCTGAGACATATAGGTTTATAGAATTTTGAAACTAGCAACCAGTGAAACTTTTTTAACAGGAGAGTAGTATGTTGCTGTAATCTGCCCCAGTTAACATTGGCTGTGTTGTTGAAGGCGTTCATGGCCAGAATCACTTGATTGCTGTAAGTTGTAGACTCAGATAACATACATTAAAAATGCACCCTTAGTGGTGTTACACTAAACTACAACTGCCTTAACACTACAATGCTGTCCTTGAAACAGCAGATCTAACCATAGTGGTGCATTGCCTTAGTGACATCCTGTCTGGACTACTGTTATATGTTTTCTTGGGGCTGCCCTTGAAGACTGTTTGGAAATACGGAAATGAAGCCAGAGTGGGTTGTTGTAAGTTATTTGGACTGTATGGCCATGTTCCAGAAGCATTCTCTCCTGACATCTCACCTGTGTCTATAGCAGGGCTCTTCAGAGGTTTTGAGGATCTCACGACGTCTGAGGATGCCTGCCATAGATGCAGGCAAAACATCAGGAGAGAATGCTTCTGGAACATGGCCATACAGTCCAAACAACTTACAACAACCCGCTCTGGCTTCATTTCTGTATTTCCAAACAGTCTTCAAAGGCAACCCCAAGAAAACATATAACAGTAGTCCAGACAGGATGTCACTAAGGCATGTGCCACTATGGTCAGATCTGCTGTTTCAAGGAACAGCCACAGTTAGCACACAAGCTTTAAATGTGCAAAAGCACCACTGAGAAATCTGGCAGGTTTGGAGCTCAGTCCAGGGGCACCTCCAAATAACACCCCATGTCTTCGGAGGACTAGAATATGCATGCTGCTACCTGTCAAAGTTAATTGTAGTAATAACCTCACTCCATGCATGACCATACCTAGACAAACTTTGACAAAATAGAATAGATATGTATTCAGATGAGAACTGCAAGTATGCTAGGTAATCTGAAACGATAAGTATTGGGACTGCAGTCTGGACCCCAGAAGGCCCTTAGCTCAATGTTGGGGGTCACAAAAATTTGGCAACAGTAAAAGATTTCTGAATTCTCCCCATTTACAGAAATCTGTTAGCTGTGTTTACAGTGCTCAGCAGAACAAGATCCGGTGTTTACAGGGTCTTTGGACCATAATAAAATGTTGTTGTTGTTGTTGTTGTTGACGACTCTGCAGAAATGCTTTAGCTGTACTCCACAAAAAGGAAAATCAGCCTGTTTAGTAAGATGTGCAAATGCTGATTTAGTATCAACAAACATTTGATTTAGATACCTTTTTATATATCTGGGGTCATGTGAAAAATTATTGGGTGGAAAGGAATCACGAGTGGAAAAAGTTTATAGAATCATAGAATTATAGAGCTGAGACTTTGTGGGCCATCCAGTCCAACCCCCTGCCAAGAAGAAGGAAAATTGCATTCAAAGCACCCCTGACAGATGGCCACCCAGCCTCTGTTTAAAAGCCTCCAAAGAAGGAGACTCCACCAAATTCCAGGGCAGAGAGTTCCACTGGTGAACAGTTTAAGAAGCCCTGCTCAAGGGAAGTCTCACCTGCATGAAAATACGACCCCTATCAGTTGAATACATGGCACCATTATGGGTAACTCAGAGGAGACTTGACACATCTCCTGTGTATGCTGTCTGCCTAGATCTCACTTTCCTCTGCAATGTGCTTCTACTCATCACACACAAACACCTTTCCGCTGCTGAAGGAGGAAAATCTGGATGAGTCATCTCTTTTGATCATTGCTTTCATCCAGGGATACACGTGATCAGAATTTCACAGACTATCAACACTCTTGTCAGGGCATCCCATACTGCTAATTTCACTCAAAGAAATCTAAGGGGAAACCCATACTAGGGATGAAAGGCATGGAATTTATTCATGAACATTGACTCTCGGTAGACTATATGCAACTATAGAAATGTGCATGGCTGCATCCTCATTGTCGTAACAGACTAGTGGACCAGAGCAAAATGCAACAGCAAAAAACCATTTCATTTTCAAACTTCATAACTTAACACTATAGAAATAACTAACATAGCCAAAAATCACATATTGATAGAATTGCCAGTTGAATGACAATTCCCAAAACCCCCAGATAGCATGGCTATTTTACCTGTGTGGGATTCTGGAATCTATAGTCTAAACCAGTGTTTTCCAACATTTTTTGAGCCGCGGCACATTTTTTACATTTACAAAATCCTGGGGCACACCACCAACCAAAATGACACAAAATGACACTCTAACACAGTAATACATATAGTTAATATGTTTTTAAATGTATTTATACACTCAGTGTGAAACTTGGGCCTTTTTCGATGAACACAACATAGATATCCTGGCAGGAATGGCAGAAAGACACGAACTTCCCACACAGAACTCCCATAACCAAGAGAAAATACTATAAGAGTTTGTGGGCATTGACCTTGGGTTTTGGAGTTTTAGTTCACCTATATCCAGAGAGCACTGTGGACTCAAACAATGTTGGATCAGGACCAAACTTGGCATGAATACTCAATATGCCCAAATGTGAACACAGATGGAGTTTGGGGAAAATAGACCTTGACATTTGGGAGTTACAGTTTCTGGGATTTATAGTTAACACACAATCAAAGAGCATCCTGAACTCTTGCAACAATGGAATTGAACCAAATTTGGGATATTGAACTCTCATTACCAACAGAAAGTACTGAAAGGGTTTGCTTGGGAATTGACCTTGAGTTTGGAAGTTGTAGTTCATCTACACCCCGAGAGCACTGTGGACTCAAACCATGTTATCTTATGTTGTTGTTTGTTCTCTATCCAGAATCACAATGTTGGAAGGAGGCTCACCACTTTAAGGTCCCTCAAACAGGCATGGGAAAACTTCGGCCCTCTGGGTGCTTTGGACTTCAACTCCCACCATTCCTAACAGCCTGAGGCCCTTTCCTGCTTAAGTGGCTGAGGGGGGAAAAGGAAAAGAGCCTGAGGCTGCTAGGAATAGTGGGAGTTGGAGTCCAAAACACCTGGAAGGTCCAAGTTTGCCCATGCCAGCTTTCGACAGAGACCTCTTCCTCCCCCTCCGCGCCCTTTCTTCCCCCTCCTGCCGAACACTTACATTTTCTTCTACACTGCCGCTTCTGCTGCCATTTTGATCTGAGGGGGCAGCGTGAGCGTGTTCAGGAAGGGAAAAGGGAGGGAGGGAGGAAGACGTGATCCGTGCGGGCACTACTGCGCAGACTCGCCCCAGAGAAAGCTAGGCAAAGCGAGCAGAGCGACGCTGAGAAGAAGGGAGCCCGAGTGGAGAAGAAAAAGTGTTCAGCAGGAGGGGGAAGAAAGGGTATTGGAGGTTCCAATTTCCCACGGCACACCTGATGATCGCTCACGGCACACTGGTTGGGAAACACTGGTCTAAACCAAGCATGGGTAAACTTTGGCTTTCCAGATGTTTTGGACTTCAACTCCCACAATTCCTAACAGCTGGTAGTCTGTTAGGAATTGTAGGAGTTAAAGTACAAAACACTTGGAGGGCCAAAGTTTGCCCATGCCTGGTCTTAGCACAGTTTACTTAAACTCTATATTACCAATATGAACAATTGTGTTTTGTTTAAATCTGTATTTGGGCTTGTCCCTTTGTAAGCTGCCCAAGTCCCCTTGGGGAGATGGTGGCGGGGTATAAAAATATAGTTGTTGTTATTATTATTATTCTGTTTATTCACATGATCCTTCCAATACCAATACAGGGAATATTCTTCCATTGCTAATGGCATTGCAAATAATCATTTACCCTGTAAGATCTTCAGAACATGAAAACAATTAGCCAATGCAATATTTCCATGTCTTATTTTCACATTCCAATACAACATTTTCCATTTATAGCAGAAAGGGTTGCAGTGAGCTATATCTGGATTTGACACAAGAATGTCAATAACTGGGCCGTGTGTTTCCATGGGAACTTATTGTTAGACCATAACTCTTAAGTTTGCTGAATGAAGGTAAGAAGCCAATCAGCAAAAGGAGCAGGCTAAAGATGATTTGACATCTCAGTACACGTGTGGAAAAGAGGCAACAATAGGAGAGGCTGCAGCAGGAGGCCAAGAACGACATGAGAAAATTCACTGCTATAAAAATGTAGTGACGGCTGCAACACGAGTGACTTTAAAACAGGATCAATAAATTAACAGAGATTCCAACATCTCAGGGTCTGGCTTCTTTCCTCTAGTCCTCAAGGTGAAAAAAGGAATCTTAGAGTGAAAGTGACATCTTGAAAAGTGTGGTATATTTTCCCCTCGTTGGTTAGGCTTGTTGGGTTTTTATTTTAATGGCATATTACATGCAACTTTGTCCCATGCTTAATGTCTCGTGCTTACACTGGCAGCAGAGATCTTCTGGGACATCACAAGGGAATTACATTCCTTGGTTGCCGGTTTTGGCCCTGAAATCAATAGGATAGACTTTAATGCCAGTTTAAATCATCTCTTCAGACGCCAAGATTGATAAAGAGATAGATCACAGATTAGCAAAGACATATAGTGCATTTGGAAGGCTTCACAAAAGAGTCTGGAGTAACATTACCTGAGGCAAAGCACCAAAATCAGTGTGTACAGAGCTGTAGTACTGTCTACTCTCCTATATGGGTCTGAAACATGGGTCACCTATCGCCAACACCTACCACTCCTCGAACACTTTCATCAGCACTGTCTTCACGCAATCCTAAATATACACTGGACTAACTATGTGATGAATGTTGCTGTCCTTGAGCAAGCAGGGATCACCAGCATTGAGGCCATGCTATTGAGAACACAGCTGTGCTGGGCAGGGCACATCTGTAGGATGGAGGACCACCGCCTCCCAAAGATACTACTCTATGGTGAACTTGCCATGGGTCAGCGCAAGAGAGGCGCCCCAAAAAAGAGATATAAGGACTTCCTGAAACAACATCTCAGACTCAGCCAGATTGATCACCAACAATGGTCCACCCTGGCCGCACATCGGGAGGCATGGAGACGCACTATCCACTATGCTGCGGCCTCTTTTGAGAAGTCATGCCAAACCAGTCTAGAAGAGAAACGACAATGCAGAAAGAATCGCAACTTGGAAACAACATTACCCAAGGAAACTTTCTGCTGTGCTTTCTGCAACCAGACTTGCCTATCTTGGATTGGCCTTTTCAGTAATCAACGCGCTTGTAGAAAGCGTGGGATGAGTCCTTCCTAAATCTTCATTCGCGAAGAAAAGCCAGAGAGAGGAGAGGGAAATGCCAGGAAGGAGCAAGCTTGTTTTCTGCTGCCCTGGAGACTAGGATGTGGAACAATGGCTTCAAACTACATGAAAGAAGTTTCCACCTGGACATTAGGAAGAACTTCCTAATTGTGAGAGCTGTTTAGTCATGGAACTCTCTGCCCTGGAGTGTGGTGGAGGCTCCTTCTGTGGCTAAATGGCCATCTTTCGGGGGTGCTTTGAATGTGATTTTCCTGCATCTTGGCAGGGGGTTGGACTGGATGTTTCACAAGGTCGCTTCCAAATCTATTATGCTATGATTCTAAGATGGCTTTATGTCCTTCTCTGGAGTTTTTAAAGAGAGACTGGATAACCATCTGTCTGGAGTACTTTGATTGTTTGTTCCTTCATGGATGGGGGTTGGACTGGATGACTCTTGGGGGTCTGTTCCAACTCTGAGTCTATGCCACTTCTAGCATTAGAGGCACAATGCCTCTGCATATCAATTACTGGAGAACACAAAGTGGGTGTTATACTCCTAACTATGGGTTTCTAATAGGCAATTGAATGTTGAACCAGATAGGCTCAGGTTATCAGCTATGTTCGTTGCCATAAACAATCTCTTGGACTCTTGACATGGCAGCAAGTATTGCAAGAAGTGCAAACAAAATGAGTGGAAGCCGGATGAGACATGTCAAAATTGTGGTGTTATGCAAAATATAATGGTGTAATGCGAGTTGTCGCATTACACCAATACTGCGGAACCTGCACTGGCTACCAATTGAATACCGGATCACCTTCAAGGTGTTAGTTCTTACTTTCAAGGCCTTGTATGTTCTGGGGCCAGTGTACTTACGGGATCACCTGATTCCATACAGCCCTCCGAGATCACTACGTTCAGAAGACCAGAATCTCCTAGACATCCCCAGTGTGAAGTCTTTCCATCTGACTTCGACTAGACGAAGGGCATTCTCCATCATCGCCCCGAACGCGCTGCCACCAGAGACGCGGGCTCTGCGAAATTTGGTCACCTTCCGCAGAGCTTGCAAAACATATTTGTTTAGGCAAGCCTTTGAATGCTTGTAATTTTACTCTATGTTTTTAATCTGTGTTTTATCTGCTATCTGAATCTTCTTAAATGGTGTTGTAAACCGCCCCGAGCCCCTGGGAGTGGTGGTGTATAAGTCCAATAAATAAATAAATAAATAAATAAATAAATCTATTATATAAATGGGTTCACGTCATGGGATGTATACCTCAAACAAAGAAACCATACAACGCAGAAACACAATACTTGCCAACAGAAATAGGCCTCAAGCAAGGTACGTTTGTAGCAAAAGAAACTTTCCCCCCCAAAACCTAAAAGGCCCCCAAAACAACGAGTAAAAATAAAACTACATTTACCAGCATCCTCCGGGACAGCCAAAGACTCACCCACCCTCTACATTCTGAACAACATGATTGGCTGCCAATAAGGGTGGATTTGCATAACTGCTGTAACCATAGCAACGCTGGCAAGAGCTATCCAAGGCTAGGATAGAATGCTGAGATATTTCAGTTGGTGTTTGAGGGTTAAACTGCCAAAACCAAACTCTGAGGGAGCAATTCTCCAGCAAATTCCTACCCACACAACACAACTTCCAATCACAACCCATCCCACCAACCTTACGGGACCCTGTACACACAACACCTACAAACACCACAAACTAAAACCATTCCTTCCTTCCACACAGACATAAACTGACCCAAAAGACAAGCCATGCCTTATAAAAATAACAGCATCGGAGGACACACTCACAACGCTACATACATCAAACAAAAAAGGGCAGAACAAACGCCAGAACAGAAACACACTGCGCCACAGAGACACAGACAACAGGTCACTGCACGACGCACAGCTGAGAACCAAATGCAAAGAACTGCATGACAAGAAGAAGCGCGCAGCCAGGAACAACAAAGACGCAGAAATGCAACACAACAGCAGCGCGCAAGGAGCGCAGAAAAACGACGTCGCAACACAGAAAAAAAACTTCAAAAACACCACAACCAATTCCACCGCCTAGCCTTCAGATACAACGCTGCAGAAG
Source organism: Anolis apletophallus (assembly GCA_030556195.1). Classification (NCBI taxonomy): domain Eukaryota; kingdom Metazoa; phylum Chordata; class Lepidosauria; order Squamata; family Anolidae; genus Anolis; species Anolis apletophallus. The sequence continues at coordinate 113,280,000 of JARBWK010000008.1, forward strand.
ACTACAGCATGGCGCCAGAGGCCGACATTGGCACCCTAATGCACATCTGCACACACTGCAAAGCCCTGAAATACGCAGCAGAAACACCAGGAATGTGCTGCCTAGCCGGTAAAGTCTCTCTACTACCACTTGCCACTCCTCCACAACCACTACAGACTTTGCTGAGTGGAGACACTCCAGAATCAAAACACTTCCTCCGCTATATAAGACAATACAACTCATGCTTCCAGATGACATCATTTGAGCACACATAGAAAGCGCAATTCATGCCTACTTTCAAAATCAAAGGACAAATTTATCACCGAGCTGGCTCCCTGCTCCCAAACACCGAGGAGCACATCAATTTCTTCAAATGTTTTTCATTGGTGATGAAGACACCGAAATCAACACACGATGCCACATTTCCCCAAAAGTTAAAAAACCCATTATCGCACAACTACAACACCTCCTTCATGAACACAATCAATTAGTCCACTTATTCAAGACCGCTCTGGACAAGATGCCTACTGACACACACAGAATTATAATACATCCCGACAAAAAGCCTGAAGGGCAACATGAACGCAGATACAACGCTCCAACTATCGATGAAGTGGCCATCGTCATGGTCGGCGATCACTTCCTACCCAGAGACATAGCACTTCAGCAAAGAAACTCTGAATTGACCACCGTATCAGAAACACATCGCTGCTATGACGCCCTCCAGTACCCAATCATATTTTGGGATGGCGCAGATGGGTACCACATCAACATCAAAATGACAGATCCACAAACAAAACAAGAAACACAACACAAAACAATAACAACCCACAACGACACAGCCATGACCCCACCAAGTAACATCATTTCCAACCCTTACATACTCAGACTTTCTCGCATCTCCTAAATAGGGCACAGCAAAGCGTGCCGGGTACAGCTAGTATAAATAAATAAAAATAAGCCATGTGTAGTTCACATTTGATCAGCCCACACACTGCCTTGCCAGAGAAAGAAAATATGCCACGCAGTTGAACTTTGAACAAGCAGTTTACTCTTCGTAAATCAGAACAACATATTTACAGTCATGTGATCTGTTACATCAACTCACATAATGTCCTTTTATGAGAGATTTAAAATGCTCCTTCTTTGTACATGTGGATAAACTCCTTCAGCAGCTCATGAAGCAAGAGCACTGTCACAATGCTGGGTCCTGGCCCGGCCCCTTAAACACACACACAGAGACAATGATCAATTAATTATTTATTGAATAATAAAGAACAGGTGAAAAAGTAGAATGTCCAAGTAAAAAGCAATTAGTCCAAAATGGTTGGCAATAAATGTCCAAGTAAAAGCAGGGAATCTCGTAAAAGCAAAGTCCATAAAAACAAAGCGAATCAAAGCAAAACAGGGCCTCCGTAGGTCAAGGCAAGGCAATGTCCAAGGTCCAAGGTAGCTTCTTGGCAAGGCAAGCCAACGCTGGCTTCAGGGATCAGGAACGCTACACTTCCTTCAGATCAGAAGTGGCCGTCCAACTGAGGATCCGTTCCCACAGAATGTATATTTAATCTCCTCCTTTGTGAGACCAGCGCCGCTCTAGGCTTCGTCTCCATTCCTTTCTATTGGCCTCGATGCTTCTCCTGCGGTCAAAGCTCCTTCCCTCCCGAGCCGCAGCTGTCTCACTATCTTCATGTGAAACCTCCTCCCTTTCTGTTTCCATCAACTCATCCCCCGCGGGTTCCCAGATTCGCTCCTGGGAACCGCTTCCACCTGGTTTCTCATACGAGTTATCTGGGTCAGACTGACCTTCCTCGTCCTCGTAGGCCTCGGGCCAATCATCTTCCCATTGCAAGCTCTCTGTAGGAGATGCAGACCCATCGGCCCCATCATCCATTCCACCTGAATTCCCATCAATCGGGTCCAAAGCAATTGGGACCCCCGGGGCATTCCCTGACCCCCCCCGGCTGAACTGGAGGCTGGGTTGCTACAAGCACACTCCAAATTGTAACAGTACCCAAAAGTCCCAGGCTTAGCTTGCTCCCCGGGCCTAGCCCGACCAATCAGCTTCATGCGTCTTATTTTACAGTTCACACACACACACACACACACACTAACTGATTTCTTGCATGCTCCAACAAAAAAGGCCTCATCTGATTTTGAAAAGTAGGTTTTGCAAGGCAAAACTGCACCTGGACTCCAAGAGAAGCAATTCGTCCAAAAGAGTACAGAGAGATCAAGGGACACTAGAGATGCAATCACTGCACAACACCTGGAATAGTTCAGTCAATAGCTCTGGCTGTTGACCACAGGATGTAAGATTTAGCTATTCTCTTGAAGAAGTAGGCCACTTTATGCCTTCTGGGTATTTCAGTCTACAAATCCCATATTCACAGGCTGACTGGGGCTGGTGGGAGTTGCACAACAAATACATCTGGATAGTACTTGGTTACCTGCACCTGAAAAGATGAGAGACTGCTAATTAGGATCACCACATTTACAATCTTCAGTTTATTTTTCCTTTGCATGAAACGGGAGTGGAGGAAGAGTACCTTCCCCAGTCTCCCAGTCGCCTTTCTCACCATATCTGCATGGCAAGATTAACATCTCCCTTAATGTTCAGCAACAGAATTAGAAATTAATGACCTAGAAAAAGTTTCGCTTGGTGTGCTAGTTTTTTTGACTTACAAGATTTTTTTTATTTTTGGTGGTGGTAGGAAAAATCAAACCCCATACTGTAGTACCATCATTTTCCCACCCAATTTTGATAATAAGAGTATGTATTATCGAAGGCTTTCATGGCCAGAATCATTGGTTTGTTGTAGGTTTTTCGGGCTGTATGGCCATGTTCTCTCTCCTGCATCTGTGGGAGGCATCCTCAGAGGTTGTGAGGTCTGTTGGAAACTAGGAAAATTGGGTTTATATAACTGTGCAATATCCAGGGTGGGAGAAAGAACTCTTGTCTGTTGGAGTTAGGTGTGAATGTTTGAATTGGCCACCTTGATTAGCATTTGATGGCCTGACAGTTTTTAGTTGTGGCTTGTTACTGCCTGGAGAATCCTTTGTTGAAAGGTGATTAGCTGTTCCTGATTGTTTATTGTCTGTAGTTCCCCTGTTTTGAGTTTTGTTCTGTTATTTACTGCACCTAACTTGGGAAGTCTGACTTGGCCATGGTAGTCCATGCTCTGGTTACATCCCGTATTGATTACTGCAACGCTCTCTACATGGGGCTGCCTTTGAAGACTGCTCGGAAGCTTCAATTGGTCCAACGGGCAGCAGCCAGGTTGATAACAGGAGCGGCACTCAGGGAGCGTACAACTCCCCTGTTGTGCCAGCTCCACTGGCTACCAGTTTGCTACCGGGCTGGTTTTGGCCTTTAAAGCTCTAAACGGTTCTGGTCCAACTTACTTGTCCGAACGCATCTCTCTCTATGAACCATCAAGATGCTTAAGATCATCCGGAGAGGCCGTGCTCTCGGTCCCGCCTGCTTTGCAGGCGCATCTGGCGGGGATGAGAGACAGGGCCTTCTCAGTGGTGGCTCCTCAGCTTTGGAACTCCCTTCCTAGTGGCATCGGATCGGCCCCCTCCCTCCTGACATTTTGTAAGAAAGTCAAGACTTGGCTGTTCGAGCAAGCATTCGCAGACGAACTTTAATTAATCAAGATCAAAGCATTAATATGACGATGAAACGGAAACCGGTTTTAAGATTGTGGAGCTGAGATTTGTATTTTGTAGTTTTAACTGTTAATTTATATGGTTTTACATGACTGTTTTTTATGTTATTATGATGTGTTGTATGTGGGCGCTTGCTGCTGCTTGTTCACCGCCTCGAGTCGCCTTCGGGCTGAGAGAGGCGGTATAGAAGCATAGCAAATAATAATTATAATTTTGGAGGTATTTTTAAAATACTGGAGGCCAGATTTTGTTCATTTTCATGGTTTCTTCCTTTCTGTTGAAATTGTCTACATGCTTGTGGATTTCAATGGCTTCTCTGTGTAGCCTGACATAGGGACTACCAAATGCAGCATTGCCCAAACATGAATCAAGGAACATGAAAGGCACTGCAGACTATTTCAATCAGAGAAGTCAGCCATAGCAGATCACCTGATGAACCAACGTAGACATAGCATATTATTTGAAAACACAGAAATGCTGGAGCACTCTAACAACTACCATATCAGAGAGAATGCTTCTAGAACATGGCCATACAGCCCGAAAAACCTACAACACCCAATACTTAAGACTAATGGGAGGATAAGAAAAAGAGACAAACAAGATAGGTTATATATGTGCACTTTCCTTTTTAACCTTGGACAGTTCCCCAAAATGTTATGATTTGGCCCTTGGCACATTCCTAATTTGTAAATGGACAAATCAATCTATTTGTCTAACAATTCATCTTGTTGTGCTTTCAACCACATGCAAATCTGCCTGTCTATCTCACGCTCTGAACAGACAGTTCTTTCTGGAATTTATAAGCCCTTCTGCTTTAGGATTCCCAGGCTTTCCCCGAGTCACAATGTTGAGACTGTGTGTCTCATGGTGTCCTATATCTGATAAATCTGTCCTCCTGCTGCGTTGACCGCTCACTGCTTCCCTGCATACATAAATCATCAACAAAGAGGCAGTGACCTGCAATACCCTCTTGGGCTGATTTAGATCGGTCCCTTCCAGAGTTCGGACAGACATAGAAGCCTGATTCTACACAAAAAACACACAAGTTCTAGCTCAGTGTTTTTCAACCTTTTTTGAGCCGCGGCACATTTTTTACATTTACAAAATCCTGGGGCACACCACCAACCAAAATGACACAAAATGACACTCTAACACAGTAATACATATAGTTAATATGTTTTTAAATGTATTTATACACTCAGTGTGAAACCTGGACCTGTTTCGATGAACACAACATAGATATCCTGGCAGGAATGGCAGAAAGACACAAACTTCCCACACAGAACTCCCATAACCAAGAGAAAATACTATAAGAGTTTGTGGGCATTGACCTTGGGTTTTGAAGTTGTAGTTCACATATATCCAGAGAGCACTGTGAACTTAAACAATGTTGAATCAGGACCAAACTTGGCATGAATACTCAATATGCCCAAATGTGAACACAGATGGAGTTTGGGGAAAATAGACCTTGACATTTGGGAGTTACAGTTTCTGGGATTTATAGTTAACACACAATCAAAGAGCATCCTGAACTCTTGCAACAATGGAGTTGAACCAAACTTGGCATATTCAACTCTCATTACCAACAGAAAGTACTGAAAGGGTTTGCTTGGGAATTGACCTTGAGTTTGGAAGTTGTAGTTCACCTACTGTACACCCAGAGAGCACTGTGGGCAGGAGGGGGAAGAAAGGGTATTGGAGGTTCCAATTTCCCATGGCACACCTGATGATCACTCCCGGCACACTGGTTGGGAAACACTGCTCTAGCTTGTGTTCATGCATGTTAGTTATGTCTCTTTCGGCTCCACAGAAAACACATTCCCCATCACTTTGCAGGATTTAATTGAAGTTGAGGTTCAACACTAAAGTCAGGATCTAAGGTCAGAGAGACTAGCGGAGTGCAAGTTCTAAAATTTGAAATATGAGTAACTTGCTCCACTTGGGAGCAAGGTTGCCCAAGGCAAAACGTTCCCACCATGACCTCCCTAAATCAAAGTATTCCAAACCAGCCCAATTATTATGGTGTGTGAGGCATAAAGTTATAAAAATATGTCTTCCTATCCATATCAGCTGTGGTGCAGCTAGTTAGTAGCCAGCTGCATTAAATCACTACTGACCAAGAGATCATGAGTTCGAAGCCAGCCTGGGTCAGAGTAAGCTCCCAACCTTTAATAGTCTAGCTTGCTGCTGATCTATGCAGCCCAAAAGAGAGTTGCATCTGTCAAGTAGGAAATTTAGGTACTGCTTCATGTGGGGAGGCTAATTTAACTAATTTACGACACCATTAAACCTTCCAGATGTGTGCATAAAAATGAGGAAGTACTTCATCAAGGACTCTGCATGACAAGTAGACAGTGAAGCAGCAGCTCCCCCTGTGGCTGGAATCGAGCATACCCTCATGAAGCTGGAAAGCTGGAATGTTTAATTGCTTCTGTGTCTGTCTATATATGTTGTATGTCTAATGGCATTGCATGTTTGCCATGTTTAAATGTATTGTAATCCACCCTGAGTCCCCTACAGGGTGAGAAGGGCAGAATATAAATACTGTGAATAAATAAATAAGCAAGAGGAACATAAACAACTGTCACACCCCAACGTGGTCCCCAACCTGCTTTCTTGGTCAAGCCAGACCGAATCCATGTTAATTCAGCCAGGCCTGCTAAATTAGAAAGCAAGCCTCTGCCAGGCAGCCTTTGCAGAGCTAACCAGGTCATCCCTCGTTCAAGGACAAGCTCTTGGCTCCATCTCGGGCCGATAAGCAGGGATGGAATCACTCCCCATTGCCCAGGTGCTGGTGCTAATTGGAGCCGCATACCAATCCCATGTGAAAGGCCTGAGCAGGCCCAGCTGTGGAACTGTTGTGAGAACCAAGTTGCGACGCCTCAGTATGTCGCTACTTCAAAGCTGGTGGGACCTATTTAAGTTAGGCCCCAGAGATGGAAGCCATCCTTCGTCAACGTTCAGCAACCAAGCCAAGTAAAGCCAAGTCTCCATGGAACTCTGCCTGCGCCTTGGGCCTTCTAGTTTCTAAGACTCTGTTTGCCAAGCCTTTTGCCAAGACCTTTTCCCTGGATTTAGCCCGATTGGGGCAAGAAGACTCTCTTTACTTTTGTTCCTGTTTGCCAAAGGACTATAGCTGTAGCAACCCAGTTCCCTTTCGTGCCTGGGGGGCAGGGGGCAGCACCGGGGGTCCCACTTGCATTAGGGCCAGCTGCAGTTGATGAGGATATGGAGGAAGGGGCTGATGAGTTAGCTGGGTCTTCCTCTCCCACAGAGAGCTTGGCCTGGGATGATGAATGGCCTGACGGCTATGATAGCTGGCAAGTTCAGGCTGACCCCGAGAGTGATGATTCTGATCATTATGAGAAACCAGGTGGTTACGGGTCGCAGGAAAGGATCAGGGAAACAGTGGAGGATGAGCCCATGGAAGCTGAAAGGGAGTTCGGCTCTCATGAAGATAGCGACCCAGGTGCTGGGAGGCAAGGACGGAGCTTTGATAGGAGACGGAGCATTGAGTCCAGCAGGAGGGATTGGCACCGTAGCCTAGAGCGCCAGAGAAGTGTGAGATCCCGTAGCACAGATTGGCGCAGAAGCCTAGAGCGTCGGGGGCCTCGCCAAGGGGATTAAGTATAGGATCCTTGGGAACGGATCCTCAGTAGCTCGGCCACTTCTATTCTAAGAGGAGTGAAGCGAGCGGAGTTCCAGGGAGCCAAGTTGCCGGCTCGAGCCTTGCCAAGTAATTTCTTGGGATTGTTTATGAACTTTGCCTTGTTCTTTGCCACGGACCAAGTCCTTGATCCGCAGTTTGCGGAGCCTTTGCCACGTTTGCCCTTGGATTATACTTACGGACTCTTTGCATTTTTGGATCGAACTTTTTGATACTTTTTATGGACAATTTACCTTTTCACCTGTTTCTTATTCTTCAATAAATAGTTAGCTGATTACCGTCTCTGTGTGTGTGATTAAGGGGCTGGGCCGAGACTCTGCATCGTGACAATAGCCTTGTTCCTGCTTCCTTTTGGACAATTTGCTGCAATCTGTTGCTGCTTTGAGAGCACCAATAGACTATATTCCTAGCCTCTTTCCTTTATCCATTTATTCTAAATAAAGCATTTAAACCTTGCCGGTTTCCAAGTGGTTTACTGAGGGGCCTCCAGGTCTACGGTGCAACAATAACACAGCAGGAAATAATTTGCTGCTCTTTAATCTGTTTCATTATCTTCCCAATTTTCTACTCCCTCGTTGTGCTTGTCTAATGAAAGGGTTGGCCTTGTGTAGGCATCCTTATTCCCTGGACATTACTAAAGTTTTGGAGGAATGACAGACCCAAGGTTTTGAGATAAGATGGAAGAGAAAAAGATGACAGGGAAATAAGCACTTCCTTCCTTCCTTCCTCCCTCCCTCCCTCCCTCCCTCCTTCCTTCCTTCCTTCCTTCCTTGTATTTTAGAATTGCCTCACAGCCCACAAGGTGACAAAAATACAAAATACAAAAATAAAAACAGTTTCAAATGTATTAAAACATCCTTTAAAACAGCCTTAGAAGGATACCAGGTTCAAACAATAATGTCATGCAGAACAACACTATTTTGGTTGCCAATCAGAAGCTTTAAAGAGATCGGTCAAGTGTAATTCCCTTGGTTTGGCCCCATCCTATAGAAACTCCCCCCCCCCCCTCTTTGCTAGGGTTCCTGTGTTTAACTGCATGGGGCACATAAATTAAATAGGGAATCACAAAAACAACTGCTACCATTTTTGAATTTTTAATATATTAGGTGGGGTAATTCAGTCCCATACCGAAACCTGTGAGGTGTGGTCCTAACGTTTCAGACCGTCCCTTGTCTGTAGGGAAGTCCCGAGCAAGTCCACAAAAAGTAAGTGGAATAAATCTGGCCATTCTTGTTCAATAACAATGTGTCCCAGTGTTCGCTGGTAAGAAAGTTAAAGGTAGGTGATCCAATCCGCAGAATACAAAACAACCGCCGTCGTGCACCAATGTATCCAATGGAAGGCAACCGGTGTAAACATACAAATATCCTTCGATAAGAGAGTTTAAGTTTTACCACAATAGGTAATTTCTTAAATCAATATGTAGGCATCAATGGGTTGAATAGGCCGACGAGGAAAATATAATACAGGAATCCATCACTCGTTTCGACCCTAGTTTCGGATTTTGGTCTAACTGGACTTTATATTTGACTGAATCCCGTTGCTGGTAGGAACCCATTCGGGTTGAAATGTTACTTTATTGTGACCCCATCCGGGTGATCATTATCTGAATAGAGTTGATATTATTTGTTTTGATATTTCACTAAATATTTAGTGTTTCCCTTTGTGGATTTGTGTTTAGCTGTTTAGCAACTTTCCCCATTTTCAATTTAGTAATTCAGTCTCATCTCTGACAATTACACTTTTTGCCCTCTCTTTACTCCTCTATGCTAATTGGAGACATAAGTTCTCCCCGTATTGGATATTATAGTGCATAGGCTCTTAGTTATGCATAACAGCCAGCTGCAGACTACATCTGCAGCAGCAATAAAATACAAGGATCTGCAGAAGACCAGATGTTAGAACCGGTCCCTACTTTCTTCCATTCTCTGTCATGTACGTGCTTTTAATCTCTTGTGTTATCTGTTCCAGAGGGGTCCTGAGGATGGATGTGAAAATCCAGAACATTGATATAAACCAGTGTGCCAGTGGACAGGGATGGTTTGCAAATACACATCAATGTGACCTCAACAGTACCCAGGTAAGGAGAATCACAACTAAGCCAAGGATTAATTTTAGATTGTTTGCAATGCATGCTAGGAATATTTTATACTGCCCATTCTCTGGAAGTCTTTCCCCCAGATATGTGCCTTTTGTTATTCTTAAGGCTTCTTAAGGCTTCTGCTTTTATAAACCATGTGAGGTCTCGTTCATATTACATAGTTATAGTGCTACGAGGGCGGGTCAATAAGCCAGTGACTTTATTAATTTCTCACCTCTTAACTGAAAGGGCAACATTGCTCCTGTCAACAGGCATCTGTCAGTTGACTCCTGTCAAAATTTGAACAAGCTGCGTCATTTCGTTTGTGTTTGACAGCCATTGATAGCAGACTACTGCGTGATTTGAGGAGAAAATGGAAAAAAGTGACTTTTGTGTGCTCATTAAGCCATAGGCATCTCACATGGCTCAGTGGTTTCAATTTTAAATGATCACTTGGGTATGAGAAAGCTTTCCGCAAGATGAGTGCCGCGTTTGCTCACAATCGACCACAAACGCAATCGTGTGACAATTTCGCAGGAGTGTTTGGCATTGTTCAACCGCAATATGGCCGTTTCGTAACTGTGGACAAAATGTGGATCCACCACAACACACCAGAGACCAAACATCAGTCAAAACAGTGGGTTTCTCGGGGTGAATTGGCGCCAAAGAAGACCAAGGTGGGTTTGTCAGCCAATAAAGATATGGTGACCGTTTTTTGGGATGCACGTGGTATAATCCACATTGACTACTTTCAAACGGATGAAACAATCAATGGAAAATATTATGCCAACTTATTGGGTCGATTTAATGAGGATTTGGAAAAAAATGACCGCATTTGGCCAGGAAAAAAGTTATTTTGCACCAGGACAATGCAAGGGTGCACACATGTGCAGTTTCCATGGCAACAATCCATGAACTGGGATATGAATTGCTCCGTCATCCACCCTATTCTCCGGGTTTAACCCCGAGTTACTATTTCTTGTTTCCAAACCTGAAGAAATGACTCGGCAGAGAGATTTGACTCCAACAATGAAATCATCTCACAAACAAATACTTATTTTGATGGCCTCAACAAATCTTATTTTTTGGAAGGGATAAAAAAATTGGAGAAATGTTGGAGAAGTGTATAGAGCTCAAAGGAGACTACGTTGAAAAATAAAATAATTTTTTTAAATCCAAAAATCTGTGTTTCATTCAAAAAGTCACTGACTTATTGACCCGCCCTCGTACATTTCTACTTTAACGGCTATAATTGTATCCTATGGAATACTGATAGTTGTAATTTAGTATGGCGCTGGACCTCTCTTCCTGAGAATTCTAAAATCTAAAAATCCCAGAATGTATCTATAGCAGGGTGGCACAGTGAGCTTAACTGCTGAGCTGCAGAACTTGCTGACTGGAATGTTGGCAGTTCAAATTTGCAGGACAGGGTGAGCTCCCACTGTTAGCCCCAGCTTCCGCTAACCTAGCAGTTTGAAAACATGCAAAGGTGGGTAGATCAATAGGTACCGCCTCACTGGGAAGGTAAACGGCACTCCATGCAGTCTTGCAAGCCACATGATCTAGCAGGTCTTTACAGACAACACAGGCTCTTCGTCTTAGAAATGAAGGTGAGCACCACCCCTCCGATCCAGAAAGGGAAGCCTTTACCTTTATCTGCATTTCATTGTTTCTAGGCATTGAATGTTTGCCTTTGTGTTTGTGTATGCTGGAATCCGTCCTGAATCCCCTCAGGGAGATAGGGCAGAAAAGAATTAATTAATTAGTTTAATTAATTAATAATATCAAATAACTCTGTAATGTGAAAGAGACCTGTGGTACTGTACATAAGAGGATCTGTACTAAAAGAGTTTTTAATCAAGCTGACAAAAGGATGGATTGAGACGAGGAGGTCATGTGCTGAACAATGGGAGGAGAGGAAATTAAGGCATTGGTAGACAGAAAAATTTAGGTAGGAGGGCGGGTCAATAAGTCTGTGACTTTTTGAATGAAACACAGGTTTTTGGATAAAAAATCATTTTATTTTTCAACATAGTCTCCTTTGAGCTCAATACACTTTGTCCAAAGTTTCTCCAATTTTTTTTATCCCTTCCAAAAATAAGATTTGTGGGGGTCATCAAGCTAGGTATTTGTTTGTGAGATGATTTCATCGTTGGAGTCAAATCTCTTTCCGCTGAGCCATTTCTTCAGGTTTGGAAACAAGAAATAGTCACTCAGGGCTAAATCCGGAGAATAGGGCAGATGAGGGAGCAAGTCGTATCCCAATTCATGGATTTTTGTCATGGAAACTGCACATGTGTCAATTGTGAGCGAATGCGGCACCCATCTTGCGGAAAGCTTTCTCATACTCAAGTGATCATTTAAAATTGAAACCACTGAGCCATGTGAGATGCCTATGGCTTCCACAATCTCTCGCACTTTCAATATCTGTTCTGCCAACACCATATTGTGATTTTTTTCAATTGTTTTGGGTGTAGAGACCTCAACTGGGCATCCAGAACGTTCGGCAACTTCTGTGCTTGTACGGCCACAATGAAATGCAGTAAACCACTTTTTTACCATTGAAATTGATGGTGCAGAGTCCCCTTAGTATTTATCAAGCTTAGCCTTGGTTTGAGTGATGTTTTTTTCCGCAAAAAATAATGCTTAATGAGCACACGAAATTCACCTTTTCCCATTTTCTCCTCAAATCACGCGGTAGTCTGCTATCAATGGCTGTCAAACACAAACTAAATTACGCAGCTTGTTCAAATTTTGACAGGAGTCAACTGACAGGTGCCTGTTGACAGGAGCAGTGTTGCCCTTTCAGTTAAGAGGCGGGAAATTCAAAAAGTCACTGGCTTATTGACCCGCCCTCGTATTTAGATATGTATGGAAATTAAATATGAAATTAAACATTGCACATTATACATTCAAAGAAGTATTGGAATGTTTCATTTTTAGCTTTGGGTATTTGACTTGGAGGGATGCTTTTGGAACATCTTATGCCTGCTTTTTGAAGCTGTGATCTACCCAAATTCTGCCAATTGTTGGGAATTGCATGTATAGGCACACTCCACTCCCCTTTGTGTCTTGCTCAACTCGCATAACCATTGAGTTGGGATGCAAGGTAGGGACATCATCTAATACAGAAATCTGACCTCTTGAAATGTCTCTAAAGGCATGGCATCAATTGCCTGTAATGGATATGCAGAGGGAAAGGACATGTTATGAAAATAACAGCCATAAGGAAACCACAGCAAATTGTGCACCATGCGGGGAATGGGAAGGTTTCATTCTTTCTCTGAGAAAAAGCAGTTCTTGGAAATGCCTGTTTGGATTTTTCCATGCAGTCCCATAGGTACTAAGGAAAGCTTCCTTTGATAAGACTTAGCAATTTTCCATAGCAACACCAGATAGTGCTCTAAGTTCCGTAGAGCAGTGTTTCCCAACCTTTTTTGAGCCGCGGCACACTTTTAACATAAAAAAAATCCGGGGGCACGCCACCAACCAAAATGACACAAAATGACACTCTAACACAGTAAAGAACAGCTGGGGATGGTGGACTGCTGGGAGCAGCTGCTGGGAGTGCCAAAGCCGGGGAGGGGGCGGAGCCAGGCTGTGCCATGCCCTGCCCCCTCCCCCCGGCTTCAGCTCTCCCACAGCTTCTCCAGCCTTGAGGGGGCAGTGTGAGCGAGAGGCGGGAGTCATGGCCCCCATCCCTGGCACCACTCTCCACCATGACTCCCTCCCCTCGCTCGCTGAAGCCGCGCGGAGGAGGAGCATGAGCGGTGGACGGGCTTCAGTGGGTGGGGCTCCTCCTCCGCGCGGCTTCAGCAAGCGAGGGGCGAGAGTCATGGCGGGAGTCATGGCGGATTGGAGGCTGGCTGGGGAAACGGCTGAAGGAGGCGGCGCCCCGGCCCTTTCTTCTTTTTCTTTGCCGCCGCCCGGCCCTTCCTCCCCCACCCCAAGCAGCAGGAGTTCGGCAGGAGGAGGGGGAAGGAAGGGGGGCAGAGAGCTTTTCTTGCAGAACAGCAGGAGGGCCGGTATGGCACACTACTGTGCTGCATCACAGTGGTTGGGAAACACTGCTCTAAGTTCTGTAGAGAATCGTGTTAATTGGGAATGAGAAGCTCAGAAATGGATAGTGAGTAAGGTTAGTGACCTGCAGTGGAATGGGACATATGAGAGAGATCTTTACTAGGAAGAAGAACAAAAGCCAGGTTCCCTTGTACTTGTTCAAAAACTAAGAGAGCTACACATTTTGAGCAGAATTCTTTCAACAAGGCAACAATCTATTAAATGCTATAATATACTGCATTGGACCATAATTCTTTCACTATGTGTGTGTATGTTTGTGTATAGTTGAGGAATTGTGGCTCAATATAGATACTTAAAGGGAGCCCCCAGTGGCGCAGTGGGTTAAACCGCTGAGCTGCTGAACTTGCTGACTGAAAGGTCAGCAGTTTGAATCCGGGGAGCAGTGTGAGCTCCTGCTATTAGCCCCTGCTTTCGCCAAACTAGCAGTTTGAAAACAAACAAATGTGAGATCAATAGGTACGACTCCAACTGCAAGGTAATGGTGCTTCATGCAGTCATGCCAGCCACATGACTTTGGAAGTGTCTATGGACAATGCCGGCTCTTCGGTTTAAAAATGGAGATGAGCCAGGCCCGGATCAGGCCCTTTTGCTGCCCAAGGCCAAAGGGTCTGCCTCCGCCCCTCCCCCGGCTCCTCCCCTCCCCGCCCCCCCTCCTTTTCGGCGGGGCTGGTGCGACGCAAGGGAGGAGGGGCGGCGGCGTGGCTTCTCCCTGCCTGGCGACGCCAAGCCAGGGAGGAGGCAGAGAGGAGTCCGCCGCCACCCCTCCTCCCTTGCGTGGCGTGATGACGCAAGGAAGGAGGGGCAGCGGCGTGGCTTCTCTCCGCCTCCCTGGCTTGGCGTCGCCAGGCAGGGAGGAGGAGGCGGAGAGAATTCGCGCCACCAGCCCTCCTCCCTTGCATCGTCACGTCCTTTTCAGGCCGGCTTTAGGAGGGAGGGCGGATCGGCTCCGTGCCGGCGAGGAGGGGCGGAGTCAGGGGCGGAGCTGATCCTCCTTCCCTCCTAAAGCAGAGCCGAGGGGAGCAGAGCAAAGGGAGGGGGCGGCGCAAGATGCGCCCTTAAAAAAAAAAAAAATTCAGATTTTAAAAAAACTTTTGGGGGATTTTTTTAATTTTGGGGGGGTCCGGATCTGCTGTCCCCCCCAAGTACCGCCCGAGGCCATGGCCTAGGGTGGCCTTATGGGTAATCCGGGCCTGAGATGAGCACCAACCTCCAGAGTCGGACACAACAAGACTTAATGTCAGGGGAAAACCTTTACCTTTACTATAGAAATTTATTGTGTGGTTTGGCCTTAAGTTGGCTGTCAACTTATGTCAACTCCATGAATTTCATAGGGTTTTCTCAGGCAAGGAATACTGAGAGGTGGTTTTGCCACTTCCTTCCTCTGAAATGTATTCACATAACCTGGTATTAATTGGTTATCTCCCATCCAAGTATTAACCAGAAGGGATCTGGTGACTTCAGGGTACTTAGGCAGGTTCAACATTGTGTTACTTCCTACAAATTATGTAAACTTCAAACGTAGTTGATTCTTTAAAACCTATTGATGTGCAAAATAGGTTGAAAAGGAACACGGCCAAAATCAATCGTGGCTGCACATGTTTTTTCAAGTGTAATTTCTTGCTGATGTCTGCAACGTTTGTGTTAATTAATTCATCAAAAGAACATTAAGGTAAAATGGGGATTCATTGTGACCTGTGGAATATTAACTTTAGTGCATTCTCATCAATTAAAAAATAGTTTTAAACAACTTGAGGTGGGTGTGCTGTAATTTCTGAACCTTGTCCCATTTTACACAGCTCTTTATGCAAGTTATAATTCCTTCTTTCAGTTTAAAACTAGGTACTCTCCATTGGCCACTATGGGTGCATCTATGTTATTTGTTATTGTTTTGCGTTATTGTTTATGCAGTTGCTGAATTTTGTGTGTTTGCACCTTTGAGTGCTTTGTGTGCCACCCGAGTCCCTTTGGGAGATGGCGGAAGGATATACATAAATAAGTAAAATCTATATACTGTAAATAAAAATGTAATGTTCGTCTGTGGGATTAACATAACTCAAAAACCATTGGATGAATTGACGCCAAATTTGGCCACAAAACACCAAGGAGCGGCCATCACTAAAAAAAAGATGATTTTTTCATTTGGAAGTTGTAGTTGCTGGGATTTATAGTTAACCTATAATCAAAGATCATTCTGAACTCCATCAATTATGGAATTGAGCCTAACGTGGCACACAGGACTCCCATGACCAACATAAAACACTGGAAGGGTTTGGGAGTTTGAATTTGGGAGTTTTAGTTCACCTACATCCAGAGAGCACTGTGGACTCAAACAACTATGGATCTGGACCAAACTTGGCATGAATATTCCATATGCCCAAATATGAACACAGATGAAGTTTGGGAGACCTTGACATTTGGGAGTTATTGTTGCTGGGATTTATAGTTCAAATATAATCAAAGAGCATTCTAAACCCCACCAATGACAGAATTGGGGCAAACTTCCCACACAGAATCCCAATGACCAACAGAAAATACCTAAGGCCATCCAGTCCAACTCCCTTCACCAGGGCAAGAAAATGTAATAAAAGCCCTCCTGACAAAGAGCCATCCAGCCATAGATATAGATAGATATATATGAGTCACAGAGAGAGAGAGAGAGAGATTGAAAGGAACCCTTAAAGAAGGACAATTATATGTTGCATATACCAGAGTAGGCAAATCAGACAATCTCCACATCAACACTGACAAAGAAACAGCAAGAAATACTGTTTACCCACAAGCATAAAGACATTACGTATATTAGTAACCAACACTTTCTCATTACTTTATTTTCCAGATCACCAGATTGGGCCACAGCAACATGTGGCAGGGGACAGCTAATAATAATAATTGTAATAATAATAATAATAATAATAATAATACTGTAGCATTGATGCCTTTTGACATCACTTTAACTGCCATGGCTAAAGGCTGTGGAATCATGGGAGTTGCAGTTTTACAGGGTATTTAGCCTTCTCTGGCAAAGGGTACTGGTGTTTCAACAAAATATAAATCTCTGGACTCCATAGTATTGAGCCAAGGCAGTCAACGTGGTGTCCAATTGCATTAATTCTACAGTATGGGTATAGCCTATGTCTCTACAGTATAGGTATAGCCTATGTCTCTGCCACAGAAACCCACTGCGTGACCTTGGGTGAGTTACACACTCTCAGCCCCTAGTATCCCATAGGAGGTTCACCTTCAGGTTGGCATAAGTCAGAAATTCTTTGAAGGCACACAACAACAAACTTTTCATTGGAAATTCCAATATTTATTTATTTATCATGTCAGGAGCGAATTGAGGGTACAGCTTAACGTATTTAAAAACACAAACAACCTTTTAAACTTGGCATGCTAGATTTCCTTTGACCAGAAGCTGCCCACTTGGAGTGCCTCTGGTGTTGCTGTAAGAAGGTCCTCCAAGAAGCTGTGCATGTGGCAGGGCTCAGACTGCATTGTAATAGGTGGTCTGTGGTTTGCTCTTCTCCACACTCACATGTCGTGGACTCCACTTTACAGCCCAAATTACATAATTACATCGCCTTCTGTAAAGAGCCTGGGAGTTCATTTGGACTCCCAACTGACCATGGAGTCCCAAATCTCCATGGTCAGTAAAATTGCTTTTTTCCATCTAAGACAGGCAAGGCGGCTGGCCCCCTATCTATCCCGGAAAGACCTGGCCACGGTGATCCAAGCCACGGTCAACTCGAGACTAGACTACTGTAATGCTCTCTATGTTGGCCTTCCTCTGTTGGTGACCCGGAAGCTCAAGCTAGTGCAGAACACTGCCGCCCGGCTCCTGTCTGGTAGTCCAGCAGGCTGCCATATTACACCTACCTTGCAGGATCTGCACTGGCTTCCAATTGAGCACCGGATCACCTTCAAAGTGTTGGTGCTTACCTTTAAGGCCTTGCACGGCCTGGGGCCAATGTACCTGAGGGGCCAGCTTACCCCATATTGCCCTACGAGATCACTGTGGTCAGAGAACATCGATCTATTGGCAATTCCCCCTGTCAAGACGCTTAGGCTAACTGCGACCCGAAGGAGAGTGTTCTCAGTGATAGTTCCAACTCTATGAAACGCCCTCCCAGCCGAGACACGAGCCCTCCAAGATCTTATGTCCTTTAGGAAATCCTGTAAGACCTTCCTCTTCCAACGGACCTTCGGCGTATAAGACGCCATCAGTGCCTCAGTCTTGCTTCTTGATTTCTTCCTTATCATACTGTATTGTGCTGTGCGCTACTGTATTCATATAGCATATTGTGTTTTTAATGTGTGGATGTATTAGAGTGCTTTTATGTGTTTTATTGTGTTTTACCCTGCTTTGTGAGCTGCCCCGAGCCTCCCGGGAGTGGCGGCCTAGAAATTCAACAAATAAAAAATAAATAAAAAAATAAGGTTGGCTTTGATCCTGTACTCATCGCTGAGCCTGGAACCCCAGGTCTCAGCGGTGGCCAGGGGAGCTTTTGCACAGTTGAGGCTCGTGCGCCAGCTGCGCCCGTACCTTGGGAAGTCTGATCTGGCTACGGTCGTCCACGCTCTGGTCACATCCCGAATAGATTACTGCAACGCACTCTACGTGGGGCTACCTTTGAAGACAGTTCGGAAATTGCAATTACTCCAGCGGGCGGCAGCCAGATTACTAACGGGAGCTACATACAGGGAGCATACCACCCCCCTGTTGTGCCAGCTCCACTGGCTGCCTGTCCAATTCCGAGCTCAATTCAAAGTGCTGGTTTTGACCTTTAAAGCTCTATACGGTTCTGGCCCAGCTTACTTGTCCGAACACATCAGCCGTCCCACCTATCTAAGATCCCGGGGAGGCCCTGCTCTCGCTCTCGCCGACTTCTCAAATGTGGCTGGTGGGGACGAGGGACAGGGCCTTCTCGGTGGTGGCTCCCTGCCTGTGGAATACGCTCCCTATGGAGGTACGGTCCACCTCATCCCTCCTGGCATTCAGGAAAAAGTTAAAATCCTGGCTTTGGGACCAGGCGTTTGCACACCAGCACTAGGCAGCATGTTAGATGGGGATTTTAATGGAAATGGATGAAGAGGGCCAATTGTTTTTATGGATTGAATATTGTTTTAACTTGAAATGACTGTGTATGATGCTGATGAAATTGTATTTTAATGTGTCTTAATGTATCTTAATTGTTGTGGAGTTTTGGGGTTTTATGCTGTTATGATGTGGGCATCGAATTGTGCTGTACTGTAAGCCGCTCTGAGTCCCCCCTCGGGGGTTGAGAAGAGCGGGGTAAAATCCTGAAATAAATAAATTTGCATCTTGTAGTGCCAGAGAGAAGTCGTTCAGCACCTTCCAAATCGCCCAGTCTTCTGTGTTCCCAGGAGGGAGTATTTCATTCGATATCAGCCATGGATTGAGGTTCCGGGTGTTAGCCTACCACAGGGCTGTCCAACTGGCGGCCCCGGGGCCGGATCCGGCCCCGTAGCCTGTTGGACACGGCCTCACTTATGCCCTCAGCCGCCATTTTTAATTTTTTTAAAAATCGATTTTTAAAAAAATGGCGGCTGGGGGAGGGGGGATGCGGGGAAGGGAGGAGGAAGAGAGCTAGCTCCTCCTTTTCGGCGCCTCCCTACCTAGGAAGGGGGGAAAAAGGGCAGAAGGCGGCGCCAAGAGCAACACAGGCCTGGCGTGACGCTGCCCTTGGCACCGCCTACTCCTTTTCGGCGGGCCCTGGCCTAGGAAGGGGGCGCGAAAAGGAGGAGTAGGCGGTGCCAAGGGGCAGCGCGTCACGCCAGGCCTGTGACGCGCTGCCGTTGGCGCCGCCTTCTGCTCTGCCCGGCGCTCCCTTTCCTAGGGAACCGCCGGTGTAAAGGCAGAAGGCAGCAACGGCAGCGTCACAGGCCTGGCGTGACGCGCTGCCCCTTGGCACCGCCTACTCCTCCTTTCGCCGGCTCCCCGGCCTAGAAGAAGGGGGCGCTAAAAGGAGGAGTAGGCGGGGGCAGGGCACGCCAGGCTGTGACGCTGCTCTTGGCGCCGCCTACTCCTCCTTTTTCGGCGGCTTTAGGAGGGGGGGGCCTGGGCTGGGGGGGGGACTGGGGGGGACTGGGGCGGGGCCGCTCGGCCCCGCCGGTCATCAGTGACCTCTTATCTGGCCCTGGACCCGCCAGAAGTTGGACAGCACTGGCCTACCACTTTTGGACTCTAGCTTGCTGAGGTGTTCCTGCAAGTATCTCAAATGACAACAAAGAGTTCCCTTTATTCCCTGTCAAAAAGGACGAAAGGAGTATTCTCTGCAGCTTTTACCTTTCTAATTTTACTAGACTTTGCTGCTTGTTTGGATTTCTCTTTTGCTCCCACTCACCCACTTACTTATTCCCTCACTCCCTCTCTCTGCTGTATGTTGCCTAGCTAGTACTATTCACAGCCAGCATCCGTTCTCTTCCTCCGCTATTGCCTTCTTCACCACGGTTCTCTCCAGCATCCCTCCTGTGTCTCATTTCCCCTTTCCTTCTGGCCTCCCTGCATTATCCTCTCCCACTCTGCCGACCCATCTGCCTCCTTCAGCTGCTCTGTACCTTTGCTGCGCAGCAGGGTTTTAACATGCAAATCTGCATTTAAGCACCTTTTACAGAGTGTGTGTTTATTCATGCGTCTCATCAGGAGTGCTGGGCACAGTGTGGTGAGCAGCCCCGGATTGGTCCATCACTTTCAGCCCAATGGGTGGTTATGGCCACTACTTCAAACCTGGTGGTATGTGACAGAAAACATCTTGGAAGGTCTCCCAGACATGTAAACCAGTAGGGTGTAAGGAAGAGAGGATGCTGTGATATTTCCTCACTGGAAAATTAGTGGGAATTCATATTTTCAGCTAGATTTGCATCTTTGCTGGAGGAGGGAAGCAATTTTTAAAATGTTATTCGGAACCTGGTACTAGACAATTTGGTGCCCAAGACAAAAACAAAATATAAAGGTCAAAATCCAATATCGCTGCTAGAGTTTGATGTGTGCCTTCATGTTGTTTCCAACTTATGGTAACCCGATCATAACAAGATTTATTCAGGAGGGGTTTGCTCTTGCTTTCCTCTGAAGCTGAGAGAGTGTGACTTGTCCAAGGTTACCCAGTGGTTTTCCATTGCTAAATGGGGATTGCAACCCTGTTCTCCAGAATTGCTCACATTACTATACCACACAGATGGACATTATCCATATGGATGAGACAGTGACAAACTTCGGCCCTCCAGGTGTTTTGGACTTCAAATCCCACAATTCCTAACAGCCTGTAAGATGGCTGGCATTTCTCGGGGGCTAAAGTCCAAAACACCTAGAGCAGGGCTGCCCAGGAAGTCGATCGCAATCGACCAGTCGATCCCGGAACCGAAGGAGGTTGATCCCAGCCGGATGGGGTGCTTCTCAGAGGGGGGCGGAGCCAGGCCGCACCAAGCCCCGCCCCATCCCTGGCTTCGGCACTTCCAGCAGCTTCTCCAGGCTTGAGGATGGCAATGCCAAGCCATTGGTGGCATAGCTAGCACAAAGCTGGCTTGGCACTGCCATCCTCAAATCTGGAGAAGCTGCTGGTAGAGCGGAAGCCAGAGGTGGGCGGAGCCAGGCCGCACCAAGCCCCGTCCCCGTCCCCTCCCCTCTCCAGCCTTGAGGAGGTAGGTAGATCTTTCTTACTTGGTTTTATTATAAGTAGCTCACATGCTCAAAAAGTGTGGGCACCCCTGACCTAGAGGATCGAAGTTTGCCCATGTCTGGTGTAGACCATTTCAATGGTTCACTTGAGGTAAGACTAATATTGTATTTCTTTAATTCTTAGATGCCATTAGGTTGCCTCCGGGTTAACCCGGTAAGTTGCTGAGCTTGTTGACCGAAAGGTTGCAGGTTTCAATTCGGGGAGCGGCGTGAGCTCCCGCTGTTAGCCCCAGCTTCTACCAACCGAGCAGTTTAAAAACATGCAAATGTGAGTAGGTCAATAGGTACTGCTCTGGCAGGAAGGTGACGGTGCTCCATGCTGACCACATAACCTTGGAGGTGTCCACAGACAACGTCGGTTCTTTGGCTTAGAAATGGAAATGAGCACCAACCCCCAGTCAGACATGACTGGGCTTAATGTCAGGGGAAAACCTTTACCTACTTTACCTAAAATGACATCGGTTGTACAACACACATTAATTTCAGTACCACCAACAGAAAAAAAATATTTATTTATATATAAGAAAAGCACCAGTGATTCTAAGATGCACCCCACTTTTAGAGATGTTTTTAACAGGGTATGACTTTTAGTTGATCATCTTTATTCCCTACCCCCCCCCCCCCATTCACAATTTATTGAGAAGTTCTCCTACAAAAACCTCACTGAATAAATAGGAATAGCACACAAGCATTATTGTGGCACAGAAAGAGGAATGATATTCCAATATGGCATTACGAAGTTGTTTAGCTGGGAGAAGAGAAGTTAGAGAAGGAACATGAGAACCATGTTTCAAGATTTAAACGGGTGTCCCATTGAGGAGGGAGTGGGAAAACTGACTTTCTGCCACTCTAGAGACCAAGGCTAAGGGAGCAATGGTTTCAAATGGCAGGGGAAAAGATTCGACTGAAAAGATTAGGAAGAACTTCTTGAGAGAAAGAGCTGTTGGGGAGTGGCCTAGGCTGCCTTGGAATGTGGTGGAGTCTCCTTCTCTGGAGGCTTTTCCGCAGAGACTGTCTATTGGGAGTGCTTTGATTGTGCCTTCCTCCATGGCAGGGGGTTGGACTGGATTTGGGGGTCTCTTCAAGCTCTAGGATTCTATATCAGGAGTAGGCAATACGGGGTTTAATAGATACACCTTTTCCCTCCTGTCCCCCATCTCATCCTGACCAATGCCAACCCTTTTGGGATCCAAATGTTTCCTGTCTTCATCCACTTTCTGCCTCCGAAAGAGAAGAAGAAGGGGAGAAAAAGGCAAGGAGGGGGTTTGGGGAGAATTCCTCCACTTCTGGCCCACCCACCTGCTCCGGCCCGCCATGTGGCCTCCAAGTTAGAAAGTTTCTCCATGCCTGATCTACACTGTAGAATTAATGTAGTTTGAAACCACTTAAACTGCTATGGCTCAATGCTATGGAATTATAGGTGTTGTAATTTTATAAGGTAAAGACTTATTTGTCAGAGTCCCGGTGCCTCATAGATACCAACACTCAGCCATGGTAGTTAAACTGGTGTCAAACAGCATTAATTCCATAGTGTCAATTGACCAGAGCTGTGTTTGAAAATTCAATACAGTAGAGTCTCGCTTATCCAACCGTCACTCATCCCACATTCTGTATTATCCAACGCAGCCTGCCTCCTGTCCGGATCTACATCTGTTTCAATACATTGCAATGTTTTGGTACTAAATTCGGAAATACGGTAATTACTACATATCATTACTGTGTATTGAACTGCTTTTTCTGTTGATTTGTTGTAAAACATGATGTTTTGGCGCAGAAATGTAAAATCATAACGTAATTTGACGTTTAATAGACTTTTACTTCATCCCTCCTTATTATCCAACATTTACGCTTATCCATCATTCTGCTGGCCTGTTTATGTTGGATAAGCAAGACTCTACTGTATCATGGATAGTACCATAAAGGTATTTAGATCATTTGGCAATTTCTGGTTTTCGACAGTGCTCAGGTCCTAACATATTGAATAAGTGCAGAGTACCTGCATATTCATACAACACAGAGATCGTAACTGTTGATTAGGAAGATCTGTGAGCTGCTTTTTGCCGACGATGCCGCCCTTGTTGCCCATTCAGAAGCAGCTCTGCAGTGCCTAACATCCTGCTTTGCAGCAGCTGCAGAGCTGCTTGGGCTGGAAGACAGCCTGAGGAAAACGGAAGTCCTCTACCAGCCCGCACCACAGGAAGAACACCATCATCCCCACATCAGCATAGGGAAAACTGTGCTTAAGTCTGTTCAGCAGTTCACCTACCTAGGAAACGTCATCTCTTCAGATGCCAAGATTGACAAAGAGATAGATCACAGATTAGCAGAAGCATGTGGTGCATTTGGAAGGCTTCACAAAAGAGTCTGGAGCAACAAGCACCTGAGGCAAAGCACCAAAATCAGTCGTACTGTCTATTCTCCTATATGGGTCTGAAACATAGGTCACCTATCGCCAACACTTACGAGTCCTCGAACGCTTTCATCAGCGCTGTCTTCGCACAATCCTAAATATACACTGGACCCACTATGTGACGAATGTTGCTGTCCTTGAGCAAGCAGGGATCACCAGCATTGAGGCCATGCTATTGAGAACAAAGCTGTGCTGGGCAGGGCACGTCTCTAGGATGGAGGACCACCGCCTCCCAAAGATACTACTCTATGGTGAACTCGCCACGGGTCAGCGCAAGAGAGGCGCCCTCAAAAAGAGATACAAGGATTCCCTGAAACAACAGCTCAGGCTCAGCCAGATTGATCACCAACAATGGTCCACCCTGACCTCACATCGGGAGGCATAGAGACGGACTATCCACAATGCTGCGGCCTCTTTCGAGAAGGCACGCCGAATGGGTCTCAAAGAGAAACGACAACGCAGAAAGAACCACAACTTGGAAACAACATCACCCAAGGAGACTTTCTGCTGTGCTTTCTGCAACCGAACTTGCCTATCTCAGATTGGCCTTTTTAGTCATCAACACACTTGTAAAAAGCGTGGGATGAGTCCTTCCTAAGAATCTTCGTTCGCAAAGTAAAATGCCGAGAGAGACTTGTATATTCATACAACACAGAGATTGTAACTGTTGATTAGGAAGATCTGGAACAAAAATGTTTCAATGTGGAGTGTGAACTCCATCCTCTTCTCTCTTCCTCCAAAATTTTATATGCCCCCCCCCCATCCTCTCCACAGCCAGCCAGCAATGTATAGCCCCCTAAATCTGTAATCTGAGGCAATCGATGGCCCTGCCCTTTGGTGAATCCACTTATAGCCCCGCATCATAACACACTGAGTTCTCGTTTCAATCCTTCATCTTTTGATTGAACAAATCTTATTCTGTTTTAAATTTAAAAAGGAAACACGGTCTAGCATTGTTAATTAACAGCTCACATCTATCTTTGGCCCTTATTTCCGTTCCATCCTCTTTTTCTCATGCTGGGTAAATACCAGCGACACATGCTGATCATTATGTGTGTGTAATTAAATCATTTCTTTTGAACCATGGGAGCCCTTTAAATATCCTCTTCCCCAGGCACTTTTGACATTGCAGGCTGTGCTGTGAGGGGGCTGGATTTAATTCCAGCTATTCAACCAGCCTGTCCTAACTGCATCTGGTGTAGCTTCCTTTGCAATCTCTCCATCCCACAAAAACTCTCCAATTCCTGATCTGGTTCGGCTTCCTTCTCCGTCATCGTTCTGCTACTTGTACTTGAAACAGACTCTCAGGGGTCCCTTCCACACAGCTGAATAAAATCCCACATTTTCAGCTTTGAACTGGAATATATGGCAGTGTGGACTTAAGATAACCCAGTTCAAAGCAGATATTATGGGATTTTTTATCTTGATATTCAGAGTTACACGGATGTGTGGAAGGGCCCGTGGTTTGCTGAAATTAGGACAGATATTTCAACCAAGTGTGAAGGTGCATCTACATTGTGGAATTCATGGAGTTTAATGTCACTTTAACTGCGGTGGCTGAAGTCTGTGGAATCCTAGGATTTATAGTTTAGTGAGGCAGGAATACTCCTTTGTAGAGGTGGTGAAAGGCCTTGTAAAACTACAATTTCTAGGATCCCATTAGATGAAAGCCATGGTAGTTAAATTGATGTCAATCTGCATTAATTCTACAGTGTAGGCAGGGGCGGTCCTACAAGATAGGCCAAGTAGGCGGCCGCCTAGGGCGCCATCTGGGAAGGGGGCACCATCCTGGCCGCATGGGGCGCCATCCTGGCCCTGCCGATGTTCCTCAGACAGTGCTGCAGCTGCCTGCTTTATGACCCCG
This sequence comes from Anolis apletophallus, assembly GCA_030556195.1. Taxonomy (NCBI): domain Eukaryota; kingdom Metazoa; phylum Chordata; class Lepidosauria; order Squamata; family Anolidae; genus Anolis; species Anolis apletophallus. The sequence goes on from JARBWK010000008.1 coordinate 113,305,445, forward strand.
GACTTGTGCGCTCCGACGCCGCTTCTGGGCACACGCGGAGGTTTTCACGCAGGCGCAGTTGCTCTGGAGCTGAAGTTGAGCGCAGGAGCAACTGCACATGCGCAAAAACCTCCGTGCATGCCCAGTAGCTCCCTTGCGCAGAAGCCTGTAAGCAAAGCACTCCCTATCGGGCAGGCAGGGAGTGCTTCCCCTCTCCTTTTGTCTCCGCCTTGCGCGTTTGCAGGAAGGAGAAAAGAATCAGTGAACGAAGTGTAAGTGAAGGAATGAATGAAGGGCTTTCCTCCTCCTCCTCTGTGACCTCTTCTCTCCCTCCTTCCTCTCTTCGGCTCTATTTCTGTCTAGACCTGAGGGGCCTGAGGCTATGAGTAGTTGTGGGAGTTGGAGGCCAAAACACTTAGAAGGAGGGAGGGCGGGCCCAAGTTTGCCCAGGCTGCGCTGCCTGTATTCGACCTCATTTGAACATTTTGGCTGTTTTTCTATTTACATTTACATTGGGATCCTTATTTTGGACTTATGGGAGACTCCTATGAATTATGAGTCGGGTGATAAGTAATATATTCTGATTTTGATGCATTTACATTGCATTTCTTGTTGATTATTATACAGTTCTGCTTAATATTGTCATACAATATAATACAAATACAATATAACAATAGAATAAGGATATATTTTATATTACATGTAATATTACAAACAATATTGCAGTATAGTGGTATTGTACAAAATAGTAATATATAATATTTTATTTTACTTTATTTTGGGTTATTTGAGTTTTAAAGGAGTAATGAAAATATTTAGTAGAGGATGATGTTGGTCTTCGACCGTAAATAAATATCTATCTATCTATCTAGTAGAGGATAATTTTATTTAAATAAATTATTTTATTATTTTATAATAATAATATAATAGAATGTTACATTATATTATAATGTCAATATATTATAATAGAATTATATTGTAATGTAGTATAATATAATTATGATATAATATAGTATGAGTATGGTATAATATATTGTATATACATTGATACAATATAATACTACTAATGGTATTGTGATATTATAATTGTATATTTGTTTTACATGGGGGCGGCAAAATAATGTTTTGGGGGGGGGCACCAAAATAATGTTCGCCTACCATTTAAAATTACCTTAGACCGCCTCTGAGTGTAGGCCAGTGGTTCTTAACCTATGGGCCATGGACCATCAGTGGGCAGTGAGGATGAAAATCTGGTCCGCTAATCCAGTGTTTCCCAACCTTTTTTGAGCCGCAGCACACTTTTTACATTTACAAAATCCTGGGGCACACCACCAACCAAAATAACACAAAATGACACTCTCACACAGTAATACATATAGTTAATTGACCTTGAGTTTTGGAGTTGTAGTTCACCTACATCCAGAGAACACTCTGGACTCAAACAATGTTGGATCAGGACCAAACTTGGCATGAATACTCAACATGCCCAAATGTGAACACAGATGGGGTTTGGGGGAAATAGACAGGGAGCCAGAGGGAGGCCGAGAGCAGTTTTGCGCGCACCGAAGCGCGCTTTGGAAGCAGCCAGGGCCCGAGATTTCCTCCGTTTCCCCAGGCTCTCCCTCACAAGTGGAGGGAGAGCCTGGGGAACAGGCCCTGCCTGGGAGCCAGGTTTGGCCGGCTCGCGTCTCCCCCTGGGCTTGGCGGAAGACGCAAGACGGCCAAACTCGGCTCCCAGGCAGGGCCTGGGCCCTGCAGGGAGACTTTCTTCCGAGGCTTCCTGAGGTGCCCAGGCCCACCCTGGCAGCTGGGATGGGCCGGCTGGCTGGCGTGCGGAGGGGAAACGGCCAAAGGAGGCGGCGCCCCAGCCCCTTCTTCTTCGCCGGCCCCGCCCAGCCCTTCCTCCTCCTCCCCAAGCAGCAGCAGCAGGCAGGAGGGGGAAGAAAGGGGGGGGAGAGACGTTTTCCACGGCACACCAGATGATCCTTCACGAAACAGTAGTGTGCCGCGGAACAGCGTTTGGGAAACACTGCGCTAGTCTACTTCCAATTTATTTTATTTCTGCTCTTTTCATGCCACCTGCCACTCCTTCCCTGTCGCAGACCATGGCATATGTTCTGTATCAGAAACTAAAGCTGATGTGGTCTATCCAATGCAATTTTCTGAATCAGCACCCCAAACCAAATCTAAGTTGACCAAAAACTGATTTGTAACCCTTTTGGTACTAATGTTGGAGGGTGGTCCCTGGTCAAGTAGTTCCTAGTCAAAGTGGTCTCTGGGAACCACTGGTGTAGACGCACCCTGGTTGTGCTGGATTTGTCCCTTCCAAGAAGTTCACTTTATGCTGACAACTTTTGAAAATGTTATTCCCCACCAGTCCAGAATAACCCTCTCACTTAATTTCTGTATCACCATGTATAAATGTAGATTTGGATTAACATTCTTTCCCAAATAAACTTCTTTATCCCTTAAAGCAGTGTTTCCCAACCGTTGTGCCGCGGCACACTAGTGTTCCACGGCCGATCATCAGATGTTCCGTGGGAGAAGGAGGAGGCTGCTATAGCTGCTGCTGTTGCTGTTGTTATTGTTGTCCCATCCTTCCCCTCACAGTCCAAAGGAAAAGCAGCAGCAGTGGCAGCGGGGGCTGCTTCCTCCTTGCCCCGGCTCGCTCTTTCCCTCGTGCTGGCTCAAGTGTGAGGCGAGGGGGCGGCTCCTCTGCGCCGCTGGGAGTTGTAGGCCAAAACATCATTGAGGCGCTCTTTCCCCTCTCCTTTCTCTCCCGCCTCACTTTCTTCCCCCCTCCTTTCTCTCCTACCTCGCTCTCTTCCCTGTCCCTTCTCTTACACATCGCTCTCTCCCCACCTCCCTTCTCTCCCAACTCGCTTTCTTCCCCCATCCCTTCTCTCCCACCTTGGTCTCTTCCCTGTCCCTTCTCTTCCACATCGCTCTCTTCCCCCTCGCTTCTCTCCCACCTCGCTCTCTTCCTCCCTCCCTTATCTCCCACTTCGCTCTCTTCCCTGTCCCTTCTCTCCCACCTCGCTCTCTTCCCCCCCTCTCTTCTCTCCCCCCTCGCTCTCTTCCCCGTCCCTTCTCTTCTGCCTCTTTGGGCATATTGAGGATTCGTGCCAAGTTTGATCCTGATCCAACATTATTTGAGTCCACAGTGCTCTCTGGGTGTAGGTGAACTACAACTTCCAAACTCAAGGTCAATTCCCAAGCAAACCCTTTCAGTACTTTCTGTTGGTAATGAGAGTTCAATATGCCAAGTTTGGTTCAATTCCATTGTTGCAAGAGTTCAGGATGCTCTTTGTTTGTGTGTTAACTATAAATCCCAGAAACTCTAACTCCCAAATGTCAAGGTCTATTTTTCCCAAACTCCATCTGTGTTCACATTTGGGCATATTGAGTATTCATGCCAAGTTTGGTCCTGATCCAACACTGTTTGAGTCCAGAGTGCTCTCTGGATGTAGGTGAACTACAACTCCAAAACTCAAGATCAATGCCCACCAAACTATATGTATTACTGTGTTAGAGTGTCATTTTGGTTGGTGGTGTGCCCCAGGATTTTGTAGATGTAAAAAATGTGCCGCGGCTCAAAAAAGGTTGGGAAACACTGCCTTAAAGCAAAGTTTTCCAAAGTGTGTGTTGGGACACTTCAGTTTGTAGGCATGTCATGTGAACGTAACAAGAAACCTTTGAGTCTATGTGAAATAAGCAATAGATCATACAATTTTAAAAATGTAAGTGTTTTCATGGGATATATTCTGTCTCCACACATTGTGTTACTACAATTTATATATGTGTTTGTATCTCTTAGAAGGGGTCCATTGAACTGACAACTGTAATAATGAAATGTATGGCACACAACATATCTCATGAAAACCTACACACACCTACACACTGCAGCCAACACACCAATGTGTAGTGACACATAGTTTGAGAAGCTCTGCCTTTGTAGTTCTTTTGTTTTACCATTAAGATTGCAGATTAAAAACGAGAGATTACTGGGGAGCAGATCCCATAATTGTCTCCCAATGGGGTCACAAGGGGATGTCAGAGGGGTCGCCAAAGGCCAACAGAAAACAGTATTTTCTGTTGGTCATGGGGGTTCTGTGTAGGAAGTTTGGCCCAATTCTATCGTTGGTGGGGTTCAGAATGCTCTTTGATTGTAGTTGAATTGGTTCAATTCCATTGTTGCAAGAGTTCAGGATGCTCTTTGTTTGTGTGTTAACTATAAATCCCAGAAACTCTAACTCCCAAATGTCAAGGTCTATTTTCCCAAATGCCACCAGTGTTCACATTTGGGCATATTGAGTATTCATGCCAAGTTTGGTCCAGATCCATCATTGTTTGAGCTCAAAGTGCTCTCTGGATGTAGGTGAACTACAACTCCAGAACTCAAGGTCATTGCCCAGCCCACCAAACCCTTTCAGTATTTTCTGTTGGACATGGGAGTTCTGTGTGCCAAGTTTGGTTCAATTCCATCGTTGGTGGAGTTCAGAATGCTCATTGATTGTAGGTGAACTATAAATCCCAGAAACTACAACTCCCAAATGACAAAATGACACCCCCCCCCCCCCAGCAATCCCACCAGTTTTCAAATTTGGGCATATCAGGTATTTGTGCCAAATTTGGTCCAGTGAATGATATACATCATGCGTATCAGATATTTACATTACAATTCATAATGGTAGCAAAATTACAGTTATAAAGTAGCAACAAAACAATGTTATGGTTGGGAGTCACCACAACATGAGGAACTGTATTAAAGGGTTGCGGCTTTGGAAGGTTGAGAGACAATTCTGTAGAGCAGTGTTTCCCAACCAGTGTGCCGTGAGCGATCATCTGGTGTGCCGTTGGAAATTGGAACCTCCAATACCCTTTCTTCCCCCTCCTGCCAAACACTTTTTCTTCTCCACTCGGGCTCCCTTCTTCCCAGCCTCGCTCTGCTCGCTTTGCTCTGGGGCGAGACTGCGCAGTAGCGCTCGCATGGGTCATGTCTTCCTCCCTCCCCCCTCCCCTTCTGAACATGCTCACGCTGCCCCCTCGGATCAAAATGGCGGCAGAAGCGGCAGTGTAGAAGAAAAAGTGTTCGGCAGGAGGGGGAAGAAAGGGTGCGAAGGGGAAGGGGGAGGAAGAGGTCTCTGCCAAGTTTGGTCCTGATCCAACATTGTTTCAGTCCACAGTGATCTCTGGATATAGGTGAACTACAACTACAAAACCCAAGGTCAATGCCCACCAAACTCTTATAGTATTTTCTCTTGGTTGTGGGAGTTCTGTGTGGGAAGTTTGTGTCTTTCTGCCATTCCTGCCAGGATATCTATGTTGTGTTCACCGAAACAGGCCCAGGTTTCACACTGAGTGTATAAATACATTTAAAAACATATTATCTATATGTATTACTGAGTGTCATTTTGTGTCATTTTGGTTGGTGGTGTGCCCCAGGATTTTGTAAATGTAAAAAATGTGCCCTGGCTCAAAAAAAGGTTGAAAAACACTGCTGTAGAGAATAGGATTTGAATCCTTATTTGGCCCTGTAACCCTCTGGAAAAACCTTGGGTTAGTCACACATCCTCAGCCTCAAAGGAAGCCAAAGGTAAATGTTTCCTGAAGAAATTCACACCTTAAATTAGAAATGACTTGAATACACATAACAAGAATCATGACAACTGCAAGTGCGAATTTGAAATTCCAGGAGCTCCACCTAACTGTAACAAGCTGTTTAATGCATATAACATCTATTAAAAGATTCTGAATGGAGCTGAAATAAACATGAGAGAAGGAGCCGGAAATCTGATTTTACTTTCTCTTGATTTTCATGCTTTTAAAAAACATTCCCCATTATAGAAGCAGTTTGATTTAGGTAGTTTTAGAAGGACAAATAAACAAAAACCACTGTCAAGATCTGCAAGCTCAAGACCTGAGAAGCCGGTTTAATAAATTGTTATTTCAAAAATAATCTGAAAGATATGAAAATAATTTGAAACGTGTGTCTCATAATTAAAATGCCTGAACTCTATCCACTTTGAAACTTGAATGCAATTTCATTTCACGTTATTACATCCTAACTGTTGTTATCCCATCTCCTTCATCTAGTCTGCCTTTTTCCCCAAGTGTGAAAATGTATTTGCAGAAACAAAAAGTATCTGCAAATAAACACCACTGTACAAAAAAAAAATAAATGCCACTATGTAAACAACCGGATTTTATTATTTCCACACCAAGTACACAGATGGAGGAAGCTGCTGGTTCTGTGCATAGTGCATTTTTGTACCTTCTCCCTTTTGGCCTCTGTGCCCCACTTCTGCATCGGCATCTGTTCCCCTGGCGTTGGGGTTTGGGGGTCTCTGGGTTTTTTGGCATTAAAAGCCCTAGGAAGCTAGCTCACCAATGGTTGCTCATGAAATGGTCACTTTAGCTCTTTTGGCACTGGTCGCTCCCTGAGGGATTAGTGCGCTCTGCGGCATTAGTGATCCATTTAGGTTTTACGAATAAGGGGATTTGGCCATCGAGCATTTGGCTATTACGATGTTTAAATATTTAACCACTCGAGTCCAGACAGGATGTGGAAACTAACATGAGGAGGCTAGTGAGGAATTATAAAAACAAAACAAAAGGATAAGCATCAAGACACACGTGGATCTAAATTAGGAGTTAAGAAAGTTTCCCTTAGTCTAGACACTAAGGAAAGCTAAATCTGAACGGTAATATTTTAACTCTTTCTGCAGAAAGATGTCATAGTGGCCTGAGGCATTGTTAGCTTCACTGTAGCTAGTCTTTGCTTATTTTGCTTTAAGTCTCAGATCCAGAATCTATTTGAAATGTCTAGAGCAGTGTTTCCCAACCAGGTGTGCCGTGGGAAATTGGCACCCTCCCCCCTCCTAGCAGCCCCCTCACAGGTTTCCAAGAAACAAATTGAGCCTCTCCGCTTGGAAATGTTTATTTTATTACTATTTTACTGGATTTTTTTAGAGTTGCCTCCGCCCGCCCCCCCACCCCCTCAGGAACTGTTTATAACAGCTTCATGACATCCATAGTTAACTGGAAGCAAGTTTCACTCAGGGTGAAATTTCACAAAGGTCTGGAGAACAAGCTCTATGAGGAGCGGCTTGAAGAGCTGGGCATGTTAACCTGAAGAAGAGAAGGTTGAGGGAAGACATGATAGCCATGTATAAATATGTGAGAGGAAGTCATATAGATATGTTTTGTTCATCGAAACAGGCCCAGGTTTCACAGTGAGTGTATAAATACATTTAAAAACATATTAACTATATGTATTACTGTTTTCGAGTGTGATTTTGTGTCATTCTGGTTGGTGGTGTGCCCTAGGATTTTGTAAATGTAAAAAACATGCCGCTGCTGTGCTGTGGATTGTCCTTTCAGATAATGTGCTTTTTTTTGGTTCGATGTTGCCTAGCATATTAAATATCCCTAGCACTTGAGAATGAGAAAATATACCTCTGGGTATCCTGGTACCAGTCTGCATGTGAACAAGCAATAAAAGGTAATTTGTTTGATAAGCAGACAAATCAGATGTAACTATTTTGGGGACTTAAAACTACTGCCATTTTAAACAATCACCAGGCATAACCTGAAAAGAGAGACAAACTTAAAAACGTGCATTTCTTCTTTTAGTGTATTCCACAGGAAAACCAGGGCTTTGTGCTTGGAAAATACCTTTGTATCTGCAAACCAGGTTTCTATGGAGCCAGCAGATCTGCCAGCTCCTCTTCTCCTGACTCCACAAATAAGGACCAGACGGGTAGGTAGTAGCAATCCACTGTTGATTTAAAGTATTTTCACCGTCTGAGATTGAATATATTTGTCTATGTATTTACTTGTGTTGGGTTTCATCCCTGGACTGCACAAGTCTCCAATCCTCAATGAGTAGCTAGACTTAGATATAGAATTGGAGTGCGGGATTCCTTTTCACACATTCCTATGCATGCTTTTTCCAGAAGGGGCTTTGCTTGCTACTATCTCCTCCCCACTTTGAAGATGTAGCATTGAAATCTCAGTAAGGGATGAGGTTAACTTCCCCTTTAAAGGTATGTTTATTGCCCTGGTCTTTTGGATATGTGGGTTTTTTTCTTGATTGTTGGCGCTCTCTCTGCCTTTGTCTCCCTTCCAGTGAGGACGCATTTTGCCTTTCTCCAGACAAAATGTAGCTGTATGGATACTTGTGATATTTTATCTTTTTACTTTCCTTGAAAGATTAGCTTAGTAAGTTGGTTAGCTCCAAGACCTTTTCCATCTATCTATTTATATTCAATAAATATTTTCCCTATGAACCATCAAGATGTTTAAGATCATCCGGAGAGGCCCTGCTTTCAGTCCCGCCTGCTTTGCAGGCGCGTCTGGCAGGGACGAGAGACAGGGCCTTCTCAGTGGTGGCTCCTCTCCTTTGGAACACCCTTCCTAGTGACATCAGATCGGTCCCCTCCCTCCTGACATTTTGTAAAAAAAAGTCAAGGCTTGGCTGTTCGAGCAGGCATTCGCAGACGAACTTTAATTAATCAAGACCAACGGATTATGATGATGCAACGGAAATCGATTTTAAGAATAATGTGCTGAGATTGTATTTTGTAGTTTTTAACTGTTAATTTATATGGTTTTTATATGACTGTTTTTATCATATTATGATGTGTTTGTATGTGGGCACTTGCTGCTGCTTGTTCACCGCCTCGAGTCGCCTTTGGGCTGAGAGAGGCGGTATAGAAGCGTAGTAAATAAATAAGTAAATATTTTGAACCTAAAGTTTTGACTATGCAATCCTGTACCATCCTGTTGAATGGAAGCTAATCCTGACTCACCACACGTAAGTTTCTGCTGGTTATGAAGTTTGCTTCTAGCACTCTGCAATGGATTTAATTTTACTTCAATAAATATTTTGAACCTAAAGTTCTGACTATGCAATCCTGTACCATCCTGTTGAATGGAAGCTAATCTGGTTCCTGCTGGTTATGAAGTTTGCTTCTAGCATTCTGCTATATTTATGGTGGAATGACCCCAAGTTATGGTTTTGGTTTTTTTCCCCCCAGCCTAACAGCTCTGATTCTCAACAACTTGCTCATATATTGTCATTAATGTGAGATCCAGTTCTGGACTAGGATTCTGGCAGATCAGAATGTGAATTTCTGCTCAGCCAGAGATACTTACTGAGTGACTTTGGCCAAGTCATAATCTCTTAGCTTCTGGGTAAAATGTTGGACCAACAATAATAATAGCTACAACAACTGATCTTCTTTTTTATCTTTTAAAATGTTGTCTTTATTGAGAATTTCATAGATATAAAAACAGAGAAAATTACAGAAATTTAAAACAAAAGAACACATAAACACAATATGTAGTATGAACCCTGAAGTATCCACCTCAGGGGTAGAAAAGGAAATTAAAGAAAACAACTGATCTCCTTATCAATCCTCTGCTGATGTCTTTAGGAATTTGCAGCTGATCCTTTGGGCTACTACTGTAAAGTTGGCAACCTTGACAGTAATGGATTGAAATGATTTGCCTGCAGGTCACAAACAACACAAGGCAATTTCCATTTACTACAGTAACATCGTTTTGTTTGTTCATTTCTAACTTTCTTCGTGATTCCTTTGTCTAATGTAGGCATGTCAGATACACTGCGCTATCAGAATGTTTTATAATGGATTTTGTTCCACAGAAAAAAATATTGCTATTGCAAGAGTGAGGTTTCTGCCTTGCATCTTGGTCTAAGTTTGCAAGGTACACAGCAAAAAGGTTTTAAAGACTTTACTTCTGCAACAAAGAAAAGGTAGTTGTGTGATCCACAGTGTGACAAAGAAATGATGTCAGAGTCCACTTTGTGTACCCTTACAAATTCTGTTCCTCATGTAAGCAATCGGAGAAATGTGTTGTCAAAGGCATTCATGTCCGGAATCACTATGTTCCTGTGAGTTTGCCAGAAAAGTCAGCAATAGCAGGGCACCTGATGAACCAAACTGGACACACATATTATTTGAGAACACAGAAATGCTGGATCACTCTAACAACTCCAATGCTAGACTACATGGGAAGACATTGAAATCCACAAGCATGTGGAAGTTTTCAACAGAAAGGAGGAAACCATGAAAATGAACAAAATCTGGCTACCAGTATTTAAAAAACTCCAAAATTAGAACAGTAAATAAAGAACTGCATTCATAAAGATGAGTTTGCGTTTGTTACTTGTTTTACATATGAAAAATTAATAAAATATTATTTTTTAAAAAGAAAGATGAATACCAGACAGGAAACAATCAGGGCCAGCTAATGTCAAGGATAAATTCATCAGCAGAGCCATGTTGGAACTATAAATAGTCCTTTTATTAGTTAATGAAGCAAAACATACTGCCGGAACTTTCCAGCACGTGGCTCACACAGCACATAAATCATGGCGAACAGGAGGGCATCCTTATCTTCAAAAGTTTACATTCCAGAGGTCGAAACATCCGGGACCTTTTGCTTTCGTCACAGACATAAACTTTTCTTCCCAAGTTAACCCAGTAATTACCTAACTAAAAACACAGCTCAGAAAATAGACACCTTTTACAGAAAGCATTTTAAACTCATCTCTGTCATACATCTTAGCACTGACAGCTAACACCTCCCAACAAAGGATTCCCCCAGACAGGAATCAGCAAAGGTTTGAAGCTGCAGATTTATTCAATGCTAATCAAGGTGGCCAATTGCAACATTCACACTTGCCTCAAACAAAAAAGAGTTCTTTCTCCCATCCTAGACTTTCCACAGATATATAAATCTCACTTGCCTAGTTTCCAAAAGACCTCACAACCTCTGAGGATGTCTGCCATAGATGTGGGCAAAAATATCAGGAGAGAATGCTTCTGAAACATGGCCATACAGCCTGGAAAACTCACAGCAACACAATCAGAAAAATATTAACCATTTAGTTAAAGCCATATTCTCTGTTTCTGCTATCAAGATTTTCAGATTGTCCCAGGAAATGGCTTTATTCGTACTGACCCATATATCACAGCAGGTTCAGTGCATGTGAAATTACATCAACAAGAACCTGAGGTGTTTAAATCAGAGTGTGTCACTTTAAACAAGGGATGTAATCAAGGAATGTAATTAACAGTTGTAAATCAAGGACTGGGCCAACAACGTAGATGGGTTAGGGAAGAGGATTTGGTGACGCGCAGAGTGCTGCTGCTGGGGACTCATCTGACTAACTGGCTCATGACAGGTTCCAGATTTTTTTCTTTAAAAAAAATGGAAGAGAGAAATATTTTTTAATTATTTTAGAAAATTTAATTTGGATATAATTTGTCTACAAGAGATGTTGCACATCATAAAGAAGGATAAAAATATCTGAACCATACAAAATTAGGACAACAATTTATCTCTGAAGGACAGAAGAGTGGTATTATAAGGGAAAGGTCATTATGTAGGGTCCAGATCAATTTGCAAGGGACTAGAACTTGGTGCAGGGGGTGTACGCCCGAGTAAAAACAGGATGCCATTATTGTTGTTGTTGTCTGATATATAACAAAACAGTACACAGCAAACAAGATCACTATACTGGCTTTTGTATTTCATCACATGTTGTCACTTCTCAAGTGTCTAGGACTGTGTGATGTATTGGCGAATAATGTGTGCAAATCCGAGTAGGGTGGCCTTTGGCAGCTGACAGGTGGTAATTTTGTCAGCGCTAATTGTTTTTAAGTGAAGGCCAAGGTCTTTAGACACTGCACCCAGTGTGCCAATCACCCCTGGGACCCCCTTTACTGGCTTGTGCCAGAGTCTTTGCAGTTCTATCTTTAAATCGTCATATCATGTAAGCTTTTCCAATTGCTTCTCATCAGTTCTGCTGTTGCCTGGGATTGCAGCATTGACGATCTATACTTGGTTTTTTCCCCCCACAATCATGAGGTCAGGAGTATTGTGCTCCAAAACTCTGTCAGTCTGAATTTGAAAGTCCCAGAGTAATTTGATGTATTATTATTATTATTATTATTTGCAAATTGTTGGGATAAATTGTTGGAGCAACCATTTAAAAGTTAGCATTTATTGAGGGATAGGAATGAGAATTACTCCATATTTCCTCAAGCTGATTCGCACCATCAACTATAATGCACACTTCAATTTTCAAAACCTTGAAACCAAAAAAGTATTTGCTTCCAAATGTAATGCACAGTGGCCAAAAGTGAACTTTTTGTAATTTGTAATTTGGCCAAAAAAGCTGTGCCTTATAGTGGCTGCCTGCTTATAATTCCTCCTTTAAGAGCAAAAGTGTTTATTTTATTTATTTACTTTATTATTCCACTCTTCTCACCCGAAAGGGACTCATAGCGGATTACAGGTACACATACTTAGCAGCCAATCCCTGCCGTTTTCCACATACACAGTACACACTGTACATAGTACACACAGTACACACATATAGACACACATATAGACGAACAGAGGCAAACTCTGGCCACCAGAGGGAGCTGACACACTCCTCATCTCTCAGCGTCCCTCGTTGATCCTTCCGCATTCCTCAGGGTTCCTGGAGTTCTTTAATGGCCTCATAATTCAGTCAAAATTTGCCTCCCCACTTAATGTGGTACCTTTATCTCCTACTTGACAGATGCAACTGTCTTTCAGGCTGCAAACGTCGACAGCAGGCTACCCTTAAGGTCGAGCACCCACCTCAACCTGGGCAGGCCTCGAACTCATGACCTACTGATCAGAGAGATCTTATACAGCTGACACTTAGCCAGCTGCGCCACATTCCCGGTTAGTCCACCAAAGCTTCTAGCAATGGAAAAGAAAACCTTTGGTTGCATCTATAGATTAGGTTCAATGCTTTTGGATCCTGGGAGCTGTAGTTTGAGCCTTCTCTGGCAAAAATGACGATGCTTCACCAAACTACAGATCCAACGATCACATAGCATTGAGCCCTGGCTATTCTATTAGAGGTGAAGTCCCTCAAAGAGTATTCCAGGTGCAGCTTCTAAAGTATACTCCCATTTTGCTTTGGCTCACCACTAAGATGACCCTATTATGTGACTCTGATGCACAGCCTCATTTTAATTAGATGATCATTTAGTTTTTAAAAAACAGCATTAGATTTGAGTAAATATGGCATCAGGAATGTGGCGCAGCTGGCTGGGAGTTAGCTGCATAAAATCTCTAGGAAGTACACAAAAAAGAATGAAAGAATGCAACAGCTCCCCCTGGTGGCCAGAAGCTGGAATGTTAAATTGCCTCTGTGTCTGTCCATATATGTTGTATGTCAATGGCATTGAATGTTTGCCTGTATATGTGCATTGTGATCCGCCCTGAGTCCCCTGCGGGGTGAAAAGGGCGGAATATAAATGATGTAAATAAATAAATAAATAAATAAATAAATAAATAAATAAGCATATTTTAAAAGATCAAGATTTCCCAACTGAAATGACCAAAGATGTGTTTTGATTTAATGAACAGCTTGCAATTAGTTGATTTATAGAGATGTAAAGATGGAGGGACAAAGGATTATATTTAAGGATTGCTGTGAGTTTTCAGGCTGTACGGCCATGTTCCAGAAGCATTCTCTCCTGACGTTTTACCCACATCTATGGTAGGCATCCTCAGAGGTTGAGGGATCTGTTGGGAACTCTGCGAGTGAGGTGTGTGTGTATCTATCTATCTATCTATCTATCTATCTGTGGAATGTCCAAGCTGGGAGAAAGAACCCTGGCCTGTTTGAGGCGAGTGTGAATGTTGCAACTGGCCAACTTGATTAGCATTGAATAGCCTTGCAGCTTCAAAGCCTGGTCGCTTCCTGCCTAGGGGAACTCCTTTGTTGAGAGGTGTTAGCTGGCCCTGATTGATTCTTGTCTGGAATTCCCCTGCTTTTTGAGTGTTGCTCTTTATTTACTGTCCTGATTGTATAGTGTTTTTTATTACTGGTAGCCAGATTTTGTTCATTTTCATGGTTTCCTCCTTTCTGTTGAAATTGTCCACATGCTTGTGGATTTCAGTGGTTTCTCTGTGTAGTCTGACATGGTGGTTGTTAAGAGTGCTCCAGCATTTGTGTTCACAAATAATATGCTGTGTCCAGGTTGATTCATCAGGTGCTCTGCTATGGCCGACTTCTTTGGTTGAATTAATCTGCAGAGCCTTTCATGTTCCCTGATTCGTGTTTGGACAATGCTGCATTTGGTGGTCTCCACTTACCCAGTTTCCAACAGACCTCACAATTTCTGAAGATACTTGCCATAGATATGGATGAAACATCAGGAGAGAATGCTTCTGGAACATAGCCATACAGCCCAGAAAACCCACAACAACCCAGTGATTCCAGCCATGAAAGTCTTTGACAACAGATTATATTTATTTTTTGAAAGTCTTGTTGTTTTACAGCTTCTTTCCCTCTAAAAAAAAAAGTTTCACAGATTTCTCAGGACATAGATAAATCCGAGAAGGTAACCAGCCATGGCAATCACGATCTGAGAGCTGCTATTTTAACAAACTCGTTTTGCAAACCTAACAGGAGAGCAGGCTTCCCAGTATGGAACAATGGATTCTGGGAACTTGTTGGAGTGCCGCCCCTGTCAGGAGGGATGTACCACCTGCATTGATGACACACCATGTCTAATCCAGGAAGACTGGTCCTTGCGAGCTGCAGTCCTGGCTTTCCAGGCTTTCTGCATGCTGGCCGTTTTCTTCAGTATGCTGGTCTCCTATCACTTCAGGAGGAGCAAGGTAAGGGCAGTGCAGAGCAGTGGTAAGACTGGGTCAGGGGTCGGGACCCTTTATGACTCAGAGAGTCATGAAAGCAAAATATTTGGAAATTTATTTCAGTTAGAGCCATATTATGTGTGTGTGTGTGTGTGTGTGTGTGTGTGTGTGTGTGTGTGTGTGTGTAGAGAGAGAGACTGAATTCAACTAAATGTGAGTATATACGTACATACTATGAGAAAAGGATTCTCCCAGCAGAATGACGGGACACTTCAGACCTGGCTCTGCAAAAGGCATGCTCAGGACTCTGGGAAGGAAGAGAAGATGGAAGGAAGGGGGAAAGAAGGAAAGAAAGAAAGAAAGAAAGAAAGAAAGAAAGAAAGAAGAAAGAAAGGAGGGAAGGGGAGAGGAAGAAAGAAAAGAAGAACAAACAATGGAAAAGGAAGAAAAGCAGGACAAGGAGGGGAAAAGAAAGAAGGAAATGGGAAGGGGGAAAGGAAAGGGTGGGGAAAAGAAAGGAAAGGGAGTGAGGAAAAAAGTAGAATAAGGAAGGGAAAATAATAAAAGAAAGAAGGGGAGAGAGAGGGAAGTGAAAAGAAAGGAAGGAAAAGGAAAGGAAGACTTGGGGAAAAATAATAGAAGAGGAAAGAAGAGGGAGGGAGGGAGAATGGAGGAAAGAAGGAAAGGGAGAGAGGGAGGGAAAAGGAAGGAGAAAAGGAAAGGGTGAAGGGGAGAAAGAAAAGAAGGAAGCGGAAGGAAGGAAGAGGGAGAATGGAGGAAAGAAGGAAGGGGAGAGAGGGAGGGAAAAGGAAGCAGAGAAGGAAAGGGTGAAGGAGGAGGAAGAAAGGAAGGAAGGAAGGAAGGAAGAGGAAGGAAGCAAGAGGGAGAATGGAGGAAAGAAGGAAGGGGAGAGAGGGAGGGAAAAGGAAGGAAAGAAGGAAAGGTTTCCTGCTGCATGTTGGGAAACCGAGGCCTGGGCTGCTCTCGAGAGCCAGATGCAATCATGAAAAGAGCCACATCTGGCTCCCGAGCCATAGGTTCCCTACCCCTGGGCTGGGTGGATTTAAAAAAAGATGAGGTCCAGAATGGACTTTTCTCAATTGGACACCTTCCAGAGGTATTATCTACAACTCCCAGCAACCCAACTGTCATGACCAGTGAGATGATGCGTATTGTAGTCCAATGGGACTATCAGTTTGGGAAAAGCTAAATTAGAGTGTATGTTTCTTGGACTCAAAACATATCACCACTATCCCATTTCCCATTTATCTTCTACCTGACTTGAATGTCTGCACTTCCTCCAAAGTGACCATTCATCCTTGGTTGTGTTGGGAGCACCACCATTTCACACTCATCTCTGTTTTCCTAGAGGATTCGGGCTTCAGGAGTTCTTCTTCTAGAGACGATACTCTTTGGCTCACTCCTGCTCTACTTCCCTGTGAGTATCTGGGTTGGACCAAGTGGGTTGAATTCATTTTATTACCACAAAATCAATGGCAAGGGGATTGTTAAACAGGTTGAACAATATTATTAACAACAGGAAGCAAGCTGAAGTTTGCAGAAGGCCTCCAACCATGATGGAAATGCCCCCTCAGAGAACTTTTGGGGATGTTGTAGGTTTTTCAAGCTATATGGCCATGTTCTAGAACAGGGGTGGGCAACTATTTTTTCCAAGGGGCCACACGAGAGCCAAAAAATATTATGGAGGGCCGCACCTAAAGGCATTCTAATCTACATTTTTTATTTATTTATTTATTTACTATATTTACTATATATTACACATAATTAATATTAACATATTAATATATCAAGAAATATTCATATATTATTAGTATTAATATCATAATTATTATATTATAGTATATATAGAGAGATACACTATAATATATTGAGATTATTATATCATATAACATTATATTATATTATTTATTATATTATTATTATAAAATTATTATTATAAAATAATAATAAAAACAACTGAAATAAAATGAAATGAAATTCAAGAAGACAAGGTGCGAACCAAGATAGAGGCTGACATTCTCAAGAGAGGAAGGATCCCAAGATGGAATGGCCCAATGGACCCAGCCCAGAGGATAACAAAGCGGACCCAGCCGCCACCGCAGCAGAGCAGAGCAGCAGACGATCGGAGGCTCTCGCCCCCAGCCCTTCCCCAGCTGATTGCGCTGCCATGGAATGCCTGCCATCCCGGGAGGCGATCCATGCCTGCAGCGGGAGCAGTTAGCAAGCTGCAGTGGGTGATTGCTCACCGACTGCTCCCGCTGCAGGCCTGGATCACCTCCCGGGATGGCAGGCACTCCAAAGCTGCCGCTCCTCCAATTGTTCTCAGGAGTGGCAGGCTGTCTGCCGACGCAGGCCCCACAGCGGCACCCCTTCCTCTTGGCCCCGCCCCCGACGACCTTCTCCCCAGGCCGGACAGAATCGGCTGCCGAGCCGCATCCGGCCCGCAGGCCGTAGGTTACCCAGGTCTGTTCTAGAAGCATTATCTCCTGACGTTTCACCTCCATCTATGGCAGGCATCCTCAGAGACTGTGAGGACATTTACCCTGGGTTCTTAGTTCCTCCAAAGATTTCCAAGGGCTGCCAGTGTATTTCTAATCCTGCCTTTTGAGGCTTGATGGCTACATGCTTGCAATGGTTTTCAATAATAATGGAAACGCAGTTTCCTGAGATGATAGATTCTGTGCCCTGAGCCAATTTCTGTACTTTAAGGAATATAGAGCCATAACTCCTTGATAGCTACATAAACCAGAAAAACAGCCATAATGTTCTGAAGATTTATTAATCCATAGAGTCAGACCCCGAGGAGTCAACAATAAGAATTGAAAATTATTACAATGCTATTTGTGAAAGACCATGGGGAATCTGGCTAGCTGATTATTTGGAGGCAGATATCCCCCTAAGGCTGAGTGTTTAAATCTGAGCTTTTGTTTCCTTGGACTGGCCTCTTACATGTGAGACTTGAGTCAATTCAGTGCCTGTTTCTCTACCAGTTTACATTATGCCAGTTGTCATATTTTTTAAAAGTTATATTTTTAAAAGTTACTAGCAATAGTCCCAAAGCCAAAATAGGCAGGTAGCTACTAGGGCGGTTTCCGAAGACAAAAAAATGCTTCAATTTCGGAATTGGATGCTGATTTCGTTCAAAAATCGGATGTGACTGACTTCTGAATTTTTTGAATTTTTTTCGGAATTGATTTGGAAGTATTTCCGAAATTCGGAAGTCTTCGGAAGTCTTAAAAAATGGCCCAAAAATCAGCAGAAGGGAGAGTCAGCTGTTAGCTATCAGCAAATGAGCAACCAGCAAGAAAATTTGGAAATGACATCCAAAATTCAGAATTCGGAATTCCAAAATTCGGAATTCCTGTTGGGAGGGCTGCTCTCGAAATTGCTTCAAAGGCAGAAGTAGGCAAAAAAAACTTCCGAAATTCGGAAGTATCCGAAATTTGGAAACAGCCCTAGTAGCTACCATAGCAGTTTGTAATTCTAAGAAATTAAGTAACTCGTGCATTTCGAAAGGTTACGTTACCTTTTAAGAACACAGAGACCATTGCAAGCCACTTGATTATGTTACTAAACAGCCTTGGCAGTGAAGTGATGAATGCCATGCAACTATTAACATAGGTAATTGGAATGACAGCCCCCCAAATATTATCTTTTGTTATATCACAGTGGTAGTGCCAAAACAGAATTATCTCCAAGTATCTGCCTATTTTTAATAATTTGTTTTCAAGTTGGTCTAATGATCCCTTCATGTTTAAAACATGAATAGCTGTAACCAGGTCTTCCTAATGTTGGCTGGCTAGAAAAAGCACATTAGCAAATATCTTTTGAATACATTAATGTAATATAAACTGCCCTGAGTCTCTCCAGGAAGAGAGGCCGGGTTACAAATTATTATTATTATTATTATTATTATCCCCTTGGTGGGACAGCGGGTTAAACCACTGAGCTGCTGAACTTGCTGACCGAAAGGTCGGCGGTTTGAATTTGTGGATCGGGGTGAGTTCCCGCTGTAGGCCCAGCTTCTGCCAACCTGGCAGTTCGAAAACATGCACATTTGAGTAGATCAATAGGTACCACTTCTGCGGGAAGGTAACGTCGCTCCATGCAGTCATGTTGGCCACATGACCTTGGAGGTGTCTATGGACAACGCCAGCTCTTTGGTTAAGAAATGGAGATGCGTACCACTCCTCATAATCAGACATGACTAGTCTTAATATCAGGGGAAACCTTTACCTTGTTGTTGTTGTTATAAAGGGAAAAGACTGAGAGGAATAAAATACTATATCCATACCTCAATCTTCTTTCTTGTTCTTTCTTTTCACGTAGGTGTTCATCCTCTACTTCAAGCCAAGCATCTTTCGTTGTATTGTGCTGCGCTGGGTGCGCATGCTGGGTTTTGCCATTGTTTATGGAACGATCACTCTCAAACTGTACAGGTAAGAAAGTCTTGAAGGGAGAAGAAACCATGAGAAATAGAGAGTTCCAGCTGACAATGAACAACTCAAGTATATTATCTCCTGCTTGGCCATGGAAACCCATTGGATGAAATTGGGCAAGTCACACTTTCTTGGCCTCAAAGAAAGGCAAAGGCCAATGATCTCTGAACAAACCTGACCAAGATGACCCCATGATGGCGTTGCCTTAGAGTCATCATAAGTCAGATGAAACTTGAGATTTTAACTCTAACAAAGAAATGCTCAGAAACAAGTATCATATTTATACTATATAACAAGCATGGGAAAACTTCAGCCCTCCAGATGTTTTGGACCTCAACTCCCACAATTCCTAACTGCCTACCAGCTGTTAGGAATTGTGGGAGTTGGATTCCAAAACACCTGGAGGGCCGAAGTTTGCCCAAGCCTGCTATATAAGGATCTTGGCATTTTACCATTTTGGTTGCCATAGTGTCTCTGAACTCAACCTGCAGATGGCAAGAGAATTACGTATATTTCTTTGCACTCTTCTCTGAATGGTACTTAAACCACCAAAAGAAAGGCTATATACTAGTACAGTGTTTCCCAACCTTTTTTGAGCCGCGGCACACTTTTAACATTAAAAAAATCCGGGGGCACACCACCAACCAAAATGACACAAAATGACACACTAACACAGTAAAGAACGGCTGGGGAATGGTGACCTGCTGCGAGCAGCTACTGGGAGTGCTGAAGCCGGGGGAGGAGCCAGGCCACACCATGCCCCGCCCCCTCCCCCGGCTTCAGTTCTCCCACAGCTTCACCAGCCTTGAGGGGGCAGTGCCAAGCCAGCATTGTGCTGGCTCTGCCACCACTGGCTTGGCATTGCCCCCTCAAGGCTGGCGGTTGTGGGAGCGCTGAAGCTGGGGAGGGGCGGAGCCAGGCGCGCCATGCCCTGCCCCTCCCCCGGCTTCAGTTCTCCCACAGCCGCGCAGCCATGAGGGGGGCAGTGCCAACCCAGCATTGTGCTGGCTCTGCCACCGCTGGCTTGGCACTGCCCCCTCAAGGCTGGCGAAGTTGTGGGAGCGCTGAAGCTGGGAGAGGGGGCAGAGCCAGGCCGCGCCATGCCCCTCCCCCCGGCTTCAGTTCTCCCACAGCTTTGCCAGCCTTGAGCCAGGCTGCATCATGCCCCTCCGGCTTTAGCTCTCCTACAGAGGAGGAGCATGAGCGGTGGACGGGCTTCAGTAGGCGGGGCTCCTCCTCTGTGCGGCTTCAACAAGCAAGCGGCAAGAGTCATGGCAGGAGTCATGGCGGATTGAGGCTGGTTGGGGAACGTCGAAGGAGGCGGCCCCCAGTCCCTTCTTCTTTTTTGGCCGCCGCCTGGTTCTTCCTCCTCCTCTCCAAGCAGCAGGAGTTCGGCAGGAGGAGGGGGGAAGGAAGGGGGGCAGAGAGCTTTTCTCGCGGCACACCTGATGATCGCTCACGGCACACTAGTGTGCCACGGCACACTGGTTGAGAAAGACTGTACTAGTAGATATCTCTGTTATATCTCTTTAACCTCTGGAGCTGTTCCATATGCACATTTCAGTGTGCAATTCACCTCTGCCATCTGCAGAATTTTATAAGAAGAGAACCTTTTCTTTCTTATCAAGAAACATGTTTTGAAAGAAATGATAGATTAGCTTAATAATAATAATAATAATAATTATTATTATTTGTACCCCGCCCCCATCTCCCCAATGGGGACTCAGGGCGGCTCACTCACATGAGGCCAAGCCCAAACAGCAAATTACAATAAAATAAAATCAAAACATCAGCAATAAACACAATAAAAAATACATACATATAAATAAATAAAACAATATACAAAAAGATATCTAAAATCACAAAGACAGGGCGGGCCGCAGGCACACATATAAAGTGTTAAAAACTCAGGGTGAAATAAGCAGAATAGCATCCTTTACGGGGGGGATGGACGGACGGACGGACATTTTTTATAGGGGAGGTGAATGGACTCCAAGAACCGGGGGCATTGAGGAGAGCAATGGTAGAAATTAAATAACTACTCTCAGAAGGCCAGGTTTTCAGGTGTTTTTTTAAAGGTCTCCAGAGTGGGGGCTTTCCTAATCTCTCCGGGCAAGGAATTCCAGAGTGGGGGGGGGAGCACAGAGAAGGCCCTCTCCCTTGTGCCCACCAGACAAGTCTGTGAGACTGGCAGGGGTGACAGGAGAGCCTCCTCCGAGGAACGGAGGGTTTGAGCTGGTTCATGGAGGGAGATCCGGTCATGAAGGTAGGTGGGTCCCGAACCATTTAGGGCTTTATAGATGATCACCTGTATCTTGAATTGGGACCGGAAAATAAATGGCAGCCAGTGCTGTTCTTTAAACAGGTGGGTTGACCGCTCCCTGTAACTTGCCCCAGTTATTAATCTGGCTGCTGATCGCTGGACAAGTTGAAGTTTCCAGGCCGTCTTCAAGGGTAGCCCCGCGTAGAGTGCATTGCAGTAATCCAGTCTAGAGGTAGCCAAGGCATGGACCACCATGGTCAAGTCAGACTTCACTACTAATACATTTTATTAGTAGTGATACACTTTAAGAACCTTCCACCTGCATATCCTCGAAAATTTCAGATAAAAACTGATACATGTGTGATCAAGCGGCAGCAGAGAGGCCAAGATGCCAAACATTATTAATGAAGAAGGACATCCAAACCATGAAGGGCTGCAGAAGTTTGTTTTGGCCTGAATCTACATGGATGGGCAAGATTCTGTCCCACTCCTCTTAAGTGCTTTTGCATTTCAAACTCAGTTGATAACAATTGAAGTAAGCTGAGAGCAAAGGGGGAAAGTGAGAGGAAGAAAGAGTAATTAGGATATTGTAAACGCAGCCAAAAAAGAGGGACGAGAGTGGATTAATTAGGTTTGTATTTGCCAAATTTGAAGAGTGTTCATAAGGAAGCACAACAGTATTCAAAAGGTAACTGAGTTCTCCAAATGGAGGTCTGCCTTGCTTGTTTATATTTACAGTTAAACTTTCCTTGTACAAAAGAACAACAGATTTGCTCATTGGCAATTAATTTGATTTCTAATAGTAGAATTGTCTAAAGCAGGACTCAGGGACCTTTTTGACTCAGAGAGCCATGAAAGCAAAATATTTGGAAATTTATTTCAGTGAGAGTCGTATAATATATATATATATATTTTAAGACTGAATTCAACTAAATGTGAGTATATACGTACATACTATGAGAAAAGTATTCCCCCAGCAGAATGACGGAACACTTCAGACCTGGCTCTGCAAAAGGCATGCTCAGGACTCTGGGAAAGAAGAGAAGGAGGAAGGAAGAGGGAAAGAAAGAAAGACAGAGGAAATAAAGGAGGGACGGGGAGAGGAAGAAAGAAAAGAAGACCGAATGATGGAAAAGGAAGAAAAGAAAAGCAGGAGAGAGACAAGGAGGGAAAAAGAAAGGAAATGGAAAGGGAGGAAAGGAAAGGGTGGGAAAAAAGGAAAGGGAGTGAGGAAAAAGAAAAATAATGAGGGGGGAAAGAAAAGAAAGAAGGGGAGAGAGAGGGAAGTGAAAAGAAAGGAAGCAGAAGGAAGACTTGGGGGAAAATAATAGAAGAAGGAAGGAAGGGGAGGGAGGGAGAATGGAGGTAAGAAGGAAGGGGAGGGGGGAAAGGAAGGAGAAGAGAAGAAAAGGGTGAAGGTGGGAGGAAGAAAAGGGAGAATGGAGAGAGAAGGAAAGGAGAGAAAGGATGGAGAGAAGGGGTGAAAGAAAGAAAGGAAGAGGAAGGAAAGAAGAGGGAGAATGGAGGAAAGAAGGAAGGGGAGAAAGGGAGGGGAAAGGAAGGAGAGAAGGAAAGAATGGAAGGAAGGAACGAAGAGGGAGGGAGAAAAGAAGGTAGGGAGAGAGGGAGCAAAAGAATGAAAGAAAAAGAGAGGGGAACAGGAAGGAAGGGGGAGGAGGGCGCAGGGCCAAGGCAGACCTTGGTGTCGACATTGACAAGGCAGTCCCTCCGGAAGGCGTCAAAGAGGCAGTGGCTCTTGAGCTGCCCGACGATGAGGGCGATGACTGGGCGTCCCCCGGGGGCAGCAAGGCCGGGTCCACAGCGCCAGGGCCAGGCCTACCTCCGTCGCCTCCCCCAAGAGCCATGGCAGAGGAAGAAGAGGAAAATGAGGACGAGGCGCTACCGCTGGGCTCCACCGGGCTCCGCCATCCCCAGCGAAGAGAGCACACGGCCCTGAGAGCAGCGGGGGATGAGGAAGAGGCGGTGATGGTGGCGCGGATGCAGCAGTCACGTCGCATTTGCGTCACTCCTCCCCGCTGCATGCTGGGAAACCGAGGCCTGGGCTGCTCTGGAGAGCCAGATGCAATCATGAGAAGAGCCACATCTGGCTCCCGAGCCATAGGTTCCCTACCCCTGGTCTAAATTGACAACGAGCAAGGGGTGGCAGCAAAATGTTGTGTGTATGCCATATAACCTGTCCCCTAGACTTTAATCAATGGTTCCATGGAAAATACTTTCACATTGCCACTGTTAAAGGAAATTTCATCTATTAGTTTGGCCAGCTTCGCTAGATGAAGTCCAACAGATTCAACTTGTTTTCATTCTTGGGTTGGCTATATCCCCCAACCAATTTTGTATAGCTGCCTAAGATATCTCATTCACCCTGGCTATGAAAGACTTTTGTGAGTACCTTTTGTTTCCTCATTATCTGCCTTTCTTGCCCTGCAGAGTCTTGAAGATCTTTCTGTCCCGCACAGCCCAGCGAGTCCCTTACATGTCCAGTGGGCGAGTTTTGAAGATGCTGGCGTTGATCCTCCTCTTGGTGCTTTGGTTCTTAGCAGCATGGACTGTTGGGATGTTGGAGAACATTGGGAAAAATATCCCACTGGTGGTCCTCTCCCAGACAACTAGGGGACTCCAGTTTTACATCTGTGACCATGACCGTTGGGACTATATGATGGTTGTGGGTAAGGGCTAAATACCTCCACCCTGTTCCCATCAGATGCTTCATGATGTGGTGAGGAAGGAGCCAGAGCTCAGCCCCCAAATAAATAGATAAAGCAGTAATTCTCAACCTGTGGGTCCTCAGATGTTTTGGCCATCAACTCCAAGAAATCCTAACAGCTGGTAAACTGGCTGGGATTTCTGGGAGTTGTAGGCCAAAACACCTGAGGTCCCACAGGTTGAGATCCACTGAAATAAAGCAATACTTTACTGTTGTCCCTGCTTAATGATCCCACCACACCACTTCCACCATCTTTTAAAGATACAGAAGGATACATTTGAACTCATCTATATCTGCACTCTGTAAAAAAAATGTATTCACACAAAACAACTTAAAATTCTGATTTGTTTGCATATGTAATCTATGATGAATTCCCTGGTGGTGCAGCAGGTTAAACCACCAAGCTGCTGAACTTGCTGACTGAAAGGTTGGCAGTTCAAATCCGGGAAGTGGGGTGAGCTCCCACTGTTAGGCCCAGCTTATGCCAACCTAGTAGTTCCAAAACATGCAATTGTGAGTAGATCAATAGATACCACTTCTGTGGGAAAGTAACAGCGCTCCATGCAGTCATGCCGGCCACATGACCTTGGAGATGTCTACGGACAACATCAACTTTTCAGCTTAGAAATGGAGATAATCACCACCCCACAGAATCTGACACAACTAGACATAAGAACATTAATCGGACCTCAGCCCATCTAGTCCAGCATTCTGTATCAACAGTGGCCCACCAGTTTACGGGGATCTCGAGCAGAAGGGAGGGCAAAACCCTGACCTTACCAGTAATCCTGGTTTATGATGGATCATTCTTGTTGCCCTTTTCTGTACCTTTTCCAACTGTGCGGAGACCAGAATTGACTTCTGAAACCTTTACCTTTTAAATCTATGATGGAAACTTAACATATTTTTTATTTTTATTTCAGTATAAATGTATTTACTTATCCTTCAAATAATAATCATCATAGCTATGGTACCAATTATTAGCTGTTAAAGGGTATATTTTAGGGAACATGTTGTATATTATTGCAACCTCCCTTGCAGTCCTGCCTGACTAACTCCAAGTCAAAGGAGGCACATTGAGAACAGAGTATCAGCAAGAGTTGCTACTGGAAACATGCTCTGAAGGCAGTCCAATACAGGGTCAATTCTGGAAGCAGCCTGAAGTTCACAGACTAGGGCCACCATGTCCAGATTTTGGATATTTAAGAGTTCCCTTTTATTTAAACTCTCATCCTGATAGGAATTGAACAATAAAAATCCACTTTGTATTGTCAACAGTGCCACTTCACCTGTGCATTGTTCATAATAAGGTTTCTACCACCACATTGCACAACACAGTATAACGTAGTAGCAATGCATACACGTCACTGTCAGTTGCCTCTTGAGCTTTGTGAGGTATGTGGCTTAATCTTTCCAAGAACTGATAAGAGGTACCAGAATTTTTTCCTACTATACTCTAAATATCTGGGTTCCTCTCCCCTTCCATTTAGCACCTCTGAGCATGCATAATCTTCTCAAATCGATGTCAGGTCAGCCTCAAACAAGATCAAAGAAGATCCACTTTTCAGTATTAAGTGCGATGTCTCCAGGCAGATTTTGATGCCAGACTCCCCCCCCCCCCTCTTTTTTTTTTAAAATAAATTAAGCATTGGTAGGTGTGAGAAGGATTGATGAGGCTAAGCACAATAACAGGCTCCATAGAAATAGCTCAACTCCTTTCATCCTTCTGTCTCTTGCTGTCCAGCTGAGATGCTCTTCTTGTTCTGGGGAAGCTTTCTCTGCTATGCCACCCGGACAGTCCCTTCTGCCTTCCATGAGCCTCGCTACATGGGCATCGCCCTCCACAATGAGCTGATAATGTCTGCTGCCTTTCACGTGGTCAGGTAAGGATGGGCAAATGTGTCTTGCAATGGTGGGACCCAGGGCAGTAATGCTTTTTGAGTCCGAGATCAACTTGGCTTGCAGTTGTATGGGAGCTATGAGCATATACCAGGAACTCGTAGCTTCATATCTTTATACTGCCAACAAATCAGAAGGAGGCATTGGGTAAACCTATAGTACTTCAGAGTTCAACACAGACCCTCTGCAATTTGAGTAATTGTAACGGTACCCGAATTTATGGCATTAAAGGATGTGTATGAATAGCAAAAATACCAACTATGAAATTGTCACTTCAGGATTCGAGGTTCAAGTATTCACTAAACCAGGCCTGTCCAACAGGCGGCCCGGGGGCCATACACGGCCCCCCAGCCCCTTGGATGCGCCCCCCCCTCCTGGAAGAAATAATATGTTTTGGGGGGGATTCAAAAAAATTTTCCGGAAAAAGTTCAGGGGGCGGGGCCGCTCGGGGGGGGGGCTCCATCTCTCTTTCCCCTCCCATCCTTCTCTCCCCTTCCCTCTTTCTCTTCCTCCCACCTTGGGGCTCCTCTTCCTCCTCCACCGGCTCGCCGGGCGACCCATTCGAGGGAGGACAGAGAGAGAGAGAGTGTGTGAGTTGAGGAGGTTTGGGCAGAGCCTGTTGCTTTCCCCCACACCCGGCTGGAGGTGCTGCACTATTTCCTCCCTCCCCTCTTTGTGTCTGATGGGCGTGTGTGTGTGTGTGTGGGGGGGTTGGACATCTGTGTATCTGTATCTGTATACCTTTATAAAACGGAATGTTTGTATGTATGTATGTATGTGTGTATGCGGAGGGCGGAAGGGCAGATATATGGCAGCCAATTTCACAGGCCACAGCGACCAGCGCGGGTGATGGACCTGCACCAAACTTGCTACACATAACCCCCCTAACCCCCTTTACGTCCTGGTCGGGGGACATGATCCCGGATTATGGGATTTGTAGTACTTTCCAACACTTTGGTTCCCACGGACCACTGAGGCCACCAAAAAGGACCAATACAGACCACACTCAGCACACACAGCCCCCATGACCCACTCTACATCCTGGTGCAGTTCGGAGGAGGGTGGACCATGGATGATGGGACTTTAAGTGCCTCTACTCACTTCCCAAGTCCGCTGCAACCCTCATCCAATCACTGATCGAGACCAAACTTGCCATACATGACCCCCATGACTGCCTTCACGTCCTGGTTAGGTTTGGGGGAGGACTGACAATGGATGATGGGATTTGTAGCACTTTCACACCCCTCTGTTCCCACAGAGCACTGTGGTCCCCAACAAACACTGATAAAGACCACACTTGGCACACAGAGCCCCAGTGACCCAGTCCACATCCTACTGAAGTTTGGAGGGGGACAGAACATGGATGATGGGTCTTGCAGTACCTTCCCTCACTTTCCAAGACTGCTACAAACCTAATCCTATGATTGATCAACACCAAACTTGCCACACAGAGCCCTCATGACCCACTCTACATCCTGGTGCAGTTTGAAGGAGGGTGGACCATGGATGATGGGATTTGAAGTACCTCTACTCACTTCCCAAGTCTGCTGCTACCCTCATCCAATTACCGATTGAGACCAAACTTGGGACACATAACCCCCATGACTGCCTTCACGTCCTGGGGAGGTTTGGGGGAGGACTGACAATGGATGATGGAATTTGTAGTATTTTCACACCCTTCTGTTCTCACAGACCACTGCGGCCCCCAACAAACACCGATAAAGACCACACTTGGCACACAGAGCCCCAGTGACCCACTCTACATCCTAATGAAGTTTGGAGGGGGACAGAACATGGATGATGGGTCTTGCAGTACCTTCCCTCACTTTCCCATACTGCTACACACCTAATCCTATGATTGATCAACACCAAACTTGGCACACAGAGCCCTCATGACCCACTCTACATCCTGGTGCAGTTTGGTGCACACAGAGTTTTCTACAGTGCAGTTTTCTGTGAGACGGACCACGGATGATGGGACTTGAAGTACCTTCACTCACTTCCGAAAAACAATGCATCCCTCATCCATTCACCAATACAGACCAAACTTAGCACACAGAGCCCCCATGACCCAATCTACATCCTACGACACTTGGGGGGGGGGGGCAGAGATGATGGGACTTGCACTACCTTCAGTAATTTCATGATACCACTCCAACTCCTAATAATGATGGATCAAGACCAAACTTGGCACACAGAGCCCCCATGACCCACTCTACATCCTGCTGCACTTCTCAAATAACCCGGGCAGGGTGCAGCACCTCCAGCCGGGTTTGGGGGAAAGCAACAGGCTCTGCCACACACACCTGCCTCGAGGTTGCAGGAGATCCTGGCCTCGCCGAGGTAGCAGACTCTCCGATGGGTCTCCGGTCTGCCTCTGCTCCTGACTCCCTCCCTCTCTCTCTTTCCCCTCCTCTCCTTCTCTCCCATTCCCCCTTCCTCTTGGGATTTTGGGATTTCCTGCCTTAATATTCTGGTGTGCCTTCCACACAGCCCTCTATCCCAGAGTATCCAGGCAGGAAATTCGACAATATCAGCTTTGAACTGGGATATATGGCAGTGTGGACACACATAATCCAGTTCAAAGCAGATATTCTGGGATTTCCTGCCTAGATATTCTGGGAGAGAGGGCTGTGTGGAAGATCCCAGAATATCCAGGCAAAAATCCCCCATTATCTGCTTTGAACTGGGATGTATGGCAGTGTGGACACACATAATCCAGTTCAAAGCAGATATTCTGGGATTTCCTGCCTAGATATTCTGGGAGAGAGGGCTGTGTGGAAGATCCCAAAATATCCAGGCAAAAATCCCTCATTATCTGCTTTGAACTGGGATATATGGCAGTGTGGACACACATAATCCAGTTCAAAGCAGATATTCTGGGATTTCCTGCCTAGATATTCTGGGAGAGAGGGCTGTGTGGAAGATCCCAAAATATCCAGGCAAAAATCCCTCATCTGCTTTGAACTGGGATATATGGCAGTGTGGACACACATAATCCAGTTCAAAGCAGATATTCTGGGATTTCCTGCCTAGATATTCTGGGGAGAGAGGGCTGTGTGGAAGATCCCAAAATATCAGGCAAAAATCCCCATCATCTGCTTTGAACTGGGATATATGGCAGTGTGGACACACATAATCCAGTTCAAAGCAGATATTCTGGGATTTCCTGCCTAGATATTCTGGGAGAGAGGGCTGTGGAAGATCCCAAAATATATGGCAGGCAAAAATCCCCAGATCATTATCTGCTTTGAACTGGGATATATGGCAGTGTGGACACACATAATCCAGTTCAAAGCAGATATTCTGGGATTTCCTGCCTAGATATTCTGGGAGAGAGGGCTGTGTGGAAGATCCCAAAATATCCAGGCAAAAATCCCTCATTATCTGCTTTGAACTGGGATATATGGCAGTGTGGACACACATAATCCAGTTCAAAGCAGATATTCTGGGATTTCCTGCCTAGATATTCTGGGAGAGAGGGCTGTGTGGAAGATCCCAAAATATCCAGGCAGGAAATGCGACAATATCAGCTTTGAACTGGGATATATGGCAGTGTGGACACACATAATTCAGTTCAAAGCAGATATTCTGGGATTTCCTGCCTAGATATTCTGGGAGAGAGGGCTGTGTGGAAGATCCCAAAATATGCCAGGCAAAAATCCCCTCATTATCTGCTTTGAACTGGGATATATGGCAGTGTGGACACACATAATCCAGTTCAAAGCAGATACTGTGGGATTTCCTGCCTAGATATTCTGGGAGAGAGGGCTGTGTGGAAGATCCCAAAATATCCAGGCAAAAATCCCTCATTATCTGCTTTGAACTGGGATATATGGCAGTGTGGACACACATAATCCAGTTCAAAGCAGATATTCTGGGATTTCCTGCCTGGATATTCTGGGATAGAGGGCTGTGTGGAAGAGCCACAGAGGGAAAGGGGATATCTGGGAGAAAGTGACTTATATAATAATGACTGCAATCAATAAAGCGGCTTACACCATATTAAAATCATGTAAACAACAATTCATATGTGATAATAAGTAGAAAACATCATAAAATAAGCAGTTTAAAGCAACAATATACATTCACATTCCTGTGACATCATGTCAGATTGTATTGCACTTTATTCCAGTCCATAAACATTATGGTGTTGCTTATCACACCAGCTTCACTAAAAGCCTACACTTGAGTAATTTCCAGGGTGGGAAAAGGAACTATTGTCTGGGTGCATTTTTAATGTCCTATTGGCCACATTGATCAGCATTGAATGGACTTGCAGTTGAAAGGTCTGTGTGCTTTCATTCTGCCAGTTTATCCCTGGCTGATTCAGTTCAGTGCAAGTCCTCAAAGTAAACTCAGTTAATTGCAAAAATGTAAACAATTATTTATTATGTGTGTTGTGCAATATTAGCTTATTCAGTTATGCAAGGTACATCAGCATACATTGTACATACAAAGAACCCTTAATAAATTAGAAAATAGTTATACGATTTACATTTCTGTGTAGGTAGATCTTTGTGACTTGGTTGTTTTATAAGTAGCTCCCATGCTGCAAAAGTGTGGGCACCCTGATCTAATCTATCTACCCATGCGCACACAAGCAGAAGCCCCAAAGGAGGAGGCAGCTGCGCAGGCCTGCGCAGCTGCCTCCCTCCTTTGGGGCTTCTGCCCCCCCCTCCCCGGGGGAGGAGAGGGGGGGGGGAGGGGGCGGAGCCGGGGGAGGGGTGGAGCCGGGGGCAGAGGCAGACCCTTTGGCCCCCCAGGTCATCAGAGACTGGAATTCCGGCCCTTGGGCCGGTAGAAGTTGGACAGCCCTGCACTAAACTATAAACATCATTAGGTGTCTTTGGGCCAGTTACTTTCAGTCTGATATAATTTCCCAAGCTTTCTGAGTATAAAGTGGAGGAAGGGAGGAGCTGCCTCCCTTCCACCTTGAACTCACTAGAGGAAAAGTGGAATACACCGTATATACTCGAGTTTAAGTAAACCCAAATATAAGCCAAGGCACCAAATTTTACCACAAAAAATTGGAAAACGTATTCACTTAAGTAAAAGCCAAGGGTGGGAAATGCAACAGCTACTAGTAAATTTCAAAATAAAAATAGATATCAATAAAATTACATTAATTGAGGCATCAGTAGGTTAAATGTTTTTTTAAAATATTTACCATATTTCAAAAAAAAACAACCACAGTAAACTAGCTCTGTAAGTGGAAAATTAGGGTCCACAAAGACAATATGGTATCAACAATAACTTAATAATAATATAATCTTATTTATTTATTTATGACATTTATATGCTGCCCGTCTCACTCCAAAAGGAACTTAGAGTGGCTTAATAAGATATATATACATACAATATATTATATTATTAGCATAGCACAATATCAGTATTATATATTACTATATCATCTCCATTGGTGCCCCTTGTCATGGGGGAGAGGCTTGCATACCCTAATGAAGTTGTGAGCTATGCTAGCAGTGGCATATTAGCCACTGGTAGGGCCTCCCATGCCAGATAGGTCACAACTGAAGGGTCTGACAAAGAGCGTCAACAGGCAGGATGGGCTCTTTTGGCAACCATCCTAAGAGAAGGGAAACTCTAATTTCAAACCTGGGCAGATGGTGCTCGTCTAACCCTGTAAGGTCAACCATCTAGAGAAGGAAACTCAAATCAAACCTATGACCTGAGGACCTAACTGCCACCGTCCAAGTTTGCTAGGCCCCGGCAGACGAACCTTTGGTTTAAAGGGTGAAGCCAGTACTGTGCATGCTGTGCTCCACCAGAAAAATCCACTGCACAGGCTCGAAGGGCATATCCAACTGGTCATCAACATGCTTGTAGAAAGCGTGGGATGAGTCCTTCCTAAGAATCTTCGTTCGCGAAGTAATGCCAGAGAGAGATATTACTATATTGTACTATATTGTACTATACCAGTTGTATCTCACCCTATCTCGCCATGGGGATTCAGGCCAGCTTCCAGCATAGTAAAAGGCCTATATTCAATGCCTATATAAACAATGCAGAGCTAAATGTAGATCTATAATTATATATACTAATTTCACATGTGCATTTCCCCTGAAACGTTTGCAAATCCTCTCTATATGTGCATTTCCCTCTTGCAATATTTGCAAGCCCTATATATCTATGTTTATATCTATCTAGACATATCTCTCTCTATGCGTGTGTTTGTGTGTGCATTTCCCATGCAATATTTGCAAGCCCTATATATCACATATAAAGTTAATACATTTAGATACACAAAAAGGTCAGGAAATTGGGTGGGTTTGAAAGAGAGCATAGAAACAAAGAGGACATGAAATATAGCTCCTTTCCTTCCTTTCCTCTCTTTTGACTGGAAAAGAAAACACTGTCAAGGGAGGTGAAGAGGAGAGAGAAATATATCATATATTGCAAGCAATGGCCTCCAGGCTTCGCTGCCCGGCCTTGACCCTATTATAAGCCGAGGGAGGCTTTTCCAGCTCAAAAGAAGGGGTGAAAAACTGGGCTTATCTTCGAGGATATACGAAAAATGTTAAAAAGCCACTAAGTTTGATCTTTAATTCTACTGAGTGCTGCTACCTTTTCTTTATCTATCCTGCTTCCCTTCTAACTAGACACATTCTCACCAACTCTCCTAATGACCTTGTTTCTCTAATGCACCCCTTTCCACCCAACTTATTTCTGTCTTTAGGTTTTTAATGGTACCTTCCTTACATCCTGACTGGACGTTGCTGATCTTTTTTATTCACACACATGTCACCACCACCATGACACTGGCACTTCTTTTCATCCCAAAGGTATGATCTGAACAGGCTCGTAAAAGGAAATTAAAGCCAGTACTTCTTTCCCCTCTCTTCCTTTCCCTTCCTCTCTCGAGTCTAAAAGTAAATCACAGGACAGGCTTTAAAATCATGACCATCTCATTGCCATTATTTGGAATTCATCACAAGATTTGCATACTGTTTTATTTGAGTGACCTCAAAGGATATAACTATTGATTTTCTTCTGTATGTGTGTGGCATATTATGCAACATTATCATGATGTAAATGCTGGCTCTAGAACTCTTTGACCGCTAGACATGAACATATCTTTCTCACTGAGACCCTTTAACTTAAATGAGATAGGACATGCAGGTTACAGAGATGCATATAAACATGTATTCTAAGTAAATGTGTGTACAAAAATGTGTGTATTTTTTAAAATGCAATTTGATATAAAAATAATAGAACAAGACTTATGACTGAAGACATGCAAAACAGAC